>JAPQNM010000047.1:10027659-10067659 GCA_029783475.1 Metacarcinus magister
CATTTTTCTAGTTTCTATTTTTTACTTTTTTCGTGTGCATCCTCATTGTTCTTCTCTTATCTTTCCCTTCTTGTTTCTTTTTTTTTTAATCCTGTGTCCTCTTCTTAGTTTATCTCTTATCCTTTATCCACGTTTTTCATGTACTTCCTGTTCTATCTTATCCTTAGTCTCCCATTTTTGCCTTTATATAACATTGTATTTATCTTCCATTTATATATCTTCTCCTCTACCTCTTATTTCCTTATATTCCATTCACCTGCGTCCTCTCCCTCACCTTTTATTTATAGTCCTACATCCTTCATCCCTTATTGAATTCTCTCGTGTCATTGTTCGCCTTTCCTATCACTATATCTCCCTTCCCTTGTATCTCATTCATCCAATCTTGTCTCCTATCTGCCTTCATTCCTTTCCCTTCGTAATGTCTTATCCATAGCATCGTCTACCTCACAAATGTCCCGTTTATTCCTATCTACTATTACATGTATATCATTGAACTTGGCGTTGGTATCCCCCTTCTTCCCTTGTCCTACTTATCCTTACTTCATCCGCGCCGCGCCTCACCCCCAAGAGCCTTTGGAATTGACAGGATTGTGAGAGGAGCCTTTAGTGCTGAGGGAGCTTTGGGTATTGCCTGGTGAGGGGGTGGGTGGAGGAGGGTAGACGTGTATGGTTGCTGGGATAGGTTGTCACTTAGGTTTATATATACAATGGCTCGGTTAGCGTCCTTAAACTGTCATGTTCGGAGGCGGAACGTGGCAACAAGGGCTTTCAGTGACTGGATAACGTTGCTTGGAGTCATTTACCGGCAACCAATAGCAGTCAGGATCATGTTGACAAATCCATCTCCTCCTCCTCCTCTTCCTCCTCCTTGTCTTCTACTCATTACTTCTCATGTTCATTATTGCGTGAGATTAACTTCCTTATTTATCTCGTTTGTCTCTCTTCCTTGTTCTCATCTTCATCTTCTTCCTCTTCCTCCTGTCACTGTTTTAGTTTATCTTGTCTTTTTCGTGATTTTTTTTTTCCACTTTTCCTTCTCGTCCTTCTCCTGATACTCTTCTGTTGGTTCTTAGATCTTTGTATTTCTTCTCATTTTACTGTTTTCTTCTCCTTACCTCTTGTTCTCTTTACCTAATAGTTATCTTTCTCCTCTTCATCTTTCCTTCTATCTCTTTTTCTTTTTCTTTGCATCTCTTGACTTCTCATTTCTATTTTTCTTTTTCCCCTTTTCAACTTCTTCTTCACATTCATTTATTTGTGTTTCTGTACCTCTCTCTTCCTTCTTTTCCTTCTCCTTACATTCCTATCTCCATGTTGCCCTCCTCCTCCTCCTCCTCCTCCCCCTCCTCCTCCTCCTCTATACATATTTTGCTGCCTGTACATTTATAACCCTCACCCACTGTCCCTCGGAAACTTTATCTTTCTCCCTCGTTATTTCTCTTTCTACTATATCCTTTTTCATTTGGTGCTATTCTTTCCCTTCTTTATTATTATTATTATTATTATTATTATTATTATTATTATTATTATTATTATTATTATTATTATTATTATTATTATTATTATTATTAATATATATATATTTTAATTTTTATTTATTTTTTTATTTTTTTCACCTTTTGTTTTTTCTTTTTTTCTCCTCCTACTTTTTATCACTTTGTTGCCTGTCTTCCCAGCTGTTCCTTTATGAATTCTCTCTCTCTCTCTCTCTCTCTCTCTCTCTCTCTCTCTCTCTCTCTCTCTCTCTCTCTCTCTCTCTCTCTCTCTCTCTCTCTCTCTCTCTCTCTCTCTCTCTCGCATTCTCTCTTTCATCATTCCATTTTCACCTCTTATTGTATATTTTTCATTATTTTTTTTCTCTCTGTTTCCCTTTCATTACGATGTTTCTCCTTTATCCTGTTCGTTCCTTTTCATTTCCCTCGTGTTGTCTGTTCTCGCCTGTTTTGAATCTTTCCTCCCCTTCAACAAAACAAAAAAAAAATTGTAAATCCATGTTTTCTCTCCTTTGTTTTATTTTATAGTATGATTAGTATGTAAGGAAAAATGAACACCCACACACACACACACACACACACACACACACACAAACACACACACACACCCACACACACACACACACACACACACACACACACACACACACACACACACACACACACACACACACACACACACACCCACACACACACAGCCAACTTTCCTTCATTTTTCATACCCTCCGTTGTGAAATATTAGTGTTTAAAAATGTGTTGTTCAGCTTCACGGTACAAGAGTAGTGGTACAGTAAGTTTATCTTTGAATTAATTAACACACCACCAAGTTACAGTTGTCGGGGGAAACTTTGTTATATTTTGTCTGTAACATTGCTTACTGCCCTAGTCCACTCTCGTAAAGTTAAAGAGAGAGAGAGAGAGAGAGAGAGAGAGAGAGAGAGAGAGAGAGAGAGAGAGAGAGAGAGAGAGAGAGAGAGAGAGAGAGAGAGAGAGAGAGACATGGATTGTTGTGGTCTGCACAAAATAGCAAACCAAAGGCTTTGCTGTGTTCCTCTTTATCTTTCAGTATCTCTATTGCATATTTATTTCCTCCTCCTCCTCCTCCTCCTCCTCCTCCTCCTATCACTTCAACTCTCTTCCCTTTAATTGCACTGAAGAGTAAAATGAAAACCACATAATCATTGTACTTTTACTGATGCTATATTGTTTTTTTCTTTGTATTTAGTTTGCATCTGTGGAGGCTTTCTCAGATCTTTTTTGTATTTTTTTTCTCTCTCAAAATTGGGGAGGATTGTGTATCATAATGTGCATTAAACTCACTCTCTCTCTCTCTCTCTCTCTCTCTCTCTCTCTCTCTCTCTCTCTCTCTCTCTCTCTCTCTCTCTCTCTCTCTCTCTCTCTCTCTCTCTCTCTCTCCGTGTGTGTATCCTTCTTACTGAACTATTTATTTCTTCATTACTCTTCCTTTCCATTGTCATTAATGATTTCTTTTATCTAATTCCATCCTCATTTACATTTTATTGACTTCCTACTAAACTCCAATATTTGCTTAATAGTTTTCCTCTCTCACCTTTCACTATGTACACGTTTTCACTTTATTTTTCCCAGTTTCTTTTTTCCTCCCTCCTTCCTTTATTTTCCTCTGGTTATATTTTCCTCCCTCTCACTCTCTCTCTCCCTTCTCACTTTTTTTTTTATTTGCAGTTTTCTCACTCCCTCTCTTTCTTTCTCTCTCTTTCTCTTTCTCTTTTTCTCTTTCCCTTGCTATTTCTTCGACTTAGTTTACTTTGAATTGCGTTTACTGTAGGTTAGATCAAAACAGATCACCTAGTTTGTACCCTAGAAGGTGTGGTGTGAGTTTCTATATCATTATATGTAATTCTCTCTTTTTTTTCTTTCTTTCTCTTTCTCCCACGTATTTTTTTATTTTATTTTATTTTTATTTTTATTTTATTTTATTTTTTTTTATTGTTACGCCTATGGGTCTCTTGATTGGGCTGCGGGTGTATGGAATTGGCCTTTGCTGGAGTGGGTGCCTCTTGAGTGCCTCTTAAGTGCCTCTTGAGTGCCTCTTGAGTGCCTCTTGAGTGCCTCTTGAAGTGCCACGCAGCCCCTTGGTTCCCCGCTTGGCCGAGGCTGTGGATGGAAGTCAGTGCATTGCGGCAACATTCAGCTCTTTTCAAACAACTGCAAGATTGGACAAGAAATCAGCGGGTTACGAACGTGGGTCTCGCTCCTGTCCACTACTTCAATGCACTACTAACCACTCCACCAACGGCTTACCATTTTCTCTCTCTCTCTCGCTATCTCTCTCTCTCTCTCTTTTTTTTTTTATTTTCTCGTTTTAATACCGTGCGTTTTTTGTTTTGTTTTGTTTTGTTCGGGCTTTCTATTATTTTTTGTTTTTTTTATTCTTGGACTCTCGTTTTCTTTTTGCTGCTGAACTTAACTCTCCGTTTTTTGTTTCACACGCAACTTGGGCTGACTTTCATGGTGTATTTTTTAATTTTTTTTATTATATTTTTCATTACTATTTTCTTTGTAACCTTCACTTGCCTACTACTTCAATTTCACCTTTATTTTCCTTTTATTTTTTATTTTATTTATTTATTTATTTTTTTTTAACTTTTTCACTTATATATCCTTTAACACTTTTTTTTCTTTCTTTATTTTGCTTCTCTTTGTTTTTATCTTTTTCCTTCTCTTTGATGTTGCTATCTTTGTTATCTATTTTTCCATTTCTTTCACATTGATCTTTATCCACTTGTATCGTTATCTTTTATTTATCTTATTCTTAACTTTACTCTCCCTTCCCGTCTCATATTCTCTCTTTCATCTCCTATTTCTTCCATTTTCCTTACTCTCTCTCTCTCTCTCTCTCTCTCTCTCTCTCTCTCTCTCTCTCTCTCTCTCTCTCTCTCTCTCTCTCTCTCTCTCTCTCTCTCTCTCTCTCTCTCTCTCTCCAGTTCCCCGTAACACAACGTTATTTAATACAGCCTTTCTCCCTCCTCAATCCTCCTCCCACCTGTCTGTCCTGCTTCCTCCTCACACGGTTCTCTGAAAGCGTCAAGTGTCACTGGAAACACATCACCACCCTCTGTCCTGTGTGTGTGTGTGTGTGTGTGTGTGTGTGTGTGTGTGTGTGTGTGTGTGTGTGTGTGTGTGTGTGTGGAAAGTATTGATTGGGTGGTGTTAATTAATTTGTATATTTTATTAGTATTCATTCTGTTGACTCCTCCTCCTCCTCGTCCTTCCACTTTGCTGTCCTTTTATTTATATCAAGTAGATATTATAGTAGTAACGTAGCCAGACGGACAGCCTCGTCAGATCCAGTAAGACTGTTGTTGTTCTTTCCTTTGTATTCCTTTCTACTCCTCCGAATTATGTTTCCCGCCCTCCCCTCTGTTGGAGTGCTATGCCATGTCCTACAAATGTTCTACAAAGCGTATCTTCCAAGGTGTGTGTTATAAAGTATTCTACAGAGAGTGTCACAGAAAGATGTCCTCCTAAGAGTGTCGTTAAGGTGACATCTTCTAAAAGTGTGTCCGACAAAGAGTTTTTCCTTGTCCTGCCGAGAAGCGAAAATGGGACATACTTTAACAACATCCCTCTTCACGTGTGTGTGTGTGTGTGTGTGTGTGTCTCTCTCTCTCTCTCTCTCTCTCTCTCTCTCTCTCTCTCTCTCTCTCTCTCTCTCTCTCTCTCTCTCTCTCTCTCTCTCTCTCTCTCTCTACCTTTAGTGTTCTTACTGTTGTTGTTCGCTTACCTCCTCCTCCTCCTCCTCCTCCTCCTCCTCTTCCTCCTTCCCTACTTCTTGGAAACATGCCCTTGTAGTTCCACTCTTTAAAAGTGGTGATACTAATGATATGAATAATTATAGACCCATTTCGCTTTTACCCATGGTTTCTAAAATACTTGAGAAAGTAGTTGCGGGGCAGCTCAAGCAGTTCTTGGAGTTCAATAAACTCCTTTCTAATACACAGCATGGTTTCCGTCCAAGACTGTCTACAGAGACTGCCCTCACAGTTATTTCAGACAATATATTTGGCAACATGGACGCAAAGAAAATTTCTATCTTAACTCTATGTGACCTATCAAAAGCATTTGATAGTGTTAACCATAAGAATCTCTTGCATAAATGTGCTAAACTTAATGTTGATAGTTTCTGGATATCAAGCTACATTAAAAATAGATCACAATCTGTCCGCATAAATAAAACAATATCTGGGGATGTGAAAATCTGTTATGGAGTTCCGCAGGGTTCAATTCTTGGTCCTATTTTATTCTGTATATATGTAAATGACCTTGCTGAAAAAATCAAAGCATGTTCTCTGATTCAGTATGCGGATGACACCCAGTTCCTCCATGCTGATACTATAGACAATCTTAATAACCTCATCTCAAACACTGAAAATACATTGCGTGAGATAAAACGATATTTTCTCACAAATGGACTTCTATTAAATCCAAAAAAAACGCAATGCATTTTCATTGGAAATAAACAGCTTCTATCAAAAATTCCCCCCGATACTTTTATAAATTATGATGGTGTGTACATATACCCAAGCACATATGTTAAAAATCTTGGGGTTTATTTCGACAGGTACATGTTTTTTGATGTACATATTACAGAACTAAATACGAAAGTAATGGGAATATTGATGTTCATAAATAGAATGAGTGAGAACTTTGACAAATCAACTATGAAAATTGTTGTGCAGACTTTAGTGTTGAGTGTGATGAATTATTGTATCAGTATATGGGGATGTTGTAACAAAACTCATCTACATAGTGTGCAGAAACTCCAGAACTTTGCCGCAAAGGTTGTCATCGGAGGAGCAAGAAAATATGACCATGTAATTCCTCTAAGAAAAGAACTAAAGTGGCTCACTATCACAGATAAATATTTTCTAGAAAAATGCACCATAATGTACAAAGCGGTCAATGGACTTTATCCTGAGTGGTTTTTAAAGTTTCCCACAGTCGGAGAAAATACAGGAAACATAACCAGACAAGAAAATAAACTGTATGTACAAAGAACAAGAACAGACGCTGGCGCCAGGGCCACTCCCGTGTGTGGACCTAAAGTTTGGAATAGTTTGCCTCAGTATATGATAAGCTCAAGAAGCCTACACACCTTTAAATCTAGTCTCAGTGATCTACTTTTAAAGACTTATCATTAGATTTCCTCTTAATTTGGATCTTTTTTTTACAACATTTTAGAACATTCAAGTTTTATTAATTGCATGTTAATTTTTAGGCTAATTTTGTGCATTTTATGTAGTTTATGTATTTTAGTTTAGATATGTTGTTTTCCCTTATGATATATTGTTCTACTTGTTTTACTTGTACTGTTATACTTGTTTACTTGTATGATCAAAAGAATAACCATGCTTCATGGAAATAAAATAATCTGAAATAATCTGAATCCTCCTCCTCCTCCTCCTCCTCCTCAACTTCCCCTTTGGATTCCTGTTGACTCTGGCGATTGTCTATTAACTCCAATAGAGATCTAGTTCTGTGTAATATCAAGTTTAGGAGGGGGAGGGAGGGAAGGAGGGAGGGAGGGAGGTATGCAGACAAGGAGGGAAGGAGGTATAGTGGGAGGAAATATGATGATATACGCTTGAGAGAGAGAGAGAGAGAGAGAGAGAGAGAGAGAGAGAGAGAGAGAGAGAGAGAGAGAGAGAGAGAGAGAGAGAGAGAGAGAGAGAGAGAGAGAGAGAGAGAGAGAGAGAGAGAGAGCTTGTTTGGGTTTAAGCAACTTTTGGACACTGAATTAAAAGTGAAGTGAAAGTATCTAAACTTAAAAAAGAGGAAAGTCTTACAAAACAAAGAATCTAGTTTTGATGGTGGAGGAGGAGGGAGGAGGAGGAGGAGAGGAGGAGATGCATCACTTAAGTTCTCAGAGCCCAAAGTTGTGTCCACTAAGGCTGACTGAACACACACACACACACACACACACACACACACACACACACACACACACACACACACACACACACACACACAACCGTTTATCTACCTTACATTCCTTCCCTCCCTCCCTACCTTCACCTTTACAAGTTCACAGTCAACTTCGCTTTTATCACCATAAATTACTATTCTGTTTTCTACACATGAGGTCTTCAGATGCCTTATAGGAGGAGAAAGAAAGTAGACGGAGGAGGAGGAGGAGGAGGAGGAGGAGGAGGAGGAGGAGGAGAGGAGGAGGCGGAAGAGGAAGAGTAGGAGGAGAAGCAGGAGGAGCATACTTAAGATGGAGGACCAAAGGGAGAGGAGAGGAGAAAGGGACTTGAGGTCGAGGTAGATGGAGGTGGAAGGTGAAAGGAAGGACTAGTCAAGGTAGGAAGGCAAGGGAGGTGAAGGGTGAACGTTGAGGAGTTCCTGGAAAGAGAAAGGGAGATAAGGGCGGAAGGAGAACACTGGGAGGAGGATGAAGGAGAGTAAGTGGGACGGTGATGATGAAGGTCGAGGAGTAGTTATAGTTAGAGTTAGTGAGATGCTGGGTAGGTTAGGAAGGGAGGGAAGGGGAGGAGGGAGAAGAGGGGAAGGGAGTGTAGGGTGGAGGTAGTAATGAAATCGTTGAAGATAGAGAAGAGGAAAACGAAGAATAATGAAAGAGAAAGTGGAGGTTGAAGAAAATAAAAGAAAGAATAGGAAAAAAAGTGTGTAGATAAGATTAACGAATGAAGGAAGGAGAGCATAGCGTAGATAAAGAAGAGAGAATACACGAAATGAGGTAGAAAGTAGATAAGAAAACAAGAAGGATGGGTGTGGAAGGAAAGGAAGGAGGGGCAGAGAGGGGAGGGAAGAGCAACGGGAAAGGAGAGGAGACGAGGCTACTCAATATAATATTCATGAAACGTCCCAGGTGCCCGTTTGGACCTAGAGGGGAAGGAGGAGGAGAGGGGAGGTAGGAGGAGGAGAAGAGGAAAGAGGAGGAGGAGGGGGAAGGGAAAGGAGAAAAAAGCTGACCAGACGAGGAGTAATAAGGTGTGTGTGTGTGTGTGTGTGTGTGTGTGTGTGTGTGTGTGTGTGTGTGTGTGTGTGTGTGTGTATGTTTGTCCTAAAAGTAAGGCTAATTAGGTTAAGTGATTGTCCTTTACAAAAACTGTCTGGCCAACCTCCTGTACTCCTCCCTCCTCCTCCTCCTCCTCCTCCTCCTCCTCCTCCTCCTCCTCCTCCTCCTCCTCCTCCTCCTTTTTCTCCTCCTCCTCCTCCTCCTCTTATGCCTGTCTTACTGTTGTTTTTGTTATTATTGTTATTGATATTGTTGTATTTTTATTATTCACGAGAGAGAGAGAGAGAGAGAGAGAGAGAGAGAGAGAGAGAGAGAGAGAGAGAGAGAGAGAGAGAGAGAGAGAGAGAGAGAGAGAGAGAGAGAGAGAGACGAGCAAGCATTGAAGCAAGGAAACTCCATCATCTGCTATCCGTTGTGTATGTGTGTGTGTGTGTGTGTGTGTGTAGGTGTGTGTGTGTGTGTGTGTGTGTGTGTGTGTGTGTGTGTGTGTGTGTGTGTGTGTGTGTGTGTGTGTGTGTGTTGACCAGCAAGAAGGAAGAAAATGTTTGCCTGTACTATCTGTATATCTGTCTTTCTGTTTATATCAAATCTATATATGTCTTTCCATCTATCTATTTATTGCTATCTATTGCTATCTCTCTATCTATCTGTGTTTGAGCATCGAGTTCCCTGAGTTCATCTTGATCCACTAACTTTGCTCTAACAGTCTCCAGTGAAACTAAAATCATGTTGAAGAAGAAGAAGCAAAAAGGTCTGAAAGGGAAAGTTGTGTGAGTGAAATATATTTAAGGTGTCTAATGGAAGAGACAGGCAGAGAGACAGCGATAGACAGACAGTGATAGACAGACAGACAGACAGACAGACAGACAGACAGACGTAGCTGAACGTGCCTCAGTGCTGGGTAAGTGAATGCACGTGTATCGATATTATACATGCTCCTGGTGGGGGGGGGGAGGCTGGCGGGGGGGGGAGTTTGCATCAGGTGACCCGTATCTGAACTGTTCTCAATCCTCTCTGAGCTTTCCTCTCCGTCCTTATCTTCTCGGCCGGCGGAGATAAAGATGATAGTGAGTAAAGGAGAGAGAGAGAGAGAGAGAGAGAGAGAGAGAGAGAGAGAGAGAGAGAGAGAGAGAGAGAGAGAGAGAGAGAGAGAGAGAGAGAAAGAGAGAGTGTGTGTTGTGTAGCCAGCCCTTTCCTGTCAATGGTATAGACTTGCTTGGCTCTGGTTCTCTTCTGTGGCAGGTAGACAAGCAGGCAGGAAGACAGGCAGGAAGGCAGACAGGCAGGCAGTCAGTCAGTCAGTCAGTCAGTCAGTCAGGCAGGCAGGCAGGCAGGCAGGCAGGCAGGCAGGCAGGCAGGCAGGCAGGCAGGCAGGCAGGCAGGCAGGCAGGCAGGCAGGCAGTCAGGCAGGCAGGCAGGCAGGCAGGCAGGCAGGCAGCAGGCAGGCAGGCAGGCAGGCAGGCAGGCAGGCAGGCAGGCAGGCAGGCAGGCAGGCAGGCAGGCAGGCAGGCAGGCAGGCAGGCAGGCAGGCAGGCAGGCAGGCAGGCAGGCAGGCAGGCAGGCAGGCAGGCAGGCAGGCAGGCAGGCAGGCAGGCAGGCAGGCAGCAGGCAGGCAGGCAGGCAGGCAGGCAGGCAGGCAGGCAGGCAGGCAGGCAGGCAGGCAGGCAGGCAGGCAGGCAGGCAGGCAGGCAGGCAGGCAGGCAGGCAGCAGGCAGGCAGGCAGGCAGGCAGGCAGGCAGGCAGGCAGGCAGGCAGGCAGGCAGGCAGGCAGGCAGGCAGGCAGGCAGGCAGGCAGGCAGGCAGGCAGGCAGGCAGCAGGCAGGCAGGCAGGCAGGCAGGCAGGCAGGCAGGCAGCAGGCAGGCAGGCAGGCAGGCAGCAGGCAGGCAGGCAGGCAGGCAGGCAGGCAGGCAGGCAGGCAGGCAGGCAGGCAGGCAGGCAGGCAGGCAGGCAGGCAGGCAGGCAGCAGGCAGGCAGGCAGGCAGGCAGGCAGGCAGGCAGGCAGGCAGGCAGGCAGGCAGGCAGGCAGGCAGGCAGGCAGGCAGGCAGGCAGGCAGGCAGGCAGGCAGGCAGGCAGGCAGGCAGGCAGGCAGGGCAGGCAGGCAGGCAGGCAGGCAGGCAGGCAGGCAGGCAGGCAGGCAGGCAGGCAGGCAGGCAGGCAGGCAGCAGGCAGGCAGGCAGGCAGGCAGGCAGGCAGGCAGGCAGGCAGGCAGGCAGGCAGGCAGGCAGGCAGGCAGGCAGGCAGGCAGGCAGGCAGGCAGGCAGGCAGGCAGGCAGCAGGCAGGCAGGCAGGCAGGCAGGCAGGCAGGCAGGCAGGCAGGCAGGCAGGCAGGCAGGGCAGGCAGGCAGGCAGGCAGCAGGCAGGCAGGCAGGCAGGCAGGCAGGCAGGCAGGCAGGCAGGCAGGCAGGCAGGCAGGCAGGCAGGCAGGCAGGCAGGCAGGCAGGCAGGCAGGCAGGCAGGCGGCAGGCAGGCAGGCAGGCAGGCAGGCAGGCAGGCAGGCAGGCAGGCAGGCAGGCAGGCAGGCAGGCAGGCAGGCAGGCAGGCAGGCAGGCAGCAGGCAGGCAGGCAGGCAGGCAGGCAGGCAGGCAGGCAGGCAGGCAGGCAGGCAGGCAGGCAGGCAGGCAGGCAGGCAGGCAGGCAGGCAGGCAGGCAGGCAGGCAGGCAGGCAGGCAGGCAGGCAGGCAGGCAGGCAGCAGGCAGGCAGGCAGGCAGGCAGGCAGGCAGGCAGGCAGGCAGCAGGCAGGCAGGCAGGCAGGCAGGCAGCAGGCAGGCAGGCAGCAGGCAGGCAGGCAGGCAGGCAGGCAGGCAGGCAGGCAGGCAGGCAGGCAGGCAGGCAGGCGCAGGCAGGCAGGCAGGCAGGCAGGCAGGCAGGCAGGCAGGCAGGCAGGCAGGCAGGCAGGCAGGCAGGCAGGCAGGCAGGCAGGCAGGCAGCAGGCAGGCAGGCAGGCAGGCAGGCAGGCAGGCAGGCAGGCAGGCAGGCAGGCAGGCAGGCAGCAGGCAGGCAGGCAGGCAGGCAGGCAGGCAGGCAGGCAGGCAGGCAGGCAGGCAGGCAGGCAGGCAGGCAGGCAGGCAGGCAGGCAGGCAGGCAGGCAGGCAGGCAGGCAGGCAGGCAGGCAGGCAGGCAGGCAGCAGGCAGGCAGGCAGGCAGGCAGGCGGCAGGCAGGCAGGCAGGCAGGCAGGCAGCAGGCAGGCAGGCAGGCAGGCAGGCAGGCAGGCAGGCAGGCAGGCAGGCAGGCAGGCAGGCAGGCAGGCAGGCAGCAGGCAGGCAGGCAGGCAGGCAGGCAGGCAGGCAGGCAGGCAGGCAGGCAGGCAGGCAGGCAGGCAGGCAGGCAGGCAGGCAGAGGCAGGCAGGCAGGCAGGCAGGCAGGCAGGCAGGCAGGCAGGCAGGCAGGCAGGCAGGCAGGCAGGCAGGCAGGCAGCAGGCAGGCAGGCAGCAGGCAGGCAGGCAGGCAGGCAGGCAGGCAGGCAGGCAGGCAGGCAGGCAGGCAGGCAGGCAGGCAGGCAGGCAGGCAGGCAGGCAGGCAGGCAGGCAGGCAGGCAGGCAGGCAGGCAGGCAGGCAGGCAGGCAGGCAGGCAGGCAGGCAGGCAGGCAGGCAGGCAGCAGGCAGGCAGGCAGCAGGCAGGCAGGCAGGCAGGCAGGCAGGCAGGCAGGCAGGCAGGCAGGCAGGCAGGCAGGCAGGCAGGCAGGCAGGCAGGCAGGCAGCAGGCAGGCAGGCAGGCAGGCAGGCAGGCAGGCAGGCAGGCAGGCAGGCAGGCAGGCAGGCAGGCAGGCAGGCAGGCAGCAGGCAGGCAGGCAGGCAGGCAGGCAGGCAGGCAGGCAGGCAGGCAGGCAGGCAGGCAGGCAGGCAGCAGCAGGCAGGCAGGCAGGCAGGCAGGCAGGCAGGCGGCAGGCAGGCAGGCAGGCAGGCAGGCAGGCAGGCAGGCAGGCAGGCAGGCAGGCAGGCAGGCAGGCAGGCAGGCAGGCAGGCAGGCAGGCAGGCAGGCAGGCAGGCAGGCAGCAGGCAGGCAGGCAGGCAGGCAGGCAGGCAGGCAGGCAGGCAGGCAGGCAGGCAGGCAGGCAGGCAGGCAGGCAGGCAGGCAGGCAGCAGGCAGGCAGGCAGGCAGGCAGGCAGGCAGGCAGGCAGGCAGGCAGGCAGGGCAGGCAGGCAGGCAGGCAGGCAGGCAGGCAGGCAGGCAGGCAGGCAGGCAGGCAGGCAGGCAGGCAGGCAGGCAGGCAGGCAGGCAGGCAGGCAGGCAGGCAGGCAGGCAGGCAGGCAGGCAGGCAGGCAGGCAGGCAGGCAGGCAGGCAGGCAGGCAGCAGGCAGGCAGGCAGGCAGGCAGGCAGGCAGGCAGGCAGGCAGGCAGGCAGGCAGGCAGGCAGCAGGCAGGCAGGCAGGCAGGCAGGCAGGCAGGCAGGCAGGCAGGCAGGCAGGCAGGCAGGCAGGCAGGCAGGCAGGCAGGCAGGCAGGCAGGCAGGCAGGCAGGCAGGCAGGCAGCAGGCAGGCAGGCAGGCAGGCAGGCAGCAGGCAGGCAGGCAGGCAGGCAGGCAGGCAGGCAGGCAGGCAGGCAGGCAGGCAGGCAGGCAGGCAGGCAGGCAGCAGGCAGGCAGGCAGGCAGGCAGGCAGGCAGGCAGGCAGGCAGGCAGGCAGGCAGGCAGGCAGGCAGGCAGGCAGCAGGCAGGCAGGCAGGCAGGCAGGCAGGCAGGCAGGCAGGCAGGCAGGCAGGCAGGCAGGCAGGCAGGCAGGTATGCACGTAAAAATACATAAGCAAGTAAAATAAATGATGGAGGATATTATGAATTCATGAAGGTTGCAGCAGCTTTCACATATTTTACACTGAGTGAAATGTTAGAGTGTAGTTGATGCGTGGAAAGGAAGGGAAGGGAAGGATGATAGAACAGGTGCTACATTGCGCTCACCTCACATCACACACACACACACACACACACACACACACACACACACACACACACACACACACACACACACACACACACACATGCAAAAACAAATTCTTTTCTGCCATTACTTTACCGTCTCTCTCAACAGATGCAAATTCCGTGTTAATCACGAGGCTTATTACGTGTTATTAATGACTGAACAAGCTGGTGGTCACGTGGTGCGTCATGACATGCTCGTCACCTGTCATGCAGTGAATGAATTATGTGAATTTAAACTGTCTGTTGTAGTGCTGCTGAAATTGACACACTTTTCGAATTAAAAGAGAGATATATAAAGGGAAAAAATAATTACTTGCTTTATGATATTGGTGTGACAGCTGTCTTTTTGCTGTACCTTCGTGATATATATATATATATATATATATATATATATATATATATATATATATATATATATATATATTCCCAGTAGCCAGATAGTTTGTGGTAATTACTGGTTACATGCCGACAACAGTGCGTCATCCCTCTAACGCTTCCCCCCCCACCATATGTGCCAATCATAAAATTTTTCGCCGAAATAGTTATCTTTACCGTATTATTTACCATTAAAACGCTAAACCAGGTTTATTCGTGTGCAGGGCAGAAAGTACCTTTGATATACACTCAGGAACACTGTACATCAGCTGAGGTAAAAGTGTGTAGTGATGTGCCAGGCGTGCACCTCAGAGCCGCTGAGTGCTGAGTACCCAGTGCAAGGGAAGTGAAGCTCCTCACACCACCAAACGCGCGGGAGTGTTTTTGGTGTCTTTCTCACAATGTTTAATGAAAGTTACTATTTCCTCCACATGGTTGTCTGAGGTGTATGGTATTGGTATCGATGGAAAGTGTTACTGACGTGATATCATGTTGAATCACTTTAATTTGGCCATGATAAAAGCTTAACTTTTTACAACAATTGAAATACAGAAAGATGATATTGTTGTCAGCAAAATAAAAAGTTATAACGACATGTATTGCACCTTTTGTATATTCACGTCGTTTATGAACAGTTACCTCGAGGTACAACCAAACAAATGACGGGTGGCATCGGTTATTGCGATAATAAAAGAATATACCCAAGGATCTATCTTTACGCTACATTTGGGTGGAGTTTCACCCTCACCAAGGCTACGGTGGTGCACCAAGTACCTGAACGGTGGTGCTTCTCCGGGGCACGCACTCCCCGCCTCCCCGCCTCCCTCACTGCATTATGAGTGGAAGCGGCGCCGGGAGCATGGCCACGGACGTCTGTACGGACACATTCACGGACACAACCACGGACATAACTACGGACTCAGCAACGGACAGCCACGGACACGTCCATGAATACAATCATAAGTACGCCATAAACAGTCAAGGACAAACTATTATGGCGTCAATTTTACTTACTTATTTACACAACAACAAACGTAACCACGGCTGAAAACATATAAAAGTAAAGCAAAACAAACAAAATTATACAAAAGTCAGCCATTCTCGATCACGCTTCATGAATTATCAAAGTTAGATAAAAAAAAAAAAATATATGATAAAATATGGACAAAGTTAAATTCACTTATTGTGGTAATCTGATATTTCGTTCCTCTTTGGACATGAAGAAGATGAAGAAGAAAAAAAACATGATCCAATAATTACTACACTTACACCATAATTCATACAGGATAATACTGAACTAACAATTAATAACACTTTCCTCACACTAATACTTTATACCTTAATCTCATACTTTACCCCGACGCAATATATTCTTTATCATAATATTCTACAAAATTTTTCTCTCCATAACTTCAACAAAAATATCCGATTCTTACTTTTGATATAAGTTAAAATTACATTTCTTCCTCGCAAACTTATGAAATGACGCACGTATCTGTAGCCCAATATTATACGTGTTTAAAAGGTGTTTGAAAAGTGTTTAAAAGGTGTCTGGAAATAGTGACTCAAGGGAAAGTCGCAGTTATTAGGTTTGACGCTTGAGAAAGTTACGTTATTAAAAACATAAAAAGTTGAAGATTACCAATAGATGGGAGAAGTTGGAGGCGAATATGGTTACGTCTGGGGTGAAGTTGACGTGTGTACAGTTAGGAAATGTGTATATTTGTGGAATAGGTTGAGGTGGATATGTGTAGAGCTAAATGAAGATGGATATAGGAACCCCAAACGAGAGGTGGATAGAAGGATTGAAAGGATTGACATGGGACGACTGAGGAAGCTTAGCAGATGGACATGAGACGGCTGAGAAAGTGGACATGGGCGAGTTATTAAAGAAAAATACGGACATGGCAATAGTTTTTTCATTTTTTTAACATTTGCTTGGTTTCCATTGCTCACTTTTTTTCACATGTGGAATAAGAATACACGTTCCCACAATGATTGATGAATAACAATAAAACGATAGTAAGTGTTTCTTGTTTTATAAAGGAGAAAAGTTTCATGTGGTGCTAAGTTGTGTTTATATGAAGTTTATGCAAGAAGTTTATACTCGAGTGACGATCATTGAAATTCATGCACAAATAATTCATGTTTTTTTTTCTCTTTTTTTTTCTACGCTACTTGTTTCTTTTTAAGTGTTATGATTCTTAGTGACATTGGTGAACACCGTTTTGTTCTTCACCAGATTTGTCATTGGTAACATTGTTTTTTTCTATTTACGTAGAGATGATGAATATTGTGTTTAAAGAGAACGTTGGACCCAAAATCAATATAGCTTTATGAAGTTTATATGTATGTTATTGTGGTCAATAAAATTATCTATGCATCTATCTGTGTAGGAGACGCAGCTAAAATGATGAAAAACGCTTATATTAATAAAGAATTTGTACAAAAAAAATGATAATAATGGTGAAATTAAATGTACAAAAATGGTAGCGATATACATGAAGCTTTATGTAGCACAGTGTTTAAAAGTAAAGAAAAGCGTAGTTTGTGTGATGAAAGTTATACAAAAATAAAAATGAGCACGAATATTATAAGACAAAGCGTTGGGAAATGAATTTAGTTTCACAGAAGATGGCGATAAAAAAAGAGCCAATGTTTGTCGTCGTGTTGCGTGGGGTGGCCCTTGCTGCTGCTGACGTGTTGCTGACGTACTGCTGACATGCTGCTGACGTGATGAATAACTCCCTCACTGATTTACCTCACTTCTCTGATTCCCTTTGCACGGCTTTAACCAGAGCCTTTTCCTGCAGCAGGGCGCAGAGGCACAAAGCTTTGTTAATCTCATCACAACGGCACACAATGAATAATTAGGCGACATCACTGCACTGGATTTTTGACTTGAATCGTTTAATCCTTTTTTGAATCGTCTTCCTCACATCCACATTCATCCAAGGAGGGAAATAGAAGATGAAAAAAAACAACAACGATGAATATGATAGATTCAGCAGCAACCAGACAGTGAAAAATTTCTAGGTGTGAAAATATGTAGGAAATAAATAACTGACTAGAATCTCACAGGTAACATCCTTCATCCTTTCCCTCTCTCCTTCCCTCCCTCCCTCCCTCCCTCCCTCCCTCCCTCCCTCCCTCCCTCTCTCCCTCCCTCCCTCCCTCCCTCCCTCCCTCCCTCCCTCCCTCTTTCCCTCCCTCCCTCCCTCCCTCCCTCCCTCCCTTACCTGCCCTCGACCTGCCGTCACTACCTCCCACTTCACTACTTCTGTTCTGCCGCCCTTCCTTGCCACTCATTCACTAGGGACACTGTTAGGGACCCTGCTCCTCTGTGTGTGTGTGTGTGTGTGTGTGTGTGTGTGTGTGTGTGTGTGTGTGTGTGTGCGTGTGTGTGTGCGTGTGTGTGTGTGTGTGTGTGTGTGTGTGTGTGTGTGTGTGTTCTTAAGATGTGTGCAACCAGCTTATGTATGTTCAGTATGTCTTTTTTTTTTTACTATTTGCTGCGTAATTTTTGTTTTTTTTGCAGTGTTTGTTCGTCTGTGTGTTTATTGTCTGTCTCTTTGTGTGATTATTATTATTTGTCTATCTTTCAGTCTGTGTCTTGTCTGTCTGCTTCTATTTGTCTGCCTTTGTCTGTCTCTCTCTCTCTCTTTCTCTCTCTCTCTCTCTCTCTCTCAGTTGGCATGAAATAAACCTGAAAAGCCTCGATGCAAAATTAATACCACAGCCTGAATGGAAAAGAAACAGCGGTGTGTTGTAAATAAAATAAAACACAGAAACACAGATTACATGCAGCAGCAGCAGCAGCAGTGGTGGTGGTGGTGGTGGTGGTGGTGGGCAGGGGGAGCGTTGGGGGGGAGGTGGAGGGAGAGGAGGAGTGGGAGGAAGCCGGCATCCATGACCCTTTACTACTTACATAATTTACTTACCTTACTATTCCCAGCCTAATTTCCCGCCCAACCAGCCCGCTCCCAACTCACTTTCCAGCCCAACCATACTAACTCAAGCCCAATCTCCAGCCAATGTAATATCCCGCCCAAGCATGGTATTGTAGTTAATTTTTCTGCATTGTCATATGATCTCCAACCCAACTTTCTAGCCCAAACAGTGTCTCCTGCCCAGTTTTAAGCCTAGACAGTAAGACTCCCGTTAAGTTTTCAGACCCATCGGCAATTCTCTCACCCAGCTTTCTGTCCATCTAATCAATTTTACTTCTAAATCTTGTCTTTTCCTTTGATTTCTCATTCAGTCACATTCTACTAAATATCAGCTGTCTGTTCTTCTTTTGTACTTCTTTGTACTCCTCCTCCTGCTTCTCCTCCTCTTCCTCCTCGTCAACTTCATAATGTATGTGTCGTTTGATGTAAGATTGCCGTGTTCTCGTCATTCCTGTCAGCCTTCACCCTAAAGACCGCCTCTCACCCTACCTCTTACCATCCGCCCCCCTTCTCTTCATCTTCCCCAACAGGACCTCCCGCAGCTCACAAAATACATGCGAGAGAGAAAGCTTCCTCCCTCCCTTGCAGATGAGGAGCGACGGAGAGTGAGAATGAGAGGGTGAGGGAGGATGGAGGAAGGTGGAGAAGGAAGGGCATTACATTTGAGGAGCCCAGGCAGCTCGTTACCATGGCGTCAACTCTGTTTCTTTGGTCTTTGAGATCGTGGACATTCACCACGAGTGGGAAGAACGTCACGCATGAATCACTCGTAACAGCTCCAAGACATACTAAAACTTAACGACACCAGACCATTTACAACGTTGCCAAGGCTTTGTACACGCGTGGGTGATCTTACCCAGTAACCTGCTGCAGGATGAACACGGGTCAATAATTCGCCATTGTTTAATAGTGAATTTTATTTATTCACTCATGTAGATTCAATATTTTTGTGTGTGTCAAACTTGATAAACAGTGTTGCCTCAGCGCTGGTGTGCTGCAGTGTGCAAGGTTTTTACACTTAAGTAATATTCTTTGAGCCAAATTACCTTACACACTCCTCTTGCATGAAGGTAAAACACTTCTATTATTGCAAGAGTGATTGTAACCCATTTTATCATTGCACTTAAGTTATATTCTATTGTACAGTAGTTACATTATCGTGCTTATATGATATCTATTTGTACGTGTGAAAGTGTCAGTGTAGTGTCGCGTGCTGCTGCTCAGGGCTTGGGAATGACACTTTTCATTTGTTTTGTTCGAGCGGAGCCATGAACACATTTCTAAAGCAGCTGTTAAACGCCCGTGTCATGTATCTAATTTCTTTTGCAGTTAATTGTACTGTACCATTATATTAGTAGTATTTGTATTAGCAACGGTAGTACTGATAATAGAGGTACTACTGAGAGAGAGAGAGAGAGAGAGAGAGAGAGAGAGAGAGAGAGAGAGAGAGAGAGAGAGAGAGAGAGAGAGAGAGAGAGAGAGAGAGAGAGAGAGACCCATGTAACAATAATGATAATACTAATACTAATAATACTACTAATAATAACAACAACAATAAAAGCAATAACATTACTAACTTTAACACTAATACTAATACTAATAATAACATAACACCAATGATAATATCAATAAACACATACATCCACCCTCCCCCCTCCACCCTCCACCCAGCCACACACCACTGCACATTAATCCTTTACACACACATAAGCCTTAATCCTCTTAGGCATGTGTAAGCGACCTTGGAAACAGAGTTAATCCCGGTGAAAACAGGCTTCAACCTCACCGCTAGTGATAGGCGGCTTTGGAATCCTCTTACGTGGCTACTCTTAATGGGACTCAAGGCGATGGTGATATTTTGGCCAGTACATCACACCATTGAGAGGCGGCGTCAACAGGGTGTATGGGAACGCTAGGGACTGCCAGGGGGACGAGGATGAGGAACAAGGGTGGCTGTAGAGGGGAGGTGGAAGAGGGTGGTACAGGAAGGGATAGAAGGAGTGGGAGGGAAAGGGAAGTCGTATAAAGGGAATGAAGCCAGGAAAAAGAAAAGGAGTGGCAGATGAAGGAGGAGGAGGAGGAGGAGGAGGAGGAGGAGGAGGAGGAGGAGGAGGAGGAGGAGGAGGTGGTAAAGGCATATTAGGGAATGGAATGAAAGGAAGAAAGATGGCGTTAAGAAAGTTTGAAAAGGTACGAACCAAGTGATAATGAGAGAGATAGATAGATAGATATATATAGAGAGAAAGAGAGCGAGAGCAAGGGAGAGAAAGAACAAAAACAATACCTTTTAAAATATTCAACACACGGCAAGTCGTCTGGCTACCTTACCTCTTACCTATATCACCTTCTCTACTTTGGCCGCGCACCTAAACATGTGGAGGAGTGAAGAGAAGACGTGCGGAGGGAACACGTTGCTGCCACCCAATGTTGTAAGAGACGTGGGAAAAAGGACTCCAAGTGATGTAGATCCTCACGTAAAAAAGAGAGAAAAAAAAGGAGGAGTAGAAAAAGAAAAGAGGTGAGGCTTTGAAGCTTCATAGATTTGCACAAGTGGAGATGACGCGTCTGTGTGTGAGTAAAGAGTTCGTCGTTTGTGTACTGCATCCTTCCTTCCTTCCTTCCTTCCTTCCTTCCTTCCTTCCTTCCTTCCTTCCTTCCTTCCTTCCTTCCTTCCTTCCGTTCCTTCTGCAAACACTCCGATGTATAGGTATTAGAGGCAGTGGCTCAAGTTAGTTTGCGTGCAGTATGTGTGTGTGTGTGTGTGTGTGTGTGTGTGTGTGTGTGTGTGTGTGAAGGGGGGCAGATTTGTAGGCGTGCTGGTACATATTTAATGTTTTTTCGTAAGATTAACTTATAAATTGTGGCAGTGGTAATCGTGTGGTAGTAGTAGTAGTAGTAGTAGAAGTAGTAGTAGTAGTAGTAGTAGTAGTAGTGGTGGTGGTGGTGGTGGTGCATCCAATCTTACCTCGGTTGGGTTTCTTCATTAACAACAACTCAACAATATTTTGGTTGGCAGTAGAGGCGGCGCAGGACGAGACGAATAATAATAATAATAATCTTAATACACTTGCCAACACTAACGATCCTTTCTCGTATTTAGATATAGACGCATGAAAAAATAAATATAACAAAAGAAAACGGATATCTTGTATAAGTCAGCAAATATTCTGAAATTCTTTTTTAGTTATACTCGAATTTTATGGAGGAGGAGGAGGAGGAGGAGGAGGAGGAGGAGGAGAGGAGGAGGAGGAGGAAGAAGAAAAGGAGGAGGAGGAGGAGGAGGAAGAAGAAAAGGAGGAGGAGGAGGAGGAGGAATAGAGGCACTTCTGCCCACCTCATTTTTTTTTCATTGAGTGTAATACTGAAGCGGCCACGTACCGGTTCACAATGGAGGAGGAGGAGAAGGAGGAGGAGGAGGAGAAGGAGGAGGAGGAGGAGGAGGAGGAGGAGGAGGAGGAGGAGGAGGAGGAGGAGGAGGAGATTTTTATGCTTTTCTATCCTTCTCTCCACTCCAGTCCTCCTTCATTTTACTTTTGGTCTTGCCTGCGAATAATTTCCATGGACAAAAGTGCTGTTCTAGTCTTTTCATATATTTTATTTTATTTTCATATTTTTTTTTCTTGTGTTTTTCGTATATTTCTCTCATCTTTAGCATCGTCTCAATTTCTTTTTTTTCTTCATTTTTTATCTTCCCGCAATGTTTCCCTGGTATCTCTCTCTCTTATTGATGTGTGTGTGTGTGTGTGTGTGTGTGTGTGTGTGTGTGTGTGTGTGTGTGTGTGTGTGTGTGTGTGTGTGTGTGTGTGTGTGTGCGCGCGCGCGCGCGTGTGTGTGACTAGAAAGATGTGTTGACTGTCTTTTTTTTCATTCTCTCTCCACATCTCCATTCCTTCCTCCCTCTCTCCCTTCTCTCCCTTCTCACTTCGTCAAGGTAAAGAGGAAGGAGGCACGTCTCTCGTCTCACCATTTATCTCCAGTAGACAGTAACAGAATGAGTCTTGTCTCCGTTCAGCATAACACGTCATCACTAACCTGAACATGTACACGTCACCTAATGAACCACCTGGGGACATGATGGACAACATTAACACAACACCATCAATCCCACAACGATGATGATGACAGTGAAACGAGGGAGGCAAGTTACGAAAGGAAGGAAGGATAGAGGGAAGTAAGGAAGGAATGGAGGGATAAAGGAAGAGAGGAAGGGATGATATGGCTCAGGTTGTCTGTCCTCCAGTCACTGTGAAGTCCAGGTGTTTGTTTGCAAGTGAAAACCCAACGAACCCGAGCACCAAGAAGGCACGCGTGACGACCCTGTGCAAGGCGGGCAATGGTCCGTTCCCTCGCCCGGCCGCTCCTTCAAATTGGGTGAGGGAGGGTTTCCAAAAATTGCTGACGTGGGTGTGAGGGTTGCGTCACCCTGGCTGGCTGCTGGTGGGCGAGAGGCGGCGGATAGAGTGCAATGTGGCGCGGGATTGTTCTGGTAAATTGGTTTTTGAGCCTAGAAGTACAGGAAGGGTCTCGGGGGCGGGCTGACACCTTCTCTACCTCACGTCCTATTGAGTTATCTGGCCTTGTGTAATGAGGTCCAAATATTTGTATCCTATCGTGACTACTAGAGGTGTATATTAGGGTGCTGTAGTGCGGTGGTGTCACCCTCAATAACCTGTCCCTCTGCACGCCTGCTTTAACACTGTCCAAAACGAAAAATTCTTTTTACTTCTGTAGCTCAAACAATTTTTTTCAGGGATTGGCGCTGCGAGCTCCTGTCTGTTTTTCAAGAGTCTTATTCACCTTCAAAAGGCTTAAAATTGCCACCAAACGCGCTATTCAGCTGTGTCACAAAACTTCTGAAAGAAACTCCAGGAGTCGAAAATATTTTGAGCAACAACCGAATTGATGCTTTGAAATGATCGCTACCTTCACCGCTTCCCTTCCTTCCTTCCTTTTTCCTTTCCTTCCTCCCTTCACCTATCAACACCACGCCCCGTACCCCCACCACCCTCCACTCCTCTCATTATACACCATCCCTCCCACTACTAGGTTTCCTTATTCCCTTCCTTTCCCTCCACCCCGCTCCCGCACATTCTTTTTCATCTCAAGAGAATCCAAGGTGAAGGCCTCAAAACAGATTTCCCTTCCCTGCTACGTTCACTTCGTTCAGGGATGAGGTAGTAATGAGGCAGTAATGAGGCAGCAATGAGGCAGCAATGAGGCAGCAATGAGGTAGTAATGAGGCAGTAATGAGGCAGCAATGAGGCAGTAATGAGGCAGTAATGAGGCAGTAATGAGGCAGCAATGAGGCAGCAATGACGCAGCAATGAGGCAGCAATGAGGCAGCAATGAGGCAGCAATGAGGCAGCAATGAGGCAGTAATGAGGCAGTAATGAGGCAGCAATGAGGCAGCAATGAGGCAGCAATGAGGCAGTAATGAGGCAGTAATGAGGCAGCAATGAGGCAGCAATGAGGCAGCAATGAGGCAGCAATGAGGCAGCAATGAGGCAGCAATGAGGCAGTAATGAGGCAGTAATGAGGCAGCAATGAGGCAGCAATGAGGCAGCAATGAGGCAGCAATGAGGCAGTAATGAGGCAGTAATGAGGTAGCAATGAGGCAGCAATGAGGCAGCAATGAGGCAGCAATGAGGCAGCAATGAGGCAGTAATGAGGCAGTAATGAGGCAGCAATGAGGCAGCAATGAGGCAGCAATGAGGCAGTAATGAGGCAGCAATGAGGCAGTAATGAGGCAGCAATGAGACAGCAATGAGACAGCAATGAGGCAGCAATGAGGCAGTAATGAGGCAGTAATAAGGTAGCAATGAGGCAGCAATGAGGCAGCAATGAGGCAGCAATGAGGCAGCAATGAGACAGCAATGAGGCAGTAATGAGGCAGTAATGAGGTAGTAATGAGGTAGCAATGAAGCAGCAATGAGGCAGCAATGAGGCAGCAATGAGGCAGCAATGAGGCAGCAATGGTCTTGGCAGCGTTGTGTTTGATGTATTGTGTTGATGTTTGATGTGACGATGAAAGTATTTGGCCATTACTAGTATTACCATTATTACTATTACTATTACTTGTTATTATTATTATTGTTATTGTTGTTGTTGTTGTTGTTGTTGTTGTTGTTGTTGTTGTTGTTGTTATGTCTGTTGGTGTTATTACTGTTATTGTTGTTGTCTTTATTGTCGTTGTTGTTCTTGTTTTGTTATTACTTTTGTTATTAGTATTTTTATTGATTTTTTTTTTTCCAGGTCAGTAGTAATTTCCAGTCTACGATGCACCACCACCACCACCACCACCACCACCACCACCACCCCCACCACCACCATCAAGTGAAGCAGGTACGAACAAATACAGATTCTTTTATTGCATGTAGTGACGAGTGTTCCGATTACAGTCTCGATATTTTATTTACAGACGAGTAGTAGTAGATGCGAATTCCACAGCCGGACGAAAAAGCTTTATTGACCGTAACTTTACTTATATTCCACACACAAAATAGTTCGAGATACGGTGTTCATTTTACGATGGCTTCCCGCTGCCCGCTAGTCAACACTCCCAGGAAGTAACTAAGTATAGTAAATCTCTACAAAAAACTCCGCGTTAGTGCGAGTGAGACTTCCTAGACGTTACTCTTCCCTGGAAAGGCTATAAGCTGTTTTTTGTCTTCTGTTCTTCAGCGTTGTGGGTTCATTTTCTGTATCTGCAAACACCACATAGTCGTGACAAGAGTGACGGGTGAAGGGGAGGGAAGGGGAGTGATGGGAGATAAAGTTGTAGTCGTTGACCTAAGTGAACAGCGATGGAAGAGGCAATATCTATAGTCCTATAATCTTGAGAAGGGGAACGGTATGGTGTCAGGGACCTTGGGGCTCTCCGCGGATTACCTTATTGTGTTTTTTTTTTTACTTTTATTTCTCTTTTCCATGCAAAAGCCATAGTTTTTTTAATCACTTTTATCTTCTTTTTAATTCTTGGTGGTTATGGCGTTTATATTTTCACCTCGAGAAGACCTCAGTGTTGCGAGAATGGTGAGAGAGGAGTAGAAGAGTAATGGAGGTTCGAGTGACAAGGAAGTTTGGTCTTCAGTAAATACACAACAGTTGTAGATTTCCTGAGTTATATAATTGTTTTTGTTAACACGTGTTCCTGACTTGCTAATAGAAGTTAGTCTATGTTGGAGACTGGAAGTGATGTAGAAGTGTTACGAGCCTGACTGACGCGAGGTGTTGGTGGTGCTTGTCAAGAGTTGTCGCCTCTTACACGTTCTTCCTACAAAGGTTTAAAATACTGGTACTAATTCTAAGTGTCCATGTGCTAAGATAATTGTTGAAACCCTTGTAATTATAGAACCGTTGTTAAGTGTTTCTCATCAGTGGCGTGTTGATCAATTAAGTGTTACAGGTAATGAATGGTACGTGTTGACGAGGATGATGACCGTTGCTGAGCGGTGTCGAGTGAAGCGAAGGAAATGTTACGTCTCAGGATAACTAACTTCGATGGACTTTTCCAGCCAACCAGCGCGCGGAACAGAGGGGAAAAGGGAAGGAGGGATGATACGGGGATACTGAGAAAAGGAAATATGAGAGGGAGGAAGTAGACGAGGAGGAGGAAGAGTAGGAGGATTAAGAGAAAGAGGAGAAGGAATACGAGAAAGAGGAAGAGGAGGTGCTGAAAAAGGAGAGTCTTGTGAGGGTGTTGATGAAGAGTGTTGGTGGTCAGTGAAGGAAGCCTATTGAGACTGGTGGTGGTGTTTGTGTGTGTGTGTGTGTGTGTGTGTGTGTGTGTGTGTGTGTGTGTGTGTGTGTGTGTGTGTGTGTGTGTGTGTGTGTGACCTGATTAGGACACTGGACTTGAAAGGGCTACACACACACACACACACACACACACACACACACACACACACACACACACACACACACACACACACACACACTTGAGGTAGCATATAATCAAGCAGTACAGGTAATTACTAGACTTACTGATGATATTTTACCAACAAATAATTCAGTAAATAAATAAAGTAGACACACAAGATGGACTTCATATAAAAATAAAAAATAATTGTACACATAAACAAAAGACAAATATGACAACATTGCTGGAAGATTTCAAAAGATAAAATTGAGAACCAGTTAAACATAAAGCAACATAGCAACTTAAGTCAGGAAAGTTAGTGTACGAGTATGTTAAGAAACCTCAATTGGTAATCAAATTAAGTATGGAGGTAAACAAGGTAAGCAAGGTAAACAAACATTATAAGCCGTGCAAACAAGTGGATTAATAACACAGGGACTTCATGCGTCAAAAAATGGACAGGAATGTAATGAAAGTGAAGCGTGGGTGATTAATAATTAATTGACCATTAGACTGCTGCGGGTGACTGGTGCATTAGGTGGTCGAGGCAGCTAGACAGATCAGGTTAATGGTAAATAAACGCATCACAACAAAGAAGTAATCAGAGGTAACAAGGCAATTACTCATGATGATTAATTAACTGAAGTAACTTACGTATTAGTAAATATCAAGAAAGTCACAAAAAACAGGAAAAACAAGATAAAAAAGAAGGGAAAAGTTTTATAAGTATACTAGGAAAAGCGAGTAAGAAATAAAGAACATTTTCCTTCTAGTAAATTCATGAAGGAAAAACAAGAGGCTGTTTAATACACTAGAAAAAAATAAAAGAAAAGAAAGACAGAGACAAACGAGCGTCGCATATTAATGAACATAATAAAAAGACGTCATTAACAACAAGACGAAAAAAATTATTTGGAGAAAAAACGTATTATAAAGGTAACAAAGGAACCTTAAAAGAGGACATTGTATCAGGTAAACAGTGTATGAAAAAAAGTCAATAAAACCAACACAACACAACGGTAAACAAGGCCAAGAAAGATGAAAGAGGAAATACAAAAAGACTTAAAGAAGGCGGACTAATAAGAACAGGCAGGTGTAGAAGGCGAGGGTGAGGCTGAGTAATCCAGGTAAAGGGTGACAGGTAAGACAGGTGGGTGTTCCTTACCTCCCCTCCCCTCCCCTTCCTCCCCCCCTCCTCCCACCCGCCCTTTAACCCTTGCTCACCTGGGCACGCCGCTCCCACCCTCAGCGACACTCACTCAAACATTCAAAGAGGCTCCCAATCCCCTCTCTCTCCGTCCCTTCGTTCTCCTTCCCTCCTCCTTTTTTCTCCATGTCTTTTTCCTTCTTTCCGTGCCCCTTCTTCCTCCCATGCAATATTTTTTTACCCATTGTCTCTTCATCTCTCTTTCCCTTCAAAGCAGCTCTATAATAATGACTTAAATTTCCTCTTTCCTTCAAATCGTATTCTCTTTCAAAGCGACTTCCCTTTCCTCATTCCCTTCAAAGCGACTTCCCTTCACTCTTTCCTTTCAAGGCGACCCTTCCAACTCTACCCTCTCCCCTTGCTCCTTTTCACCAGTGCCATCCCCTTTGTCTCATTTTTTTTTTTTTTTAACTCCTATGAATTTTTTCCTCCCATAGACGACAAATAACACATCATTATCTGGTAACGATTATAAACTTTATTATTTTTTTGAGGCAGAAGAGTAAGGAAACGTGGAATAGAATAGGATGGAATAACTGAATGTTTTGAAAGGCTGAGTGACACAAGTAACACGTTAAATCTATAGGTGAAGTTGGTCTGAAAAGTGTAAAGAAAATGGAGTGTGGAAAACTACATACCTTGAACGGGTACTGCACAAAATAATGGAGGAGAGAAACCGATAGAACGGAAATTTAAACCAGAAAGAATAAACTTGATGAGAGGGAGAGTAAAAATATGAGTAAATGGAGTAAGTGAACATAAGCATTGGATGGCTGAGTCCGAAATGTTTAAAAGAGGGAAGGTGTGGGTGCGAGTGTGAAGTGCAGCAATGTGATGTGATACGAAGCTGCAGATATCCGGATACATTGTGAAGCGTCCGGTGCAAACCAATAAAAGTCTAAGAGGTTGTGGAAAAGTTTTGAGACCGAAACCATTAGCTTGAAAAAATTGAAAGAAAAATATGATAAAAAATGAAATAAGTATATGATAAAAAATGAAATAAGTATATGAATGAAAAATGATGGGAATATATGTATGAATGAAAGTGAGTGTGGATATAAGTTATTTTTATTTCTTTAGTTTTAATTGAAGCTTTTATTAAGATATTTATAGTTTGCTTTGAAATGTCTTTTGTTTCTTATTCTTTCTTAGGCGTCGCTGTAGCTTGTGTGGGAAAAGGTCAAGTCGAGGGAAAAGAAAGACCAAAATAAAGTATTCAATCCTGTGTGTGTTGCTCACGTCTTGCTGTGTCATGGGGTTACCGAGCCACACACACACACACACACACACACACACACACACACACACACACACACACACACACACACACACACACACACACACACACATACACACACACATACATACACACACACACACACACACACACACACACACACGCACACACGTACACAAAACCTCGCTATACATACTAGATAATGTGTGTGTTTATGTGTGTGTGTGTGTGTGTGTGTGTGTGTGTGTGTGTGTGTGTGTGTGTGTGTGTGTGTGTGTGTGTGTGTCCCGCTGGGAGGCAACAAGTAAGCGACGGCTCATTAAGATGCCACTGAGGAACAGAGCTAATTTACCTTAACTCGACCTTCTGCCAGTCCAGGTAGAATGAGCAGGAAGAGGAGGAGGAGGAGGAGGAGGAAGAAGAAGAAGAAGATAAGAGGAGGAGACAGCACAAATAGGACTGTTAGGAGACATAATGAGAGGTGAGATTGAGATGGTTTAGACACGTGTAGAGGAAGGAGGGATGCTGGGAATGCCGGGAGAAGGATGCTGAAGATGAAGCCGCTAGACAAGAGACGAGGAAGACCAAAGATGAGGTTTATGGATGCTGTGAGAGAGGACATACAGGCAGTTGATGTGATAGAGAAAGATCCAAAGAACAAAATTAACCTCACCTTACTTTACTTAATCAAGCCCAAGTAGACCTGAACAAGTCTGACCTGACCCAGCCCACCCCAAACACAACCTCACTTAGCACACCCATCATCTTGAACTTCCTTAACCTCAACGCCTAACCTCCACGCGCCTCCACCTCTTCATCCCCATAACAACAGGAGCAACAGCAGCAGCCACACTCAATTTCCCCTTCTTTTCCCTCCTTTTTTCCTCCTTTTTACCTCTCCTTCCCCTTTCCCTCCTCTCCTCGGCACGCCTGCACCTCCATGATAACAACGTATAATGGGTGGGATTATACGCTGGATCCCGGGGCTGTTTTATTATTCATCCCAATCCCACGTGGACAGAGGGAGCTGGAGGCTGGAGTGCCATTGGCGTGGGTTCCTTTGTCTCTCTTCCTTTAAGGGTCCTTTGTGTGTTGGCCTTGAAGGTGGTGTTTGAGGTTCTGGGTTCGAGGTTCAGGGTGTGTTTGAAGGGGAGGTGTTTGGTTCTGTTCTTCTGTCTCTGCTTTAGGTGTTTTTATGTGTTTGTTTGTATGCTTGTATGATTGATTGATTCATTGTGAGAGAGAGAGAGAGAGAGAGAGAGAGAGAGAGAGAGAGAGAGAGAGAGAGAGAGAGAGAGAGAGAGAGAGAGAGAGAGAGAGAGAGAGAGAGAGAGAGAGATTAGTGCTTGTCTCTCTATCCGTTTCCGTGCTAAGTGTCCATTTCTGCTTCTTTGTGTCTACTCTCTCTCTCTCTCTCTCTCTCTCTCTCTCTCTCTCTCTCTCTCTCTCTCTCTCTCTCTCTCTCTCTCTCTCTCTCTCACGCACTCCACAAAACACTCTATAGGAACACTCAACACACTACCTTGTGCAGGAAACTTTTGCTCCTTGTCGAAGAGACAAGATATTCAGATAGGATCCCACGTCACGGATAAGAAGTAATGGATTGAGGCTGAATGTGTGTTGACAGTTGCATCCAAACTCTATCTTGCTGCTTGGATGGTGACTAATCCGTTTTGTTTTTATCTCACTCCTTCCTATAACTTGACTTCCTTCAGGAGACGAGTTTCTGATGTCTGAGGAATGGAATTGTGCTTGGTGAATATTGTCTGTTCATCTATTTACTCCATTACATACTTATTTCTATGGATCAGTCTTTTTTATCAATGGTTTATCACGGGTTTCCATATCTTTAAAATTTATTGAATTGAAGGAAAGTATAAACTATTTCTCCAGTGATGCAGATTAGCGAAATTATGTTTAAAATGACGTGTATGATTACCTGTTTGATGCAGGTATTCTCTTTACTGTATCCATTAGTCATAACGGGCTAAAGGAGGATCACGTCTAATAGGGTCTGTGTACACTGCAAATATACGTGTGGTTCTCAGACGCTCTCTCTCTCTCTCTCTCTCTCTCTCTCTCTCTCTCTCTCTCTCTCTCTCTCTCTCTCTCTCTCTCTCTCTCTCTCTCTCTCTCTCTCTCTCCCGCTCACTAAGTTAACTAAGTCATCACAGCCACTCAACTTCTAAGGCCTCAGGTTACCTCTTCTTGGTCACTGCGTCTTGGTATTCCACCTAAGTAATAGTCTTTAAGCAGAGGCTAATCACTGAGAAAAAAAGAACAGGAAGACTTGTTGTATCTGAGAGCACCGCCTCACCCAAGACTCTCTCTCCTCTTAATGTTAGTCCGACACACTGCTTCTCATCCTTAGTGCGTCATTTCACGGTCATAAGGTTTAAGGAGGGAGCTGCTTCTTCTCTTCTACCAAAAATACCTTTTTCCGGATTGACTAAGCCATTATTCATGTTTTACTGAAGGCTTCATATTCTGAGTCTCTCTTTTTGAATTGCCACTTTAAGAAAGATATTTACTCGTCATCCTTCAGCCCATCTCTGCTCTGCTCTGCCTTCCCTGATGCTGCTCTTTGTGGTTCTCTCAGCATCTTATTATTACTTACCTGGGTTCTTATTATCATATCATGTGTGTTCGTCCTCTCTCCACTTAAACTCGTTCCCTCATTCCAATACCCTTTGAGCCTCTCCTCTTGCTTCCTTCCTTCCTTCCCTCCTCCATACTTCCTCCTCCTTACACTCTTTCTCTTTTCTCTCCTCTCCTTCCCCATTGCTTTTATTTGCTTGCCTAACTCTCTCTCTTTCCTCCCTCGCTCTATCCTCCTCCTCCCTCCTAACTCAGTTCCTCATTTCCTGTTCTTCTGTTTCTCCTCTAACGTTCACTTATTTCTCGTCCCACCTATTTCCTTCCTTCTTTCCTTCCCCTAATTTTCAATCTCTCCCTCCCTCCTACTCTTTCCTCCCTTCTCTCCCTCCCCTTCAGGCCTTCCCTATTCCCTCTTAACTTCCTAACCCTCATTCCTACTTAGCTATTCCCTCTCCCATCCCTCTCCCTTCCCTCTCCCTCCCTCCCTCCCTCCCTCCCTCCCTCCCTCCCTCCCTCCCTCCCTCCCTCCCTCCCTTATTCTCTTCTCTCAAAACCGTTTCTCTCAATATTTTCTTCCACAGGAAAAATATCACCAGTCAACAAAGTGAGAAGAAAAGTTTTTTTATTATTTATGATGCGGATTTCCATCACTCAGCGACTTTGTGTGTGAGAGAGAGAGAGAGAGAGAGAGAGAGAGAGAGAGAGAGAGAGAGAGAGAGAGAGAGAGAGAGAGAGAGAGAGAGAGAGAGAGAGAGAGAGAGAAAGAGAAATAAATAGATAAATAAACAGACAGACAGACAAACACAATGGAGACACGAAGACAAACCAAAATCAACTAAAATAAAGTCAGAGAAAGAAGAGAAAGAGAAGATTCACTTTTACGAGATCATCGCTTTTCCCTCGTGAATTTTAGATAAACTTTCCACTTTCGTCGTGTCTGTGACTTGTGAAATGAGGTAACTATGGAAAAGAATAACATTGTTGGAAAAACTTTTAACTGCAGAACAAAAAGAAAGAAAAGTAGTTAGCTCCTCGAAATAACTGAGTTCATATATATTTTTTCCCCTCAACATTTCGAGCAAAATATTCCGGTGTGCCTTTAGTTTTGTGGTATTCTTATGATTTATAAATGAAATAATGTAGTTCCTGCCGCCATTAAGTGTAAATATTATTGTTTACTTCTTCCAATTTATTTTTCTCAGTTACTATTAAGGTTTTGTAGATATTTATTTACCTTCCTCTGTCTAGTGTGTGAGGCGTATCAAGACAACTCTGCGGCTCAATCAGTATTATATTTTTGGTACTCTTCCATTGTATATTTAATTCAAAGATGATTTTTATTTCTTTTTGTTATGGTAGTGAGTTGTTTGAAATTTTGTTTAAAGTTTTTGGTTATCAAGACTGACTTATTTGAATATCTGTATCTTGAAAAATAAAGTTTCCTCTCTGTCTGCCCGTCTCTCTCTTTCTCTCTATTTTTTTTTGTTCTCTCTCTGTGTAGTAAATGATTTTGTTTGTCTTTCTGTTGATCCATTTGTGTGTTTGTGGTCTGTCTCTTCAAACAATTCCATTCTGTGCACATCGCTATTTCTTTTATTCGTCTGGTAATCCATTTTCTCTTCTGCCATCCCTCCTCCTCCTCCTCCTCCTCCTCCTCCTCCCACCTTCTTGTCCCTCACAGGTGGTGGAAAGTGGAAGACAGCTGGTACAGTGCTGGTTACGCTTCACCCATTCTCTCCTCGCCTCTCCTCCTTTCCCTTCCCTTTCCTCACCTCCCTTGTCCTCTCTCCCTCACCTATCTCTTCCACTACCTCCTTTGTTCGTCCTTACTCGCTCGCTTCTATTCTGAGCACAGGATTATACCATTCAACGACCATAAAAAACACCTTCCTAATTATGAAAGTAGAGGACGAAGTGTGTGGTGGTGGTGGTGGTGGTGGTGGTGGTGGTGGAGGAAGGGTACAGTGAAGCTAGAAAGAGTTGAACGAAAAATAACAATAAATGATTCCCAGGCTGAGAAATGTAATATGTAAAGTTGAGAGGCGAACACATTGAACATTCTGCTTTGAACGAATACTTGAAGGACGTTTAATGCCAAGTTGTTTTGTCCTGGCTAATTAGGTGTGGATGTTACCTGAGAGAGAGAGAGAGAGAGAGAGAGAGAGAGAGAGAGAGAGAGAGAGAGAGAGAGAGAGAGAGAGAGAGAGAGAGAGAGAGAGAGAGAGAGAGAGAGAGAGTTATGTACAATTCTCCTCTACATAACATCGGTGTACACTGTTGGTTTTGTGGATCGTGCAAGTTAATGGGTAATGTTACGTGACTAATTGGCAAGTTACCTGTGTTTGTGATGCATTAATGGCAGGTAGTTTTACTCATGCATTGTTGTTGTTGTTGTTGTTGTTGTTGTTGTTGTTGTTGTCTGTGGTGGGGTTATGTTATCAGGTGTGTACGTGTGTGTGTGTGTGTGTGTGTGTGTGTGTGTGTGTGTGTGTGTGTGTGTGTGTGTGTGTGTTTGTGTGTGTGTTTGTTTGTGATCCTTAACGAACAAAGTATTGACGCTGTTGTGGTGTTGATGTTTGTGTTGTTGTTGTTGTTGTTGTTGTTGTATCTGAAGCGTTACTCTTTTTCAGGTCATTTCCCTCACCCCTTCCATCCCTTAAGCCCTTCTTCATCTCTCACACCACCCAAACCACCATCTCCTCCTCCTCCTCCTCCTCCTCCTCTTCCTCTTCCTCTTCCTCCTCCTCCTCCTCCTCCTCCTCCTCCTCCTCCTCCTCCTCCTCCTCCTCCTACTACTATTACTACTACAACAATTACTGCTGCTGTTGTTGCTATTGTTGTTGATGAACTATGTATTATTTAACAATTGCTTTCTCTTAGTCAAATCATTCTAATTCACATATATGAATTTACGATGAAGAGATAGAGAAGGAAGAGGAGGAGAAGGAGGAAGAGGAGGAGGAGGAGGAGGAGGAGGAGGAGGAGGAGGAGGAAGAGGAGGAGGTGGAGGAGGAGGAGGAATCATCTTTACTTTGATGAATCAGGGAGGGTGAAGGGCTGGCAGGGATGAAAGTAAGAGGTTAGGAGAAGAGACTATAGTGAAGCAAGAAATGGTGAGAGGAGAGCAAGGTGAGAGTGAGGGAGAGGAAAGCAGGGTGAAGGTGATAGGGGAACAGGGTGATTGTACATAGGGAACAACAAAGGGGAAGTCAGGGTAAGGGTGAGCATATGAGAACAGGAAAGGAAAGCAGGGTGAGGCAGGATGAAACAGAGTGAGTGGGAGTGTGGGAGAGACAGGCAGCTTAGTGTCAAGAAGGGGCTGAAACTCCTCTCACTCAGTGCCAATTTGTGCTGAGATGTGCGTGAAATGACCAAGGCACTGCGCTCTCTCTCTCTCTCTCTCTCTCTCTCTCTCTCTCTCTCTCTCTCTCTCTCTCTCTCTCTCTCTCTCTCTCTCTCTCTCTCTCTCAACACCACCACTTGAGGAATGAATATAAGACTAAGAATTAAAGTGAATATACGCTGTTTAGTCTTCCCTTAAGGAGACTTCAGACTCAGTGGTTCCAAATTGAAGTTTTATCATCGGCTGGAGAGGAAGAGGAGGAGGATTAGGAAGTGGCTGGCTAAGGCTTAAGAGGAAGAGGGAAGAGGGAAGAGGGAAAAGGAGCAAGTGCCTGGTAGGACTTATGAGGTGAAATTAGGAATGGAGGAGAGAAGTTAGGAAGAGGAAGGAGGAGTAAGGAAAAGTGGGAATAGACGTAAATGTAATTAAAACGGAAAGGGAAAGAATGTGTTATGTGATGAGAGGAAATTAAAAGGAAATTAAAGAAAAGTGTAAGAGAAGTAGTTTTAAAGAAAGAAAGAAAAAAAAATTCTGGTATCCCTACTCACCATCCTCACTCACCATCCACTCACCATCCACACTCACCATCCATACTCACCATCACTCACCACAATGTAACATCATCACATCAGTCTCATCCTGTCATCACTATTCAGCGAAGCATCCAACCACACTTACCTGGCCGGGCGTTAATTAAGGCTGACCTTCACCTGCATCTAGCCTGTGCAGCATAACACTCAGGTGGAGGCAGGATCATCCCCCTTACAACTTACCTGCCAGCGCCGCCACCTCTCATCTCCCCTCGCAACACCTGAGTCTGCGTTAATGAAGGAAGGCCAGGTGAGTGGAGGGCGCAAGGGGTCATCACACCGCCACCACACCACCGCCACCACACCGCCACCACACACCGCCATGCACTAGTTTTTCGGTGTTTGAAGCCTTGTTTGTTTGTGTGTATTGAGGCGACGATGAAGCTGTGGCAGGTGAGCTACGAAGGATGATGACGGGAGTAACAGGTAGATAGTGATAGGAAGAAGAACGAGAAGAAGGAGAAGAAGAAGAAGGGAAGAGAGAGAGAGAGAGAGAGAGAGAGAGAGAGAGAGAGAGAGAGAGAGAGAGAGAGAGAGAGAGAGAGAGAGAGAGAGAGAGAAGAGGGATTATGGAAGATGGAGGTGAAAAAATATTTCAGGTTCAAAGAGGCAAAATAAGGTTATGGTTTCTTTTTCCTCCACACGAGGGGATGGAAGGCAGCTTAGGCTTAATGTTGGCCTCCAACATATACTCGTTCCTGCCTCCCTTGAGAGCCTGGCAGAAGAAAAAAAAGTTAACCAAATGACTTGAAAGTTACGAAGTAGACAGAGACAGACAGAAAAAGTCATACACAAAGAAAGATAAGGACGAATATCTTACTTGGATGAACGCGGAACAAATCTGACCAAGGTCGTGGCATTACAGGGATATAAATGACTGTAGAGTGACGAGGAAGTGTCGAATGCAACCTGTCAGGTGTTAAATCTATTGTATAGTGAAATATTGATTTTACTAAGAAAATGAAAACATAACTTCTCGCTTACCTTCGTTTGGTGGAGGTAATAAAGGGAAAGAAAAGGTGACTGAATTATTATACAATATAAAGAAAGACTTACAATTAGCTAGGAACAATAATCTCCTCTACACTTATACAGTGATTACTCATTATCAATGGATCAACACTGCATGTACAGGTCTGGTCAATACTATAATGACACTACAATGTTTCATTTCTTATCACAGGCTTCTATTTTGTTGTTATAATTGCCTTTGAATATTTTTGAAATATGGTAAAAACCCGTAATCGGCAAAACATTGTAAAACATTATAATAATTGAATACCACGGAGGAGTTGTGAACTTAAGCCGATTGATGGTTCGAGTCTGAGTGAAATGACCATAGTTTTGGGTTTGTATATTAGAGGAAACAGCTAATCTAAGGTGTGAAGACTAGTTCTGGATGCCAAGCCAAGCTGTGCACTGCCTCACAACCCTCGTACTGTAACTTGACTACTAGTGTCGCGTTACCTCGTGTACCTCCAACATTATTTTGTAGTATCACATTACGTCACATTCCAGCAACATTACTTTACCTTTGATTAAATTATACACTGTACTACAGTATTTATGTGCCTTTGATTACTGTACATAATAGTTTGTTGTATTCATTTCATTGTCATTTAAATCCTATGAATTCCTTTACACTGCATCCTGTTTCATCACACTTACAAGGTGGAGAGAGGAAGGGCTGGATTAATACACAGGGTAGAGAGTAACTGATAGAAAGCCTCGTTAAGCCTCTATACAAAGCGAGTGATGACATAACATAGAGAAGCAACACTCCGGCTGCTGCGTCAGTGCCTCACCGAGCGTCTGCTTAAGGGGTTGACGACTGAATGTATTTGTGAACGAGTGCGCGAGACTTACAATAACAAGCGTAATAATAGCAATAACGACAACATTGATGGTTAATCCTCAGCCTTGAATGACGTTTATTGTCTTGTTCATATGACATTTAAGCCTCGAGGTTTACGGATGATTATGTAACTGTGATTAAACTTCTTTTTTACTGCCTTGCCGAAGGAGTTGGTAAAGACATAAGGAGCAACAAGTCTTACGTTTTGAAACACAAGGAACAATTGTGAAACATGCGACAACCTATAGAGAAAGTATCGTTCATTTCGGATTCCCTAGCACTGCCTCAAGTGTGCTCAAGGGCTACGAACACACAAGTCTGCTGGTTGACGAGGCCTCTCAGCTGCACCTTGGGCTTGTGACGTAACAACTCATCAGCCGTTCAGCCTCCAGCCTGGGCCGAGGATACACACTTTGCCTTTGTAATTGTAATTGGATTGGTAGTACTGCTCATGATATCTATAGTGTTTGTTGTTGTTTGATGTCGTCCTTGATAGGGAAGAACACGGGTCAGCTAAGGGCCCGTCAGTGAAGTGCAGGTAATCTGGAGTGTTCAGTATACACGCCTCCGATCTGTTTTATAGTGATAAGGAAAACGATACGTGAGTACACTTAAAGGGATGACTCACCTATACAACAGTGATTTGTTCAAGTGGCTTGGATTCATGTTTTTTTTTCTTATTTATTTATTTAATTTTCTTATATTTTTTATAAGCTTACTCGCTTAGCTGCTGCTGCTGCTGCTGCTGCTGCTGCTGCTGCTGCTAGTCTGGGATCAACACTCAAATAATGGATGATTCCTCGGCATGTTTGTTGACCTGTACTGGAGTGAGTGAGGTCACAAGCCCGAGGTGCAGCCCAGAGGCCCCGTGTTGACCTTGCGTGCTATTAAGGCTTGTGGTGTACCGACGTGTGCCTTGATCTAGTGGTGGAGGAGGAGGATTAAGACGGTGATGTTGGTATAGGACGAAGGGAGGATATTCAAGAAAGTTAGAGGAGGAGGGAAAGACAGGGTGAAAGCAAGGGAGGAGAAAGTGTTGGGAGTGGGAAGGAAGGAAGGAAGGAAAGAAGGAAGGAAGGAAGGAAGGAAGGAAGGAAGGAAGGAAGGAAGGAAGGAAGGAAGGAAGGAAGGAAAGAAGGAAAGAAGGAAGGTTTCAGAAGCACTGACTCCCTTCTAAGAAACCTTATTTGCATCTTTTTTAGGGTATTGTTTTACTTGTTTTATCTTTGGTGTTGTGTGTGTGTATGTATGTATGTATGTATGTAAGGCATCGGTGATTGGTGTGTGAGGGAGTGTTTGGGCGTCACCTCGTATACCACACAGGTTGACAGGAAGGCGGCCAGGGAGAAAAGTACATTTATATTGCAGTAGAGAATGTGTTTAAAACGTATATAGTAGACTTACTTTATAAGAGTCTCCTATATTCCCATACATCACATATCACATGTTTTTTACAATAGATTTCACGGTCAAGTAATGTTGGTCAGTGTTCGTGTTGTTGGTGATGACGTGGTCTGGTGGCCGCTCATACCCTGGCCATCTTTGGATTGTCTTTTGACTGACTGAGGCTCAACGGTCGTGTAGGGTGTCGGGGAAGGGAAGGTGGCACTGCTGGGCGGCTCGGGCACAACAGATCCGCTAATGGGAGAGTCTTATCTCATGATATAAGAGGATTACGCTAAACATCAGGAAACTGACAGCACCGAGTTTTGTTAGCAAGCGAACACGTCCCGGCGGGCTGAGGAGGGAGGAGGGAGGAGGGAGGAGGAGCCAAGAGAATATTGCTTTAACCTTTGTTGCAATAGTAAGTGATGTAATATATATTATATCAAATACATGTATGATACAATAACTACATACAAAAAGAAGACCAACAATATAAAAGGTTTGCATTAATCTTAAATCTCAACTGTTGCCTCGAACCCCAAAGGTGTCATGGCCAGACTTGCCCCGGTGCGGCCATGAACATGTCAGATTCATATTGTAAAAAAGCGAACCTAAAAGCATTATTTATTAGAACCTGGATTCATGGAACAGTTTAAAAAAAGAATTGCTGTAACAAAGGCATCATTGTAAGTGGTGCCCCTGGTGCCGCTGGAGTGTTGGTACCACCTTAGTGCCACGACAACCTTGATCACACCTGCCTCGAGGCCACTAGTGATCACCTCCTTCAGATATTCATAACGTGACCCTAAATTACCCTCTTCACCAACACACAGGATCGGGAGAGAAACGGACGCTCAGTGTGGTCGCGGCCGTGGTACCTCCTGGTTGGGGTCACGGTACACACACGCACACACACACACACACACACACACACACACACACACACACACACACACACACACACACACACACACACACACACACCACGCTAACACTTTCCCTTCTCTTCCCACTCCTGCTTACTGTTCACCCTTCTTATCTCCCTTCCCCTCACCCACTGTTTATCCTTTTTTTCTCTCTCTGTTCCTATCCTCTTCCCAGTTCATCCTCACCCGTCCTCTCTCATCCTCCATCTCATCCATCATCCTTACAAATTCCTTCCCTTTTTCAACGTTCACTCACTGTTCTCTTCACCTTCACTCATTTTTCTTCTCCATCTCACCTCACTTGATCTATCTGCTTATTAACACAGTCACCTACTCTCCTCTTTGATCTGTTACTCACCTGGTTGTTGTTACCAGCATTCTTTGTCACTGTAGCATGTGTGTTAGTGTAGCCTCGAGTGACTGGTAGCATCCTCCTCTTTACTTTACTCCTGGTGGTGCTCAAGATGCTCTGGGAAATGCCTCAGCCTCCCGGGAGTGATGAAAGATGTTTTCTCTTTCGTTTTCTGTGTCGTTAACGTGTTGAACGACCAAACCAAATCACGTTAGTTTGCTGCCAAATATTCGTCATTGTTTTTCTCCTCCCATTCCGCACATAAATTTCCTCCCCTTTTACCTTTCACCTTTTCCCTTGCCTTCCCTTCCCCTCCAAGCCCACCTATTCTCACCCCGTCCACGCTCACGCTAACAAAACCGTCCACAAGATGCCTGCAAATAGACATGAGTTGTGTTGATGTGCTCGTCTGAACTCGCGGCGTCCATGAAGAAAATTGAGTTGGTAATGCAAACAACGCCATGCAGGAAATGGAAGGGGCACGTCGGCCGCTCCCAGAAGCTGTCCGCTGTGGCACCGCGCGTGTACATGAAGCTTACGACTTACTCATCACACTCAGATTGCATCCTTCCCGCCAAGAACGCGCCTCCCACAGCGTACCGTAAATTGATCTCGATTCTCACCTCCTTCCTTTCATTACTTCGCTTCTCTTCTATTTTTCTCAATCCCTTTTTTACTCGCCACGTTTTCCGCCTTTTGGTTAGACGTAAGATAGAAAGAAAGATTGAAATAAACGATCTCGGTTCTACATCACTTCAGCAAAATGATACGAAAAGAAAAAAAATGGAAGGTGGTGCTTCAGTTCCTTTGGCTTCGGTTTTTGTTTTGTTTTGCACGTGTGGCGTCAGGCTTTGAACTTTGCGGTGGATGAAGGAAAAACACTGATTGT
>JAPQNM010000047.1:10075159-10077659 GCA_029783475.1 Metacarcinus magister
ACTTTTCTTTCTTCTTTTTTCTTTCTTTCCTCCTGTGTTTCGTTCTTTTTTTCATCCTCCTTTATTTCCTTTGTTTCCCTTTTGCCTTTGTGTGTGTAGGGGGGGGGGTTGCATGCGTGTTTGCGCGTGAAGTTTCAATATTTAAAATTTTAGGTTTAGATTTTCATCCTCAAGTTTCCAATAATTTTCTCGCCCTATCTTTCATTAATTTCCCCCATTTATTCCAATATTTTTTTTTATTTACCGCCACTGTTCCTATCCATCTCATTAGCCGCACGAGTAATACAAAATATACAAAATACAACACATTCCCTTCACTCCACAAAGTATGATGGGATAAACAGTTTCCTTCAAAAGGGTGTCCTTCCTTTGATATATTTCAGTCACTCTTTTCCTAATAATACCAACACTACTTACTTCACAATACCTCTACTTCTTTTATGAAACTTAAATAGAGTTACATAAATACAGGCGGATGGATACAGAAGCCTGCCTGACCGCGTTGCTATTGGGGAAGCGAGGATGGAATGAGGACGAATATATATAGCAAGAGATAGGAGACTATAATCCAAACTCTGGAAGCTGGTGCTCGTGTGGAAAGTTCCATTGAAACTTTGCAGAGACTATGTTGTGGAAGGCGATGCTTTGAAGGACTGTAACGCTTGTATTACTGAGCAAATAAAGGGAAATACTGACAGACGGGTGCTGGAGACTGATAGTATAGATCCCCTTTGCTAGTCTCCTGATCATGGAAAGGGAAGATAAAAAAGATGTCTCCTCCAGCCAGCCTCCTGATGCACACACACACACACACACACACACACACACACACACACACACACACACACACACACACACACACACACACACACACACACTACGGTCTTGTCTTTTTAATTACTTGTGTTTTTAATCACCACTTTTTCCTTCAGGCTTTGTTATGATGTGACCAGTGACATTTTATACGAGACGGAAAAAAAATATAGAAATGGTCGCTATAACGTTATGATGAAATGATATTTGTAGCAGCATGTCAACCTTTTAACATTACTCTTATGATAAAAAGTAATAGTGTTTTTGCCTACATTCTTTTCTTGGTATTATAAAACATTCCCTTCCATTACATAAGTCTCATATTAACATCAATTCCATTTCACTTCGATTTTCTTTCACTTTGATTTCTTTTTACAACATTTAGTCAACTTTTCATTGCATGGTTGACGAGCCTCTGTTACGGGAGCGGATCTTCCTCTCGTCATCCTCCGACACATTACTCTTGTACCCTTGACCTGACCTAGCTTGTTGGGCAAAGGTCACACAGGTAATATATCACGGAATTCTCACCTTTCAGTATTACCAACACTTTTTAAACCTTTTTTCTCTTCCCTCGTGTTTCTATCAAAGTGAAATATAAATGGAAATCAGAAGGTGGTTGGCAGTATAATCCGCGTCCAATAGATGACAACAGGTATTTATACACAAATTAATTACAAGGAGATTAGTCATCGATATTCATTCGTAGAAGTCAGAAAACAGATTTATAGAAATAGAGTGGTGGTGGTGGTGGTGGTGGTGGTGGTGCTGCTGCTCCTCGTCTGAACAACTGAACAACTATACTACATTGTGAATTCAATTTAATAGACGTATGCAACTGACCTTTTGAAACACAAGTCCTGCTGTTTCATTCTGAGATCAGGTGCTTTCCCAGGAGAAGTTCATTGCACGTTTGTATAACAGTGAAATGTTTCAATGGCTGCAGGAATTTATAGAAAAAAATTTATCCTCAGACAACTCCGATACAATGTGAACTACTGCTGGCGTTGTTTTGTGCTAATACTATGCAGGAAAAGTTTGCCTCAACTACACTGGATGAATTGTGCATTTCAGTTGTGGTGGAATATAAAGTTTATGCAAGGTTGCGATAGATGTGATGGTTTATTCTTTATTCATTTATGTGAAGTAAATTTTTCCACTTTGATGTACGTACACGGTGCTCAGGGTAATAGATTATCTCAGAATTGTTGTTCCCGGTATCAAACCTTGCTTACTTATACGAATATTATGTTGCTTCTATGGCTGGTCTTATTTCCTCCATCATAACCTTATCGTTCAGATCCGAGGCAGTAACACAACTCACAAAGCTTGTCCATTACTTACATATATACGTGCATGTGTGCGTATGTGCTTGTGTGTCGAGCTATTAATCTGCTCGGAATTTGGAGAGCGAAGGTCACCAGTTTCCACCAACGCTACAGGTTGAGAATTACTGCTTAACAGAAACACTGAGTTTGAGGCAAAACAACAAGAAACAACTACACTTCAGATCACTGCACAATGTGGTTTTCATTAGATCTGTAACACTGCAGCGCCAAGATTAATTCAATGGTGAAGCACAACACATACACACGCACACGCACACGCACACGCACACGCACACGCACACGCACACGCCACACGCACACGCACACTCACTCACTCACTCACTCACTCACTCACTCAC
>JAPQNM010000047.1:10082659-10087659 GCA_029783475.1 Metacarcinus magister
AGAGAGAGAGAGAGAGAGAGAGAGAGAGAGAGAGAGAGAGAGAGAGAGAGAGAGAGAGAGAGAGAGAGAGAGAGAGAGAGAGAGAGAGAGAGAGAAAACAAAAACAACCAGACTGACTGACTGATTGACCGACTGACTACAACAAATCATAATATCGTTGCTCCACACACGGTTAAGTTGCAGTATTTAACATTAACATTTGATCATATAACGCTCTGTGCTGCCTGCCATGGACGACTTTTTTTTTTATTTATGATCGAGTCTCGTGCATCATAACTGCATGTAAAAAGAAATATATAAAAAAAATAGTACAATGTTACATCCATTTCTTTTTTAAGGTAGTGCAGAGAAAGAAGATGAGGATCGTTGGTGGTGTCGAGGCGAGCAGTGACAGTGGTAGTAACAGTGCAGAGTTGGCTGTGGTGTGTGTGGTAGTGGAGGTGTTGGTGTTGATATAGACGAAGGTGGAGAAGCGGCAAGCAATGAAAGAGGAGGAGGAAGAAGAGGAGAAGGAGGAGGTAGTAGTAGTGGGTGGAGGTTCTAGCCTTGAGTAGCGTGTGATTGCCTCTGAGACGCACTTCATCGAGTAATCTGTTCCCTCTTCACTGATTTACTACTGATAGGTCTGTGAATGAGGCTGCTGCTGATGGTGATGATGATACTGGTAGTGATGATGATGGGGAGGGAGGAGGAGGAGGACTGAATGAAGGGAATTAATGGATATGAAGATGCCATTAGTATAGTTATGGTGATAATGATGATGATGATGATGATGATGATGATGATGATAGTAGTCATAATGATGTATAAACTCTCTACTATTATAGCTTGTGTATACTTCTGCTTTAGTGTATGTCTCATAATACTTTAATGCTTTATTTTCCATATTTTTCATGTGGTGTTTCTGAAATACTGTTCTTTTTCCTGTTTCACACGAGGGAGCAAGAACGCATCGCTCTCATTAGCATTCAGTGTTGCGTTTAAACCAGCAACACAACTTCTGTAAGCTTTCGCTGCAACGTTAAATTTCAGCAAGTGTAATGCACTCGACTGAGTTTATGAAATTTTGACTGAAAACTAGACTGAGTTTGTGGTTTATTTTTATATATGACCAGTTGTTGTTATAGTTGTTTGTGGTGGTAGTAATGATGGTGATGATGGTGATATACATAAGAATATATAAAAGTGGTGGTGGTGGTGGTGGTGGTGGTGGTGGTGGTGGTGGTGGTGGTGTTATTATTTTGCTTCTTAAGTGTTGGTGATGGATCTCTAAGGTAGGTGTAGTAGGTTTGTTAAGGTGATACTAGTAATTGTGTTAGTTGTCATAGCTTGTGTCTCAGTCATGGAAAGCGAGAGGACATAAGGACATAAACAGCTATGGGCACAGAAAGACATGTTTATAGACAGAAGTAGAAGGATAAAACAAAGTACATGATAAAAGCAAACATACAAAAATAACTATTAACTTTTTAATAACCATCATTTTTTTAATAAACAGTTTTTCCAGTGATAAAAACGTGCGGGATTTTGCTATTTCATGGTCCATTTGGTGAAATAATTTTATATATGAAGATATAAGGATTTAAAGCTGAAAAGCCTGTGGCAACGCGCCTGCTGACAACTAGGCAGGATGCAGGACCTCCTGACCCACCCTCACACTGGCGTCTGTTCTCCTGCCTGTCATCCTGGTGGACTCGTGCTTCGCTACCCTCACTACATCGTGGTCATGTATGAAAGACAAGTTGTGATAACGCTGGGAGAGAGAAAATAAAACTTCGTTACTATACAATAACACGAGTAAGCTGCATTTTCACTTTATAAGGAAAACATTACAGGAGGAAATCATTGATGCGGTGGCAAGAAACATTCAGTTACTCCGTCAGTGAAGTCAAATGAAACAGTAACGGAACGGTGAGGCGGCGGCGCGGCGTCAGAATGGAGGCGGCTCTTGGGAAGCACATTTTAATTTTGATTCGTAGTGAAGATCTGACACGAGCCTTGTTTGCCTTGTTTGCGATGTCTCTATTGGGCGCACCACCTCAGGCACATTTTTTTTTTTCCCTCCCGTGACCAAACAATCAAGTTCATTCACTTATTTGGATGTAATTGCAACAAACATTCACATTTAACCTGCCAACCCTTCCCCTTCACAACCCTTCCCCTTCACAACCCTTCCCCTTCCCCTTCACAACCCTTCCCCTTCACAACCCTTCCCCCTCACAACCCTTCCCCTTCCCCCTCACAACCCTTCCCCCTCACAACCCTTCCCTTTACAACCCTTCCCCTTCACAACCCTTCCCTCTCCCAAGCCTTGCCTCTCCCCTCCCTCCCAGTCCAGGAAGGAGCATAATTACGAGGCTTAATGAGGAGCGTCATGACTTCGACCACCCCGCTAATGTGTGTGTGTGTGTGTGTGTGTGTGTTAGATGAAGTGCGAACAGGTGAACTTGCACACATAATCACACCCCCCGCCCACGTGGTTCAGTGGTTAACGATTCCGTCTATCACCTGTCAACAGCAAAGCGTGGGTTCGAACTCCGCTCAGGTCACTAAGGATTTTTCACTGACAGGGTTGGTTACTGTCCCCCTCGAGCAAGGAGATGGGGGGGGGGTGATGTTTGAGACACACACACACCCACACCCACACACACACACACACACACACACACACACAAGCACAGGAGAAACATGACCCAAACTTTAACTGTGTCTCGGTAATCGTATCAGTATTAACGTGATTAACCGGACGACAGAAGCAAAAAATATACAACGTAATAAACAGAGACGCAGAAAAAACTGAAATCACCCCATTATCGGAAAGCAAAGAGGAGACAACACATTAAAAAGATACATGAAGCAGAAAATAAAGAGAGCACGAATGAAAAAAAATATCACAAACGATAAACCAGAGAATTGATGATAGATAGAAAAAAAAATTGAATATCAGCTATAGAGGGAAAACAATGTTTAATAATCAGATTATAGTGAAGGAAAACAAGTGTGGAGAAGTGTGGTGCGTGTATCGAATAGTGTTTCGTTCGGGGTTCGATTCTGTGAAACAATATGCCGAAGAAATAAAAAATTATGAGGGTACGCATAGGAGAGAGAGAGAGAGAGAGAGAGAGAGAGAGAGAGAGAGAGAGAGAGAGAGAGAGAGAGAGAGAGAGAGAGAGAGAGAGAGAGAGAGAGACAGAGAGAGAGACTGACTCCAGGGCATGGATGATCCGTGATAACCGGCTTATAGAGAAATAAAAAAAATGAATCAACTGCTAGAGGATTTGAAGCTTTTTTTATATAGTAGTTTATATCCTCCTTTCCAAGAAATTCTCACTCTCTCTCTCTCTCTCTCTCTCTCTCTCTCTCTCTCTCTCTCTCTCTCTCTCTCTCTCTCTCTCTCTCTCTCTCACATTCTGTCTGTCGCTCTCTTTGTTCAATGAAGTGTTCTACAATATCTCAGCTTGGTTTGATTGATGGGAAATACCTTTCAACGTTGACAAACGTCATAATCTTAAAGTGGGAACAAGAAACGAAAACTATGATTACGAAACATGAGGCGTGAACATTGAAAGCGTGGTGTGTCAAAAATCTTGGTGTTACGATATCGTCATATATATGATTCTCTCAGCAATGTAAAGGTAGTAAAGGTAATATAATGCAGGGCTGTGTTTAAAAGAAACTTCAAAGGCTTACGAATGTTAACTTGAGAAAACTGTTCCTAATGGATGACTCATCACAAACGGAGAGTAACGGAGTAAGAACAAAGAAACAAACAGCAGATACAACTAGACTGCAGTAGATTCTTTTTTCCCCAATGACGTCTTCAGCGAATAGAATAAACTTTCACTTTCTGTGGTGCAGTGTAACAATATTATCTTCAAAAACTTCCCCACCATATCGATCCAGGTTTTCATTAAGGCTATATGACCCAACTTCCTGTTAGCTAATTAATGGAGTTTTCTTTTGACTACGTGTTCCTTTGAGCGTGTTTGATTTTGATAACGTGTTCTTTATGTTTAGGACAGACCACCTAGTTTGGGGCCTAGACCTTGGCGTCTCTGTGGTCTGACTAACTTTGTAATTCTAGGTAATTCTGTTTCGTTCGTCTTTGGCCAGAGCGTCAGGCATTCTGTGTGTCACAAGTTCGTTACACTTTCGCTGCCACACAAGCTGTTCCCCGCCATCCAATTTTGCTGCGACACCAAAGGATAGGAAGGAAAACTTAATAACAGATGCAGTTTGTTACTGAGCTTTGTGTATATGTGTGTGTGTGTGTGTGTGTGTGTGTGTATGTGTGTGTGTGTGTGTGTGTGTGTGTGTGTGTGTGTGTGTGTGTGTGTGTGTGTGTGTGTGTGTGTGTGTGGGTGTGAATGGTTGTTTATCTTATTTATTTTCTGTGTTTTTCTTTCATTATCAGTATTTTCATAGATGCATATAATTTCGTCTGTATGTTTGTGTCTTAATCCATCTACCTTTCTACTGTTATCTCTCTCTCTCTCTCTCTCTCTCTCTCTCTCTCTCTCTCTCTCTCTCTCTCTCTCTCTCTCTCTCTCTCTCTCTCTCTCTCTCTCTCTCTCTCTCTCTCCATCAACGGTCAGTGTCTCCTTCAGTCTCATTTTCTCCAGTTTCATCTCTTCTTGTCCTTCCTTCCTTCCTTCCTTCCTTCCTTCCTCCAATATTTCCCCGACCATTTGCTCTCCCTTTGTTCCCTTCGTGTCTCCTCGCAACGTCCTCCCCAATTCCCTCCCTCTTTCCTTCCTTCCCTCCCTCCCTCCCTCCTATCTCCCAATTTCTCTCCCTTCCTCCCTCCTTCCATTCTCCCTTCTTCATTACTAACTGTCATTACTTTTCTCGTCCCTTTCACTCCCGAATCAATCTCTTTTACCTTCCCTTCTACTTATTGTTTTATTTTCTTCCCCACCTTTCTTCCATCTCAAGCTTTTTCTTTCTTTTCCTCCATTCTCTCGTTTCTTTCTTTCTTTCCTTCCTCCTTCCCTCTTCCC
>JAPQNM010000047.1:10090159-10115159 GCA_029783475.1 Metacarcinus magister
ATCTCATACAAAAACATAACTACTTGCTACTGAGGCGTATTAACAATGTATGTGACAAAAAATGTGTATCATGTTAAGAGAGAGTGCAAGGATACCACTAATTGTATAGCCTAGGAGTGATAGCGTATACTTACCTTATGTATACTTACCTTATGTATACTTAGCTTATGTATACTTTGTTTATGTATACTTAGCTTATGTTGAGGTGAGCCACAAGGGTCACACACAGACAGGAACAGGAAGGAAGGAAGGAAGGAAGAGGAGGACAAAGACGAAGGAGGAAGATACCAGAATTAGCCATTAAAGATTGAGGAGGAGGAAGAGAAGAGAAGAGGAGATAGAGGATGTGAAGGAGGTATAGCAGAAGGGTGGAATTACACGGCAGTTGGGAAGGAGTTGGAGGAGGAGAAGGAGGAGGAGGAGGAGGAGGAGGAGGAGGAGGAGGAGGAGGAGGAGGAGGAGGAGGAGGAGGAGGAGGAGGAGGTATATGGATTATAGACAAGAACAAATAGGAAGGAGGAGGACGACGAGAAGGAAGGAAGGAAGGAAGGAAGGAAGGAAGGATAAATGCAGAATTTTCATCACCTCACTGTCAGTTCCACTCAATGAGGGGAACACGCACGCGCGCGCACACGCACACACCCACACACACACACACACACACACACACACACACACACACACACACACACACACACACACACACACACAAATTCCTATTGGATCGAAAGATGTTGACACTCTCATTAATGGTATTATTTTCAAACTTAATGATTCACCCGAAATTCAACGATGCGAAAACATCTTTTTTTCCGTTCTTCGTTTCTTCACTTTATTTCACATGCATTCGACTGTAATTAATTAATGTCTCCGGTGAATTTAGAACGTTGAAATTGCGTTTTTAGTCTCGCATTTTCTTCTTGTTTCATGTGTCTTTATATCACGGGAGGAGGAGGAGGAGGAGGAGGAGGAGGAGGAGGAGGAGGAGGAGGAGGAGGAGGAGGAGGAGGAGGAGGAGGACGACGTAAGCCACTATATACGGCGTCAAGGTAGCGTCAAGTTTTTACGATAAAAACTTGAAATGTTGACAAGTTCATTACTCGAGGTGGAGGAGACCGTGAAGGACCAGGAAGAAGAAGAAAAGGAGGAGGAGGAGGAGGAGGAGGAGGAGGAGGAGGAGGAGGAGGAGGAGGAGGAGGAGGAGGAGGAGGAGAAACAAGAAAAAGAGAAGTGAGTGGAGGAAGAGGAAGGGGAAGAAGAAACGGAAGCGGAAGTGGAAGAGAAAATTTGGCAAAGAGGACACTGTGGATCAATTTCAAGAGAGAGAGAGAAAAAGAGAGAGAGAGAGAGAGAGAGAGAGAGAGAGAGAGAGAGAGAGAGAGAGAGAGAGAGAGGAGAGAGAGAGAGAGAGAGAGAGAGAAAAAAAAAGAAAGAGAGTGTGTGTGTCTTCTGTTCATAAGCATAGTAGATGTAACGAGAGTCCACGCTGTACTGAGATGTTCCTCCACGTATATAGCGTTATCAAGTGCAGGGAAACTTCCATGTTTTCCTTACTTCTGCTAAACCTGTAGAGGCTAACGAGGAAAGACGATTATATTTTAGAAACATACACGGATTTCAGATCAAACTCTCAAAACTCACGTTACTGAAATTAGTTTTACCGCCAAATGGGTATAAATGTGTCGCCTCAAACTTTTATATTGCTGGCGACGCTGATTTATGTGTGACAAAACTCTCATAACAGCTGAAAACCTTAATCATCTAACAAGTATACTCTATACAAAAATTGAAGGCGGAGGATGTCCCTTCTACTGGGGTAAGAGGCTGGCCATCACCACACACACCATGCTATAGTCCGACAGATCTTAGCAGAGCTTTCTGGTGGGACAGAATACAGTATTCCCATGGGTCCAACACTGCCATATCTCCTTCGCTCTGATTGGCTGGTGAGTGACCTGAGCCGAGGCCTACGTGAGAGAGCCTTGCCTGAGCGCGTGACACGTGTGTGTGTGTGTGTGTGTGTGTGTGTGTGTGTGTGTGTGTGTGTGTGTGTGTATGTGTGTATGTGTGTGTGAGTTATGCTTTCTCATTCCCTATGTTGTTTTCTTATTTCTATTTGCTGCGATCTCGGTAGTACTATTCTTCTCTCTCTCTCTCTCTCTCTCTCTCTCTCTCTCTCTCTCTCTCTCTCTCTCTCTCTCTCTCTCTCTCTCTCTCTCTCTCTCTCTCTCTCTCTTTATAATTTGTCACACATTGGTTATACATCGACCTTTACATTTGTATATACTGAAATGTTGACTTTGTTTCCTCGCCACCCAAGAGGTAAAAGTCACAGTGCGTTTTTTTTTTTAAAGAGGTTTCCTCGGTAGGCCTAATCCTCTATTCTGGCAGCATGACAGCCATTATGATGAATCCTCTTCATCAGATGGAGTGAGAGTGATAATGAAGGAGTCGATGAAATGATCAATTACCACGTCTTTTCTTGCATCGTCTGGTTGTATTTTTTCGGCGTGTTGTATGGCATCTTTCCAGTTTTCTGGGGTAATTGTGGCTATTGCTTCATAAATGAGCGGCTTTAAGGCTGCATTCTTGAATGTATTTCTTTTTGATATGTAGCCTTTAAGTTGAGCCCATATCAGTTCAATCGCGTTGTACTGACAGTGATAAGGTGGTAGTCGTACAACCTTGTGTCCGTGCTGTAAGGCCATCCTGTCGATGACGTAACTTGTATCGGCAGCAGTGGTGTGTTCAGCCGCAAGTTTCATGAGCTGAACTTTCAGTAGAATATCGGGTACTGCCACACCCCTCCTCTCCAGCCATTCTCTTATGGTTGCTTTGTTGTTTGATGCTAATGGTGGTTTATCGATTTTCCTGGAGTGATAGGGTGCGTTATCCATTACGATGACTGAAGATGGAGGAATATTCGGAAACAGTTGTGTCTTGAACCACTTCTCAAAGGTTTCTGCGTTCATCTGATCGTGATAGTCGCCGACATTCTTAGCTTGGAAGGTAAGGAAGGGTTAGGTTCCTGGTGCCGGCGTGCAGAATTATCCAGCGGGAACCTTTCCCACTGGGTACCCGAACTCCCGTGGCTTTCTTAGAAGTGGTGTCTATCCAGCAGTTTAATTAGGTGTATCAGATGCTGCAATGATATTTCCAATATCTCTAATAGCTTTCGAGAAAATGAGGAGGAAAGTCATGATTTTAAATAAATATTGAGTTTCCTTTTACTGTGTAATCATAAGTCATAGAACAAATATTCATAATGACAGTTGTACAGTTTAATTAGGTGTATCAGATGCTGCAATGATATTTCCAATATCTCTAATAGCTTTCGGGAAAATGAGGAGGAAATTCATGTTTTTATATAAATATTAAGTTTCATTTTACTGCGTAATTATTAGTCATAGAACAAATATTCATAATGACAATTGTACAGTTTAATTAGGTGTATCAGATGCTGGAATCATATTTCCAATATCTCTAATAGCTTTCGGGAAAATGAGGAGGAAAGTCATGTTTTTATATAAATATTAAGTTTAATTTTACTGCTTAATTATTAGTCATAGAACAAATATTCATAATCACAGTTGTACAGTTTAATTAGGTGTATCAGATGCTGCAATGATATTTCCAATATCTCTTATAGCTTTCGAGAAAATGAGGAGGAAAGTCATGTTTTTATATAAATATTAAGTTTCATTTTACTGCATAATTATTAGTCATAGAACAAATATTCATAAGTACAGTTGTACATTTTGATTAGGTGTATAAGATGCTGCAATGATATTTCCAATATCTCTAATAGCTTTCGGGAAAATGAGAAGGAAAGTCATGTTTTTATATAAATATAAAGTTTAATTTTACTGCGTAATTATTAGTCATAGAAGAAATATTCATAATATCAGTTGTACAATTTAATTAGGTGTATCAGATGCTGCAAAGATATTTCCAATATCTCTAATAGCTTTCGAGAAAATGAGGAGGAAAGTCATGTTTTTATATAAATATTAAGTTTCATTTTACTGCGTAATTATTAGTCATAGAACAAATATTCATAATGACAGTTTTACAGTTTAATTAGGTGTATCAAATGCTGCAATGATATTTCCAATATCTAATAGCTTTCGAGAAAATGAGGAGGAAAGTCATGTTTTTATATAAATATACGGTTTTATTTTACTGCGTAATTATTAGTCATAGAACAAATATTCATAATGACAGTTGTACAGTTGAATTAGGTGTATCAGATGGTGCAATGATATTTCCAATATCTCTAATAGCTTTCGAGAAAATGAGGAAGAAAGTAATTTAAAAAAAAGTAGAAATTCAGTATATATTAGTACTAGAGCAAATATTCATAATGACAGTAGTAGATTTTAATTAGGTCTATCAGATTCTGTAATGATATTTCCAATATCTCTAATATCTTTCGAGAAAATGAGGAGGAAAGTCGTGTTTTTATATAATTATACGGTTTTATTTTACTGCGTAATTATTAGTCATAGAACAAATATTTATAATGTCAGTTTTACAGTTTAATTAGGTGTATCAGATGCTGCAATGATATTTCAAATATCTCTAATAGCTTTCGAGAAAATGAGGAGGAAAGTCATGTTTTTATATAAATATTAAGTTTCATTTTACTGCGGAATTATTAGTCATAGAACAAATATTCATAATGACAGTTGTACAGTTTAATTAGGTGTATCAGATGCTGCAATGATATTTCCAATATCTCTAATAGTTTTCGAGAAAATGAGGAGGAAAGTCATGTTTTTATATAAATATTAAGTTTCAATTTACTGCGTGATTATGAGTCATAGAACAAATATTCATAATGACAGTTGTACAATTTTATTAGGTCTATCAGATGCTGCAATGATTTTTTCAATATCTCTAACAGCTTTCGAGAAAATGAGGAGGAAAGTCATGTTTTTATATAAATATAAAGTTTTATTTTACTGAGTAAATATTATTCATACAACAAATATTCATAATATCAGTTGTACAGTTTAATTAGGTCTATCAGATGCTGCAATTATATTTCCAATATCTCTAATAGCTTTCGAGAAAATGAGGAGAAAATTCATGTTTTTATATAAATATATAGTTTTATTTTACTGCGTAATTATGAGTCAAGGAACAAATATTCATAAGTACAGTTGTACAGTTTAATTAGGCCTATCAGATGCTGCAATGATATTTCCAATATCTCTAATAGCTTTCAAGAAAATGAGGAGTAAAGTCATGTTTCTATATAAATATAAAGTTTTATTTTACTGCGTAATTATGAGTCGTAGAACAAATATTCATAATTACAGTTGTACAGTTTAATTAGGATATATCAGATGCTGCAATGATATTTCCAATATCTCTAATAGCTTTCGAGAAAATGAGGAGGAAAGTCATGTTTTTATATAAATATAAAGTTTTATTTTACTGCGTAATTATGAGTCATAGAACAAATATTCATAATTACAGTTGTACAGTTTAATTAGGTCTATCAGATGCTGCAATGATATTTCCAATATCTCTAATAGCTTTCGGGAAAATGAGGAGGAAATTCATGTTTTTATATAAATATTAAGTTTCATTTTACTGCGTAATTATTAGTCATAGAACAAATATTCATAATGACAATTATATAGTTTAATTAGGTGTATCAGAAGCTGCAATCTTATTTCCAATATCTCTAATAGCTTTTGGGAAAATGAAGAGGAAATTCATGTTTTTATATAAATATTAAGTTTTAATTATTACATGACAAATATAATAAGTGTATTAGTTTCATGCATGAATTTCAATATAGCTTTCGGAAAATGAGGAGTCATATAAATCACAGTTGTCAGCATATTTGATGATTAGGTGTATCAGATGCTGCAATGATATTTCCAATATCTCTAATAGCTTTCGGGAAAAGGAGAAGGAAAGTCATGTTTTTATATAAATATAAAGTTTAATTTTACTGCGTAATTATTAGTCATAGAACAAATATTCATAATATTAGTTGTACAATTTAATTAGGTGTATCAGATGCTGCAATGATATTTCCAATATCTCTAATAGCTTTCGAGAAAATGAGGAGGAAAGTCAGGTTTTTATATAAATATTAAGTTTCATTTTACTGGGTAATTATTAGTCATAGAACAAATATTCATAATGACAGTTTTACAGTTTAATTAGGTGTATTAAATGCTGCAATGATATTTCGAATATCTAATAGCTTTCGAGAAAATGAAGAGGAAAGTCATGTTTTTATATAAATATACGGTTTTATTTTACTGCGTAATTATTAGTCATAGAACAAATATTCATAATGACAGTTGTACAGTTGAATTAGGTGTATCAGATGGTGCAATGATATTTCCAATATCTCTAATAGCTTTCGAGAAAATGAGGAAGAAAGTAATTTTAAAAAAAGTAAAATTCAGTATATATTAGTACTAGAGCAAATATTCATAATGACAGTAGTAGATTTTAATTAGGTCTATGAGATTCTGTAACTGATATTTCCAATATCTCTAATATCTTTCGAGAAAATGAGGAGGAAAGTCGTGTTTTTATATAATTATACGGTTTTATTTTACTGCGTAATTATTAGTCATAGAACAAATATTCATAATGTCAGTTTTACAGTTTAATTAGGTGTATCAGATGCTGCAATGATATTTCTAATATCTCTAATAGAAAATGAGTAGGAAAGTCATGTTTTTATATAAATATTAAGTTTCATTTTACTGCGTAATTATTAGTCATAGAACAAATATTCATAATGACAGTTGTACAGTTTAATTAGGTGTATCAGATGCTGCAATGATATTTCCAATATCTCTAATAGTTTTCGAGAAAATGAGGAGGAAAGTCATGTTTTTATATAAATATTAAGTTTCATTTTATGCGTAATTATGAATCATAGAACAAATATTCATAATGATAGTTGTACAATTTTATTAGGTCTATCAGATGCTGCAATGATTTTTTCAATATCTCTAATAGCTTTCGAGAAAATGAGGAGGAAAGTCATGTTTTTATATAAATATGAAGTTTTATTTTACTGAGTAAATATTAGTCATACAACAAATATTCATAATATCAGTGGTACAGTTTAATTAGGTCCATCAGATGCTGCAATTATATTTCCAATATCTCTAATAGCTTTTGAGAAAATGAGGAGAAAATTCATGTTTTTATATATATATATAGTTTTATTTTACTGCGTAATTATGAGTCAAAGAACAAATATTCATAAGTACAGTTGTACAGTTTAATTAGGCCTATCAGATGCTGCAATGCTATTTCCAATATCTCTAATAGCTTTCGAGAAAATGAGGAGTAAAGACATGTTTCTATATAAATATAAAGTTTTATTTTACTGCGTAATTATGAGTCGTAGAACAAATATTCATAATTACAGTTGTACAGTTTAATTAGGATATATCAGATGCTGCAATGATATTTCCAATATCTCTAATAGCTTTCGAGAAAATGAGGAGGAAAGTAATGTTTTTATATAAATATAAAGTTTTATTTTACTGCGTAATTATTAGTCATACAAAAAATATTCATAATATCAGTTGTACAGTTTAATTTGGTCCATCAGATGCTGCAATAATATTTCCAATATCTCTAATAGCTTTCGAGAAAATGAGGAGGGAAGTAATTTTTTTATATAAATATAAAGTTTTATTTTACTGCGTAATTATTAGTCATACAACAAATATTCATAATATCAGTTGTACAGTTTAATTTGGTCCATCAGATGCTGCAATGATATTTCCAATATCTCTAATAGCTTTCGAGAAAATGAGGAAAGTCATGTTTTTATATAAATATAAAGTTTTATTTTACTGCGTAATTATGAGTCATAGAACAAATATTCATAATTACAGTTGTACAGTTTAATTAGGTGTATCAGATGCTGCAATGATATTTTCAATATCTCTAATAGCTTTCGGGAAAATGAGGAGGAAATTCATGTTTTTATATATATATTAAGTTTCATTTTACTGCGTAATTATTAGTCATAGAACAAATATTTGTAATGACAATTGGCCAGTTTAATTAGATGTATCTGATGCTGCAATCATATTTCCAATATCTCTAATAGCTTTCGGGAAAATGAGGAGGAAAGTCATGTTTTTATATAAATATTAAGTTTAATTTTACTGCTTAATTATTAGTTATAAAACAAATATTCATAATCACAGTTGTACAGTTTAATTAGGTGTATCAGATGCTGCAATGATATTTCCAATATCTCTTATAGCTTTCGAGCAAATGAGGAGGAAAGTCATGTTTTTATATAAATATTGAGTTTCATTTTACTGCATAATTATTAGTCATAGAACAAATATTCATAATGACAGTTGTACATTTTGATTAGGCGTATCAGATGCTGCAATTATATTTCCAATATCTCTAATAGCTTTCGGGAAAATGAGAAGGAAAGTCATGTTTTTATATAAATATAAAGTTTAATTTTACTGCGTAATTATTAGTCATAGAACAAATATTCATAATATCAGTTGTACAATTTAATTAGGTGTATCAGATGCTGCAATGATATTTCCAATATCTCTAATAGCTTTCGAGAAAATGAGGAGGAAAGTCATGTTTTTATATAAATATTAAGTTTCATTTTACTGCGTAATTATTAGTCATAGAACAAATATTCATAATGACAGTTTTACAGTTTAATTAGGTGTATCAGATGCTGCAATGATATTTCCAATATCTCTAATAGCTTTCGAGAAAATAAGGAGGAAAGTCATGTTTTTATATAAATATTAAGTTTCATTTTACTGCGTAATTATTAGTCGTAGAACAAATATTCATAATGACAGTTTTACAGTTTAATTAGGTGTATCAAATGCTGCAATGATATTTCGAATATCTAATAGCTTGCGAGAAAATGAGGAGGAAATTCATGTTTTTATATAAATATATAGTTTTATTTTACTGCGTAATTATGAGTCAAAGAACAAATATTCATAAGTACAGTTGTACAGTTTAATTAGGCCTATCAGATGCTGCAATGATATTGCCAATATATCTAATAGCTTTCGAGAAAATGTGGAGTAAAGTCATTTTCTATATAAATATAAAGTTTTATTTTACTGCGTAATTATGAGTCGTAGAACAAATATTCATAATTACAGTTGTACAGTTTAATTAGGATATATCAGATGCTGCAATGATATTTCTAATATCTCTAATAGCTTTCGAGAAAATGAGGAGGAAAGTAATGTTTTTATATAAATATAAAGTTTTATTTTACTGCGTAATTATTAGTCATACAACAAATATTCATAATATCAGTTGTACAGTTTAATTTGGTCCATCAAATGCTGCAATGATATTTCCAATATCTCTAATAGCTTTCGAGAAAATGAGGAGGAAAGTCATGTTTTTATATAAATATAAAGTTTTATTTTACTGCGTAATTATGAGTCATAGAACAAATATTCATAATTACAGTTGTACAGTTTAATTAGGTCTATGAGATGCTGCAATGATATTTCCAATATCTCTAATAGCTTTCGGGAAAATGAGGAGGAAATTCATGTTTTTATATAAATATTAAGTTTAATTTTACTGCGTAATTATTAGTCATGGAACAAATATTCATAATGACAATTGTACAGTTTAATTAGATGTATCAGATGCTGCAATCATATTTCCAATATCTCTAATAGCTTTCGGGAAAATGAGGAGGAAAGTCAGGTTTTTATATAAATATTAAGTTTAATTTTACTGCTTAATTATTAGTCATAGAACAAATATTTATAATGACAGTTGTACAGTTTAATTAGGTGTATCAGATGCTGCAATGATATTTCCAATATCTCTTATAGCTTTCGAGAAAATGAGGAGGAAAGTCATGGTTTTATATAAATATTAAGTTTCATTTTACTGCATAATTATTAGTCATAGAACAAATATTTATAATGACAGTTGTACATTTTGATTAGGTGTATCAGATGCTGCAATGATATTTCCAATATCTCTAATAGCTTTCGGGAAAATGAGAAGGAAAAGTCATGTTTTTATATAAATATAAAGTTTAATTTTACTGCGTAATTATTAGTCATAGAAGAAATATTCATAATATCAGTTGTACAATTTAATTAGGTGTATCAGATGCTGCAATGATATTTCCAATATCTCTAATAGCTTTCGAGAAAATGAGGAGGAAAGTCATGTTTTTATATAAATATTAAGTTTCATTTTACTGCGTAATTATTAGTCATAGAACAAATATTCATAATGACAGTTTTACAGTTTAATTAGGTGTATTAAATGCTGCAATGATATTTCGAATATCTAATAGCTTTCGAGAAAATGAGGAGGAAAGTCATGTTTTTATATAAATATACGGTTTTATTTTACTGCGTAATTATTAGTCATAGAACAAATATTCATAATGACAGTTGTACAGTTGAATTAGGTGTATCAGATGGTGCAATGATATTTCCAATATCTCTAATAGCTTTCGAGAAAATGAGGAAGAAAGTAATTTAAAAAAAAGTAAAATTCAGTATATATTAGTACTAGAGCAAATATTCATAATGACAGTGGTAGATTTTAATTAGGTCTATCAGATTCTGTAATGATATTTCCAATATCTCTAATATCTTTCGAGAAAATGAAGAGGAAAATCGTGTTTTTATATAATTATACGGTTTTATTTTACTGCGTAATTATTAGTCATAGAACAAATATTCATAATTTCAGTTTTACAATTTAATTAGGTGTATCAGATACTGCAATGATATTTCCAATATCTCTAATAGCTTTCGAGAAAATGAGGAGGAAAGTCATGTTTTAATATAAATATTAAGTTTCATTTTACTGCGTAATTATTAGTCCTAGAACAAATATTCATAATGACAGTTGTACAGTTTAATTAGGTGTATCAGATGCTGCAATGATATTTCCAATATCTCTAATAGTTTTCGCGAAAATGAGGAGGAAAGTCATGTTTTTATATAAATATTAAGTTTCATTTTACTGCATAATTATTAGTCATAGAACAAATATTCATAATGACAATTGTACAATTTTATTAGGTCTATCAGATGCTGCAATGATTTTTTCAATATCTCTAATAGCTTTCGAGAAAATGAGGAGGAAAGTCATGTTTTTATATAAATATAAAGTTTTATTTTACTGAGTATATATTAGTCATACAACAAATATTCATAATATCAGTTGTACAGTTTAATTAGGTCCATCAGATGCTGCAATTATATTTCCAATATCTTTAATAGCTTTCGAGAAAATGAGGAGGAAATTCATGTTTTTATATAAATATATAGTTTTATTTTACTGCGTAATTATGAGTCAAAGAACAAATATTCATAAGTACAGTTGTACAGTTTAATTAGGCCTATCAGATGCTGCAATGATATTGCCAATATATCTAATAGCTTTCGAGAAAATGTGGAGTAAAGTCATTTTCTCTATAAATATAAAGTTTTATTTTACTGCGTAATTATGAGTCGTAGAACAAGTATTCATAATTACAGTTGTACAGTTTAATTAGGATATATCAGATGCTGCAATGATATTTCCAATATCTCTAATAGCTTTCGAGAAAATGAGGAGGAAAGTAATGTTTTTATATAAATATAAAGTTTTATTTTACTGCGTAATTATTAGTCATACAACAAATATTCATAATATCAGTTGTACAGTTTAATTTGGTCCATCAGATGCTGCAATGATATTTCCAATATCTCTAATAGCTTTCGAGAAAATGAGGAGGAAAGTAATTTTTTTTATATAAATATAGTTTTATTTTACTGCGTAATTATGAGTCATAAAACAAATATTCATAATTACAGTTGTACAGTTTAATTAGGTCTATCAGATGCTGCAATGATATTTCCAATATCTCTAATAGCTGTCGAGAAAATGAGGAGGAAAATCATGTTTTTATATAAATATACGGTTTCATTTTACTGCGTAATTATTAGTCATAGAACAAATATTCATAATTACAGTTGTACAGTTTAATTAGGTCTATCAGATGCTGCAATGATATTTCCAATATCTCTAATAGCTGTCGAGAAAATGAGGAGGAAAATCATGTTTTTATATAAATATACGGTTTCATTTTACTGCGTAATTATTAGTCATAGAACAAATATTCATAATGACAGTTTTAGAGTTTAATTAGGTCTATCCGATGCTGCAGTTATATTTCCAATATCTCTAATAGCTTTCGAAAAAATGAGGAAGAAATTCATGTTTATGGAAAAAGGATGTGTGTGTGTGTGTGTGTGTGTGTGTGTGTGTGTGTGTGTGTGTGTGTGTGTGTGTGTGTGTGTGTGTGTGTGTGCGTGTGTGTGTACGCGCTTAACAGGTGACCTGTCCTGAGGTTGAAAAATGAGTGCTGACGTTTGAAGGGAGTTTTCAATATTTATTTTATATAGGAAATACCTCATTTTATTGCTATATTCCTTCATATTGTATATAGAACACAGTTATTGCAACATTTACCTTAATAAGAACTACGGTGAACGTTAATAAAAGTGATAACGTTTTCCAAGAAACACTGTAAAAAATGTATGCCGCGCTTCGATATTCATATGAATATCGTAAGCGTAGCACGTTAACTTTTATTTTATACATGATTTATTTTTATTTTATGTTGCATGGATTTTCGTTAAAACATTTTATATGCCTTTTACTTATGTACATCAAGTTCTAACTGGCTAGTTTGTAGCATTGGGTGCTTGGGAGTGTTTGTAGCTAGTTGGTCCACTGGAGAATGAGAAAACTCAGATCCAGTTAAGGTTATTTTATTGACAAAATATAGAGACTGTAGGTAACAATTGCTGAAGAGTTGATGAACATGGTTTTTGAATATGCGCACTGTTTGAGGACAGTGCGCGCCAAGTTGATGGTGTGCGCTGGTCAGCAGCACAACAAAATATATAATAATATAATAAAAAGAAAAACATAAATAAAGATATATATAGAGTACAATGAATATTGAAAAATATAATAAAAAATAAAGTTATAATAGTATGTGGTGGAGCAACACATTCTCACCAGAGCTGCTAACGGCACGTTCTCTATGGTGTATTGGGGAGACTGCTACAATACTCCCCCCCTAGTGACGAGGAAGGGAGGAATGATGTCATCCTGTGGATGCTTGTTCGCCTGGGAAGAGTTCTCGCGTTGGGCGGAGGCTGGTGATTGACCGTTCGACTGCGGGTGGTAGCTGGGAGTCCTGTAGCGGCGGTTGCCGAGAGGATGTAGCGATAACCGGCAGTGTGGCAGAGGGGCCGACGAGGTCAAGTGCCGAATCACCATGGAGGCTTGACAGTCGGTGCAGGTGTCGGTCCAGGTGAAGTCCCCCCAGATGTGCCGTGAAGCTCAGATGCCAGGGTGAGGGGTCGTGAAGCTGATGAAAAGAGATGATTTGCATCTGTAGTTTCATCAGCATAGAGCGACCATGATGCCTGGGAGTGTAAGAAGACGACACGGCAGTGGAAGAGGGCGTCTGCTGGAGCGTTGTCTGCACCGTACTGTACTATCCACGGGCGAGTAGAGTAATCCACAGGGCGATGAGTAATCCACAGGGTGATGAATAATCCACAGGGCGGTGAGTGGCGATGGTGAAGATCACTTTAACGCCGCGAGGCGGGGGGTAGGGGTTGAACATGATGACGCGAGAAGGCGTCAGAGGGTGTAGAGTGTGCGTGAGGCGGCTGAAGACGTAATAGGGCGTCTGAGGGGGGAGGGCATAAGGCCGTGCCGATGACGCAGTGAGGGCGTCTGAGGGGGTAGAGGCCGCGCATGCGTGCGCATTAGGCCGCTGAAGACGCAGTGAAGGCGTCTGAGGGGGCACAGAAGGTGCCAGGGTGGGTGGGAGGGGGAACCTTACAAGTGACAGCTACACAAGTGTGTAGAATATTCCCGTCCGTCGGCTCATTCTCACGAACCCCATAATGGAGGTGAGACTTTTTGCCTTGGGAGTGTGAAAGCGAATGAATCTGTAAGACCCAGGCCTTCACACTAGGAACATGTGCTCTTTGTTCAGCACAGGCAGTATGTCACTGTTTGACCATAGCTCACTCTTGGGTCACCAATTGTAGCATTGGGTGCTTGTGAGTGTTTGTAGCTAGTTGGTCCACTGGAGAATGAGAAAACTCAGATCCAGTTAAGGTTATTTTATTGACGTTTTGTTTTATAAGGTTTATTGTACAAATATACAGTTTACATGTTATAAATTTATATAAATTAAAAAGTATATAGTACAATGCGGGCATCTGTCCGCCAGTGAGGAGTGTCCTTTCCCGCTCTAAGGTTCAAGTGGTGGTGTGTCGCGGTTGCGGCAGGTGTGGTCAGCGGGGGGGAGGTGCTGCTCTGAGCACCCCCAGGAGCCGGTCACGAGGGGTGTGTCTGACCAGGTGGGCAGCTTTCACCTCGCGACTGCTCAAGAGGCCCCCGCCGGCAGGCTGGGCGGCTGCAGCTGGCACCGGTCTGAGGCGGGCGGTGGCGGGGCAGGACAGGAGGTAGTGCACCAAGGGAAGACGGCTGTGCCTCCCACAGTGGGCACACTCCTGTCCCTCAAAGTCCTCACTCAGCTGCTCCCGGGTGGAGTACGCCAGCCTAACGCGCTGTAACAGCACGCCGTCCTCCCTGGGCTGCTGCAGGGCGGCGCCGAGGGGTTGGTAGTCGGTGGCGACGGCGTACCAGGCCGCCTGCCTCTTACTGGCCTCCAACTCCCGGTGTCGCTGGTGGGTGTGTTGGGCCCCGGCTCGCCTCGCACGCTCCTTCACCTGTCGTCGGCTGGGCGGCACATGCTTGGTGATGGTGGGTCCTGCGGCAGCTCGTTTGGCGGCTTGGTCAGCCGCCTCATTACCACGTATCCCCACGTGGCTAGGGATCCAGTGCAGCCTGGCCCGCCTCCCCTGCGTGACCAGACTCTGCAGGCTGCCCAGGATGGAGGTGATGAGCCGCACGTTGTCGCTGGGGTGTGGCTGTTGCAGGACCTGTAGCGCCGCTCTGGAGTCCGTGTGCACGACCACCATCGCCTCCGGGCGACGCTGAGCGTGCTCGAGGGCGTGAAGGATGGCCACCAGCTCCGTCTGGAGGGAGGAGCAGTGGTCCGACGTCCTCCACGACAGCTGTGTGCCCACGGTGATGGTCGCAGCGCCCGTCGTGCCGCTCTCAGGATCCACGGAGCCGTCGGTAAAATACACCGCACTGCCCGGCTCCGTGACCTCCTCCATGGCCATGAGAGCTCGCTGCTGCATCTCCTGGGGGATGCAGTGGGCCTTGCTGGCTGGCAGGGGTGTGACGGTGATCTCGGCGACGGGTGGTTCCCATGGGGGCGGGGCGTGGAAGGTGGGGGCGGGGACATCGGCCTCCTGCCACTGCCATGGCCAACTCTCCACGTAGCCGAGGATGCTGGCAGCCCGGGTGGTGTTGGCGAGCCATGGGTTGCCGCGGAGGCACTCGCTGCCCTGTGCCATGGCCATCCGGAGCCTCCGTTGCACGAGGCCCTCGGCGTCACGGTGAAGGGTCCGCGCAACATGGCAGGTCACGATGTAGTTCACCCTGGTGGCGAGGGGCACCAGGCTGGTCTCGCTCTGCATCACGCAGGCGCTGCACCACCTCGGAGCTCCCAGCATGGTCCTCATGGCGCTGTTCTGCACCACCTCCAGACGCGTCCGCTGGTTGGGGGAGAGCGAGGTGAGAACGGGCGCGCTGTAGTCCACCAGGGAGCGCACCGCCTGCACGTAGTACAGGCGCAGGACGTCATAGGTGGCCCCAGCACCAGGCCGCGTCATGGCCCTCATCACGTTCAGCCTGGTCTGCGTCCTCTCTCTTAGGTATGTCAGCTGCGCCGCGAAGGTCAACCGCGAGTCCAGCCACACTCCGAGGTACTGGTAGCAGCCAGTCCAAGCCAGTCCGATGCCCTGGACCCTCAGCTGGTTTTTGAATACGCGCACTGTCCACAAACAGTGCGCATATTCAAAAACCATGTTCATCAACTCTTCAGCAATTGTTACCTACAGTCTCTATATTTTGTCAATTATTTTATTGACAAAATATAGAGACTGTAGGTAACAATTGCTGAAGAGTTGATGAACATGGTTTTTGAATATGCGCACTGTTTGTGGACAGTGCGCGCCAAGTTGATGGGTGTGCGCTGGTCAGCAGCACAACAAAATATATAATAATATAATAAAAAGAAAAACATAAATAAAGATATATATAGAGTACAATGAATATTGAAAAATATAATAAAAAATAAAGTTATAATAGTATGTGGTGGAGCAACACATTCTCACCAGAGCTGCTAACGGCACGTTCTCTATGGTGTATTGGGGAGACTGCTACAAGTTCACGTAGACATGGCAACGTTGGACCCATGGGAAGACTGGATTCTGTCCCACCAGAAAGCTCTGCTAAGATCTGTCGGCCTATAGATGATAGGTTAACAGTGACAGGCTGAGTGTCGTGAAAAACTAGACACCTGATATCACTTCATTGTTTCCTTAATATTTCCTTGTATGAAGTCTTATACTTCAAAAAGGAAACTAAAATGTCATCGTGAATAAATTTGCTAACAATAAGTGCCAAAAAATATCAGTATAATGCGATCTGGAAGGCAATAATGAGTGATGGAAAAAAAAAAGTTGTAAATAAACTGAGTGACAGAGGTAGCTAAACGGGCCAGGGTACAGCGCCCGGTCTCTCAAGAGAGAGAGAGAGAGAGAGAGAGAGAGAGAGAGAGAGAGAGAGAGAGAGAGAGAGAGAGAGAGAGAGAGAGAGAGAGAGAGAGAGAGAGAAAGGCTAATGAGAATGAAGGAAGAAGAAATATATTTAAAGTAATTTATTTTATATCATATATAATTAAATTTACTGAAATAATCATGAAAAATATTATAAATATTATTGTCTATTTTCCTACTAGCAGTGTAAACCAACCGCTAAGGAAAGAATTTGTCAGGTCACCAATCAGGGATTACTGGGAAGGACTAGATCTAATGAGGTTGTGGGCCGCCTTGATATGGCGATAGGACCCACGTCCTATGTATGTGTAAATATATGTGTGTGCACCGTACTTACTTACATATCCTTCCTACACCCACACCATCACCATAATGATGAATAAATAGTATAACAATAATAATGATAATAATGAATATAAGGTGATGGTAACTGTGTGGTATCAGAATCACATGGCACAGCGATCACGAGTCTAGCGCGTGATCCTCCAGACCATGGTGAATGACACACACACATGATGTAGCAGTGCTGGTGTCGGAAGGAGTTTAGGAGGGGTAGGGGTCAACCTGTCTAACACACACACACACACACACACACACACACACACACACACACACACACACACACACACACACACACACACACACACACACACACACACACACACACACACACACACACACACACACACACACACACACACACACACATTATTATTATCTTTATCTATTAAATTGTAAGAATTTCCCCCACCACCACTACCACCATCACCATAATGATGAATAAATACTATAATAATAATAATAATAATGCATATGAGGTGATGGTAACGAGAATAATGAAAGTATATATATATTTTTTTATATATATTTTCAATGTTTGATATTATAGTAATGACGAAACTGAGTCCAGATTCGTGTTCAGTATGACCGAAAACCTTTATGTACAAATTTTCATGAAATTCCGAGGTGTGGAAATTTTCATGAAATTTCCAAGGGTTAAGGGGTTAAGGGGGTGGAAGGGGTAAAGGGGGGAGGGGATAATGATGAAAATAAGTCCAGATTCGTGTTCAGCATGACCTAAAACATCATTGTAACAATTTTCATGAGATTCGGAGGTGTTGAGTTTCCGCGGCGCACAGCAAGAGTAACCATCAGTGAAGACGTGAGGTTAGGTTAGCTGCTTTGCCACATCTATTACTAAACCAGACCAAATACCATACACACTCGCTAATACTATACACTATACTACTATAATATTATACTAATACTATATATACTATAAGACTACATTAAGTATATAGTATTAGCGAGTGTTTATGGTATTTGGTCTGGTTTAGTAATAGATGTGGCACCGCAGCTAACCTAACCTCACGTCTTCACTGATGGTTACTCTTGCTGTGCGCCGCGGAAACTCAACACCTCCGAATCTCATGAAAATTGTTACAATGATGTTTTAGGTCATGCTGAACACGAATCTGGACTTATTTTCATCATTACCCCCCCTCCTTAACCCCTTCCCCCCCTTTAACCCCTTCAGGTATAAGGTATAAGGTTTTTTGCTATTGCCGTTAAAACTGGTTGTCATACACGGGTGAGGGGGGCAGGAAAGGCGGGGCATCGTCCGCCTGCGATTTTTGAATAGAGTTTTGTTACTCCCATAATTAGCTGTTTCGAAATAAGGTTCGAAGTAAATGCAGACAGTGTCGTCTCTGTTGTAGCTTGTGACGCGAATGTAACCAGTGTTTACTCATAATGCCTATTAATACCTGCCTAATACCGTACATTAGACAATTGACACACATATATATTACCTGTTTATATTTAACACTAAATAACACGAGTAAGATTCGTCAGCAGTCAGCAGACAGCGGAAGGTTGCCAGATACCTCTGAGCTGCTGATCCTTGGTTTCATTACACTCTTTTAATCACTAATATCACCTTCCTGTAGTCATATATTAAACCTTCTGTACTTCCTCATACATCCTCATAACAATATTAGCATCACGCGTCAGGTGCATGCATGGGATAGAGCTAATCAAAGTTTGTAGACCTTAGAACACAATCGGAAGTGGTGGTCGCAGTAAGCCTCTGCGCATTGGCTGACGTGACGTGATGATCATTTGTTAGCAAGCTGATGGCGAGGCTGGAGGTCTGTCTGTCTGTCTATGGCGGCGGTGGTGGTGGTGGTGGTGTGGAACTATTGTATTTGTTTGTAAGTGTAATGTGTGCGGTGCGTCTCGTCTCCAGCACTTCATCCTGGAGGCACTAGGGCAGAGCGGCGCGGCGAGGCCCTGGAGGAGACTGTGATATCACGGCGAGGAAGGTGGGTTGAGTTGAGTGTTGAGTGCGGGTTCACGCCATGACCGGCCGGCGCAAGAATTTTGACTTGGTATTGCGACTGTCTCTTAACATTTACAATAATTTGGTCTGCATAGATGACGTTTTATTTCATGTTAGGTTAAATGTGTATGTATATTGTGTAAGTGGAGCGAGGACTAAGTAGTGTAATGGCGGAGTGGGTAAGCTCTGAGACAGTGACGTAGCGGTGTTTGATAGGTTGGAAAAGTAGCCAATCACGGAGACGTACCCGATGACGTGTTTGATGACGTCATACATTGCCAGAATCGTTAGATGTGTTGGCGATTGTGGAACCATTTCTTCGTGATAATTATTGTACTCATGCATTGTGAAGATAAGTCATTATGTATATTAAGTATAAAAAAACTGATGTGAGAGAGAGAGAGAGAGAGAGAGAGAGAGAGAGAGAGAGAGAGAGAGAGAGAGAGAGAGAGAGAGAGAGAGAGAGAGAGAGACACACACACACGCACACGCTCACGCACACGCACACACACACACACACACACCCGGGTTTCGAGATGGTTCGAATGGAAATGGCTGCGCGCGACGCCAGGAAGTGTATGCTTTGAAATCCCAAGCTTCTTTTACTGTTTATCAGCCCATGAGGTGCGTTAAGAGTAATGACACGTACTATCAACCCTAGGTGGACTTAGGGAGGACTACAGTGTATAGACTTTCTCAAACCTCTGCTTCGCTAGTACTCGCGGCGCCTCGTTGGTAGTGGAGGAAAATTTTGATGCTGGAATTTTCTTCGTAGTGAGTGTGTGTGAGCGGCACTGATCGGGCAACACAATACCAGCAGCTCTTGTGGAGTGGGAATGACAACAATGGTTCAATTTAACTTAACTTAACGGGTATGAATGTGGTATCAGGTGTGAGAGCCAATAGCACGTGGAGGCGGTCATGACGTTACGGCCTCATGTGTGTTCCAGCTAATCAGACGTCGGCATCACTCCCATATTTATTTCTTTTTATTTATATTACAGTAACAGTCCACTTACGCTAATTACTTTCCCCTCTCTCTCTCTCTCTCTCTCTCTCTCTCTCTCTCTCTCTCTCTCTCTCTCTCTCTCTCTCTCTCTCTCTCTCTCTCTCTCTCTCCCTCTCCCCGTCCCACACTCCTTCCCCGCCATTCAGCTTCAGATCTGTAGGTAATACACGTTAAATAAAAAAGTCAGACGTGAAAAAGAAAATCTGGCTACAGGTTGTCATTAAGGGAACATGTCTTTCCACTCCCCCGCACCTTCCTTCCTTCCTTCTTCCTTCCTTCTTCCTTTCTTTCTTTTTCTTTCTTTCTTTCCTTCCATCTTGTTTATTTTTAACCTGTCATTTTTTGTCTTTATTTTCTTTACTTTTACGTTTACTTAGTTGTTTTTTTTCCTACCTTCTCTCAAGCACTCTGATATTATTGTGTTGTACTTCCTTCATTTGTCGCTTTCTCCTACCCATTCTGTCCTTCCTATCTTTAGTTTTTCTTCTCTTCTCTTCTCTCATTGTCATTTCCTTCTATAATTAAGTTTTCTTTTTACTCCTTTCTGCTCCTTTCATTGCTTTCTTTTCAATTTTCTTCCTCATTTCTTTCCTCTTTTCCCAGCACTCAATCCCTACTTTCTCCTATCTTTATTCCGCTTTCCTCTCTATCTACCTTTCTGAAGGGTAAACTTCCATGAGTTATTCTTTTTTTGTTTATATATTTTTTCCTCTCATTTTTCTATTCTCCATCCGTCCTGCTTTTCCTCTTTTTTTTTCCCTCCCTCCCTCCACTATTTCTTCTTTTCCAAGTATCTTCAACATTTTTGTTAGTTTTCAGCTGGGTAACTTCTTCCCTCCTCCTCCTCCTCCTCCTCCTCCTCCTCCTCGTCTAACGTACATATATATTCCCGGTTTCAAACTTTTCACCTTTCCCCTTCACTCCCTTCCTCCCCTCATCCTTTCCCTCTATGCTTCCCTCTCTCCCTCCCTCCCTTCCTCCATCCATCATTCCCTCCCTCCCTCCCTTCACTCCCTTCCTTCATCCCTCGTTATCTCAGAAACGAAAACGATGCTAATTTGTATATTTTTTCTTTTTATTTGTTTGTGGTCTTGATATTTCTTGATAATAATTTTTTTTGTATAATTTTTAGTTGATCTTCCTCGAGGGTAAAGAGAAGCATCATGTAACTTGTGAGTATTGCTGGGAACAGTTAAAGATAGATAGATAGTTAGATGGATAAAGAGAGAGAGAGAGAGAGAGAGAGAGAGAGAGAGAGAGAGAGAGAGAGAGAGAGAGAGAGAGAGAGAGAGAGAGAGAGAGAGAGGTGAGTGCAGGAAAAGAGAAACAAGAGAAAAATATGCACCCTTTACCTGCAGGTTCGTACTTGGCGGAGTGGGGCGAAGAGGGAAGAGGGAGGGAGGGAGGGAGGGAGGGAGGGGAGGAAGGTGAAAGAGAAAAGAGTAGGAGGTGGGAGATGAAGGAGTGTTTCTTTGATGAGGATGGCCATGGAAGGAGGAGGAGGAGGAGAAGGAGGAGAAGGAGGAGGAGGAGGAATAGCGACAAAGGGAAAAAAAAAAATTCAAAATGTCGAGAAAGATAGAAAAAAGGTGGAATGAATAGAGAGAGAAAGAGTGAGAAGAAAGAACAATGTGTAAAAAGAATAGGCTGGATTTGAGGGATAGGTGTGTAGGAGTGAACGTAATGGTCCATGTTTCTCTCTCTCTCTCTCTCTCTCTCTCTCTCTCTCTCTCTCTCTCTCTCTCTCTCTCTCTCTCTCTCTCTCTCTCTCTCTCTCTCTCTCTCTGTCTCTCTCTCTCTCTCTCTCTACATACATTGCCTCCCTAAAAGAGTAGTTGTTATACTTTTGAAGGATTGGTTTACTTTTAGAAGCTGGAACCAAGAACACAACATCCTCGACTCATCCGCTGAAATTCCATTAATGTTTTGCCTCAGTGCTCGGGTTGTAATATTTATTTTGGACTTAAATGCAACTACTTCCTTAGCTGTGGCGGTGCTGGAAAGTGTGTAGTGCATGGAAGAGGAGGAGGAGGAGGAGGAGGAGGAGGAGGAGGAGGAGGAGGGGGGGGGTATAGTGTGGGTGTTTTGAAGTTTATGACGACAATGTATGAATTAGTATTTATTTCTCTATAGTGTATTCACATTGTACTCGGCTAAGCTCTCTCTCTCTCTCTCTCTCTCTCTCTCTCTCTCTCTCTCTCTCTCTCTCTCTCTCTCTCTCTCTCTCTCTCTCTCTCTCTCTCTCTCTCTTTCTCTCTTTCTCTTTCTTTCTCTCACCAGTTTTCAAAAGTGTACTCGAATACTTCTTGTCCATAGGAGATGAGAGAGAGAGAGAGAGAGAGAGAGAGAGAGAGAGAGAGAGAGAGAGAGAGAGAGAGAGAGAGAGAGAGAGAGAGAGAGAGAGAGAGAGAGAGAGAGAGAGAGAGAGAGAGCAGAGAGAGAGAGAGAGAGAGAGAGAGAGAGAGAGAGAGAGAGAGAGAGAAGCAGACTTTCTTCGCCTCCCCGGGGCGCAGGTTCGCTCGTCACAAACTTTCCAGAAAGAGTTATCCCGAGTGGAGTGATCTTGCAGGCCCCGCGGGGAGGCGGCTCACCACGCCGGCGGGAAGGAAAAGTGCAGCTGTGTGTGTGTGTGTGTGTGTGTGTGTGTGTGTGTGTGTGTGTGTGTGTGTGTGTGTGTGTGTGTGTGTGTGTGTGTGTGTGTTTGTAGCCCATGCTTACTAGTACTCAGGTAGATTGATAAGACATCCACGTAGTTATCTATTCATTATGATTGTTTTTTGTAGTTTTTACGAAGCGAATTAAATAACTCACAATTTTGTTCAGACTATGAATGGGTTGCTGCGTTTTCTTTATTGTCTTAACGAAATCCAACAAGACGAACCTCATATAATCTATTTTAAGACCGGAATGATTATATACCAGACGGGAGGGAACAAGCAGGGTTCAGTAGTTTTAAATGAGCTCCTTTCCTAATGATATATTGTATGTGTGGGTTTCTCGTTAGAACAAGAACAAATTACGTTAATGTTATTTTATCAGATTCACGGAAGCATGGTGATTATAGTGAGGTGAAAGACGTGTAGAGGAGGAAGAGAAGAAGGAGAAGGAGGAGGAGTTGTGATGATAAAATGTATGGTGGTAATGGTAGGAGTGGTTTTGGATGGTAGTGGTAGAGGTGGTTGTGGGTGGTAGGGATGGTGGTGAGTGGGTGGAGAGCACTTTGGGTGGGAGATGGCAGCAGCAGTGACGGAGATATATTTGCATGAAGGACGGAAAGCATTTTTGTGTCTGCACGGTGGTGGTGGTGGTGATGGTGGTGGTGGTGGTGATGGTGGTGGTGGTGGTGGTGGTGGTGGTGATGGTGATGGTGATGGTGGTGGTGGTGATGGTGGTGGTGGTGGTGATGGTGATGGTGGTGGTTGTGGTGGTGGTTGTGGTGGTGGTGGTGGTGTGGAGGAGAGTGTCTGGCTTTCTTGACTTTCTCTCGTTCACCTGCAGATGCCTGACTCGTGCCTGCCTCCTCCTCCTCCTCCTCTCCTCCTCCTCCTCCTCCTCCTCCTAAGCCTCCGGTGCGTCTCGCTGCTCTTAACACCCTCATTAAAGTGTGTTGCAAGGCCGCCACGCACTTAGCGAGTGAAGTCACACATTTGTCAACCTTTATTTCTCATGTGGTTCTTTCTCTTCGTCTCATTTCCTCTCTTCCTCCTTTATTTCTTCTGTCTCTCCTCTCGTTTGTATGTATTTTTCTTGTATATATATTTTTTTCTTTTTTAATTCTTTCTTGTTCCCTCTCGTTGTCTTTTCATCCGTTATTTTTTCATCATCCGTTTTTTCTTTTTCTTTTCTGTTCTACATTATTATTTTTTGTCATTATTATTATTATTGTTATTATTTTTCTTTCTTCTCTTCTTACATTTTCCATTACTTAATTGTTATCGTCGACTGTGCTCCTTTCCTTTACTCCTTCTTTCCTTCCTTCCTTCCTTCCCTCCTTCCCTCCTTCCTTCCTTCTTTCCCTCCCTTACTAATTCTTTCCTTCTCTCCTTCCTTCCTTCCTTCTTTCCCTCCCTTACTCCTTCTTTCCTTCCTTCCTTCCTCCCTTCTTTCTATCTTTTTTTTCTTCTTTCTTTCTTCCTTTCTTTCTTTTTATCTTTTTTTCTTTCTTATTGTAGTTCTGTCTCATTTAGTTTTTGTATTATTTTTCCTTCTTTTTGTTCTCTCTCTCTCTCTCTCTCTCTCTCTCTCTCTCTCTCTCTCTCTCTCTCTCTCTCTCTCTCTCTCTCTCTCTCTCTCTCTCTCTCTCTCTCTCTCTCTCTCTCTCTCCTTCCCTTTCTCGTTTTATCACCTAATCCACTTTCCTTACCTTACTCTTTCTCATGACTCTTCCTTCTCATGCGTGCCTCCTCTTACTCTTACTCCTCTCTCATGTTTTTATCATCTATTTTCTTCCTCATACTCTCGCCTTCCCTCACACACCATCCTTAGCACCGTGGAAATATGTAGTCGTAGTCACGCTGAAGGATTTTCTAGGGTTAAGGAAAGGCGAGGGGAAGCAGGGGAGGAGAGGAGGTGGAAAAGGAAGGGAGTAGAGAAGGGGAAAAAAAGAGTAGGGTTCGAGGAGCTTGTACTGCATACGTGGGAGGATTTGAGGAGGAGGAGGAGGAGGAGGAGGAGGAGGAGGAGGAGGAGGAGGAGGAGGAGGAGGAGAGGAGGAGGTGGAGGTGGAGGTGGGACAGATGAGGAGGAATGGAGAACAAAATGGATATAAAGAGAGAGAGAGAGAGAGAGAGAGAGAGAGAGAGAGAGAGAGAGAGAGAGAGAGAGAGAGAGAGAGAGAGAGAGAGAGAGAGAGAGAGAGAGAGAAAGCATTGCACGTGCTAAATATTATGT
>JAPQNM010000047.1:10122659-10135159 GCA_029783475.1 Metacarcinus magister
ATAATTGCATTTGTCTGGGATAGATAGATTCACCTGCAGGCATTAAACAGTGGCGATAATTGCTCACCTCGTCACTTACATTCTATTACTGCAGGTGAGCTTGGTGCGCCGGGCCAGGACGGGGAGGTGAGATGAGGTGCTTAAACCATGATATTATTTGTGCTTTACTGCCTAATGTGCTCGTCTTGTGTACAAATGTTTAATGAGGAAGCTGTGGTGAGAGTGTAGACGGTGTTAAGGTATATATTATTGTATAACATTGTATCGTAATAAATATAAAAAAAAGAAGACTGATTACCGTTGATTTATGTGGAGTTAGTAGAAAAGCAAAGATATTATATGAAATTTACTAGATTTTTGTTGCATTAAAAAAAAATAAATAAAAATCAACAATGCATTAATAGTAGGAAAATTATGAATAAGAAATACATATACATATCGGAAAAAAAATATTGATATCAGTGAAAAACCAACACGAATTCGTATGTAATTAATTAATCTTCGGAAAGGTACTATCAACACAACACCTGGAATTAATTAATGGATACCTGCCTCAATCCAACGAGAGAGAGAGAGAGAGAGAGAGAGAGAGAGAGAGAGAGAGAGAGAGAGAGAGAGAGAGAGAGAGAGAGAGAGAGAGAGAGAGAATGTCGGTAATAATATAGCCTCATATAGGGTTTTGCTCAGTGCATGACATAAAAAATAAAATCCAAAATTAGACTTTATTGTGTGGGAAGACGAGGAGCGAGGCGGAAGTGGAAGAGGAGGAGGTGGAGGAGGAGGTGGAGGAGACTTGAGAGTGAGAGGAGAACTGAGGTAGAACGGGAAGTGAAAAGAGGTGAAGGGAAAACGAGATTAGAAGGGCGAAAGAGGAAGAGGGGATTGGGAAAAGAGTGAGAAATAAAGAGAAAGAGTAAATGACGGAAGGGATAATGAATGAAAGACTGTGTGAAAAGAGCAAAGAAGAACGAAAGGGAAAGTATAATGGAAAAACGGAAAGGGAAATATAACGAAAAAGGAGACAAAGCAGAAATGTAAAGCGAGAAGGGAAATAATGGAAGAGGGAAAGGGAGAAAGAGATTGAAAGGGGAACTGCGAAAGAGGGAAGCATAAAAGGAAAACAAAAGAATGGAGATAGAGAGAAGAACAAAAAGTACAAAGCAAAGAGGGTAATAAGAAGAAAGGAGGGAAAATAGACAGAGAGAGAGAGAGAGAGAGAGAGAGAGAGAGAGAGAGAGAGAGAGAGAGAGAGAGAGAGAGAGAGAGAGAGAGAGAGAGAGAGAGAGAGAGAGAGAGAGAAAAAAAAAGGAGATTTTAAAGAATAGAAGTAGGTGATGGTGGTGGTGGTGGTCGATGGAATATGAACAAAGACACTATTCCGCCAAAAATGATAATCCCACGTCAGTCAGTCACCCAATTGGTCAGTCAGTCAGTCAGTCAGTCAGTCAGTCAGTCAGTCAGTCAGTCAGTCAGTCAGTCAGTCAGTCTTCCTAGTATATCTTTTCTTTCCATAGGCTTGGCGAGCTTCGTGACTTTCCATTTGTGTTCCTCCTCTGCATCCACGTCAGTCTATATAGATTCTAGACTCCCATGTTTTCCTCCTCCTCTTCCTCTCACTATAGTATATGTAAGTAGTGCAAAGGCTTGTCGCTGGCGGTAGGGGAGCAGGCAAGATGGAGGGACAGCGGGAGGAAGGGAAAAAAAAACATTGTGTGCTTTTCTATTTTTTTTTTTCTCTCTCTCTCTCTCTCTCTCTCTCTCTCTCTCTCTCTCTCTCTCTCTCTCTCTCTCTCTCTCTCTCTCTCTCTCTCGCTGCACATTTCTGCCGTGCCGGGCCAGACTAATTGAATGTCTCCACCTGCCTTCACCTCTGCCAAGTAAGGTTATTTTGGATTCTCAGTAAATTAGTATAGTTGATTGCGTGCTTCGAGCGTCCTCATTTAATTACTGGAAATCTTAAGTTTGCGGCCTTAGTTTGACATTTCCAAGCGTAACCTTCCATCTTCCGCCATCTCCAGAGTCTCGTGCTCTTCATATTTCTGGCTTGAGTCCAGGAAATTGGTGCGAGTCTCCGGAAAATTGTTTCGTTCATAAGAAATGTGCCGGTGATGTCTGTTCTCACTCCTCTTATACTCTTCTCATTTATTGCATTTAGGCAACAGTATCTGCAACATTTTCTGTTTTCCGTTGCTTTTCCACAGTATTCACGCCAAATAAGGACTAATCCCATTTTTTGCAGTTGTTAATACGCAACTCAGTGTTTGGTGTATATGCTTTGAATTTGAACCTTTTTGGAATTGTGAGTCTAATGTTATTATCTCACCGACGTTTTTTTTTAATTACGTTTGCCATGGAAATTCTTCCTAGTAATGTTTTCTGTTTCATAAGCCACTTTGTACCTTGATAAGAGATGGAGTTCCCTTGTGTATAGCCCTTAACAACTATTCTCGTGTTCATTCCGTGCCTGGTCAGATTTCAGTCTTTTTCAACAACCACGTACATTTTTCTTAGTGCAAATAAGTTTACATTCATCCTGCCCCTTGGAAGGGTAGCCGCACTTGTCATCCTAACTACCGCCGTATAGCTTTGACTTCCTGCTTTCTGAAGCTTTTAAAACTGCCCTTCTTAGGAAAAATTGCAACCATCCCTCAGGTCGATCTTCTTTCTGAACGCCACTGTGAATTCAGCAAAAGTCGTTCCGCTGGCGACTTGAAACTCCCTAAAAGTTTTGGTCATCTTTGGTCATTGGGATTGATGGAAACCTTTACCGTTACCACTTGCCATAGAGATTAAGGAAGCTTTCGACAGAATTTGGGATTGAATTATAGTTTTCAAAGTAGCATCCTACAGACACGAAGCTTGTTAAATCCTGTTGAGTGTAGTGAACCTTTATGCATCGTTTCCATCATGTGTTCCCTTGAAGGTGCTGACTCCATGTCTTCGTCCGCTTAGCATGGAACTTACCTGGAAGAACACCGTCCACGTCCCACTTATAAACACCATGGAATGAGTGGTTGTTAATCTCACTATTATTCATTCTAAATTCAACACCTCACAATGCTAATTTCACTATAACTCACCTTACTAAGCATCCCCTCCCTTCCCTTCCCTTCCCTTCCCTTCCCTTCCCTTCCCTTCCCTCGCCTGCCGCCCCTTACCTGCCCCTCCCTCCTGCAGCCACGCGCCGCCACAGGTTACCAGGAACACAGTGAATAATAAAAGTACTGGCCAACCACGTGACCTGATCAGCATAAAGGTTAAAGATGGACTGTGCTTTGAAGACTAGGATTACAAGGATTACAAAGGATTGCAAAGGATTACAGCAACGAGGCGACTTTACGTGATTCACTTCTCTTCTCCTTCCTTCTCCTCCTCTTCCTTCTCCTCCTCTTCCTCCTCCTTCTCCTCCCCTTCCTCTTGTTCCTCCTCCTCCACCTCCTCCTCCTCCTCCTCCTCCTCCTCCTCCTCCTCTCCTCCTCCTCCTCCTCCTCCTCCTCCTCCTCCTCCTTCTCCTCGTCTCCTCCTCCTCCTCCTCCTCCTCCTCCTCCTCCTCCTCCTCCTCCTCCTCCTCCTCCTCCTCCTCCTCCTCTTCCTCCTCCTCCTCTTCCTCCTCCTCCTCCTCCTCCTCCTCCTTCTACTCCTCCTCCTCCGCGAGTTTGACAATATTAACGAATATTTAACTACCGATCTCACAAGCACCACTCGTAACAATGGCTTCAAAGTCATTGGTAAGCGTTTTATATCAAACGAAGCGAAGTACTATCTTTTTAATAGAATCGTGATTATTTGGAGTTCTCTACCAGCACAAATAGTTAACAGTATCACAATTAAAAGGTTTAAGATACTTGATAAGCACTTAGCATCCGTTTACCAAATCGAGTATTTAATTCCTGCGTAAAATATTTTTTTTTCTTTCTATTTTTAGGAACAGCCGTAGATTAGTCTTGTTTTTCTCACTTTCCTATATAAATTCCACGATAGTTTGTCTATATTACATGGTATCGCTTCCTCTTCCGGTCAGCTTCAGCTGGAGGGAGGGGTGGGTGGGGAGGAGCCTTCCCCTTTGCTGTCCTTTTGTCTCTATCAAGTAGATATTATAGTGGTAGTGTAGCCACACGGACAACCTCGTTAGGTCCAGTAGGATTGTTCCTGTCTGTAATTCCTTTGTACTCCTCTTCTTCCATCTCCTCCTCCATCTGCTCCTCCATCTGCTCCTCCTCCTCCTCCTCCTCCTCCTCCTCCTCCTCCTCCTCCTCCTCCTCCTCCCACTATCCCCTCCACCGTCCCTTGTCCGCCTATGCCCTCACTTAATTTGCTTAGTTGAGGGTTAATTATATTACATGGTTCATTTATTCATTTGTTTATATATTTGTTTATTCATTTATTTCATTTATCTATTGCGTTGCAGTTTTAATGTATGTATGTATGTATGTATGTATGTATATATTTATCTATTTATGTATGTGTCTACGTGTATGTGTACGTGTGTCTGTATGCATTTACGGATTTGTACATTCACCCCTAATCGTTTGCTCTCTCTCTCTCTCTCTCTCTCTCTCTCTCTCTCTCTCTCTCTCTCTCTCTCTCTCTCTCTCTCTCTCTCTCTCTCTCTCTCTCTCTCTCTCTCTCTCTCTCTCGCCTCTATTAATACTGATGCGAGCCTCGTCCATTTTCTTGTCTTATCAAACCTTGGCCTGGAATATCGGAGGTTGTGTTCCCTATCTTACGTGTCCCAGCCTCGCCCAGCCTCGCCCAGCCTCGCCCCGCCAGCTCCTCTGTGTCCTAAATTGATTAAAGGTAACCAATTTGATTACCGATGTCTCCGAGGGGAAAATAAGGTGTGTGTGGGTATGGGTGTGTGTGTGTGTGTGTGTGTGTGTGTGTGTGTGTGTGTGTGTGTGTGTGTGTGGGGTGGGTGTGTTTGTGTGCAGGGGGGGTGGTTCAGCAAGTTACTTCATGTTTATTTGGCAGTGCAATTTAATCTCTCTCTCTCTCTCTCTCTCTCTCTCTCTCTCTCTCTCTCTCTCTCTCTCTCTCTCTCTCTCTCCTCTCTCTCTCTCTCTCTCTTTCTCTCTCTCTCTTTCTCCTCACCTGAACATTTTTACCTGTAATTAGTTTGCTTCCAATTCACTATATATTCTATGTCGCTTGTTACGATGTATGTATAATGTTGTCCCTAACTTTCATATACTGGACTGTTATCGTCACCTCCAGTTAGTAACGAAATACAAAAAAAAGAAAGAAAATATATAGAAGATAAGAAACCATGAAGAAGGGAAGGAAGGAGGGAGGAAAAGGAAGACGAACAAGGGAGATAGAGAGAGAGACGTAAGAGGAGTGAGGAAACGGCGGTCATAAAACTGGTCTCAAGGTGATTTTGTACACCGTCCATCCCTTCAGAGTGTGTATTTGCGAAGGAAATTAAACATGTAATATAATGTTATGTTCGAATAAGTAAAAACATAAATAGTATTGATTGCAAGTAAATAAAATAAGTTGCATGGCATTCAGGATACTAATGTGGAGATTTATATTGTAGAATTGTAATTATTTTCATATTCCAGTTTAACAATACACTAAGATAAGATTTCTTTATGGATATTGAATGTTAGTATATTTTTCTGTACACTGCCACTCCTCTTGCCCCTTGTTGTCAATAGTTACCAGAAAAATATACAGTAAATCAACCTTTAACTTGATCATTAACTTTTACTGTAGAAATTATAGCAACACACGTACGTTTCGCGATGATTTCCTTGTGGCGGCGTAGCAGATGCATTATGAAGGCGGTGGTGTGGTGTACTTCCTGTGTGTGGTGCAGTAAGGGTCAGACTAATCAACATAACACGTACCATTCCACTCAGAACCTATATACAAGGAAGAGTCAGCTGTATGGAGTGTATTCAATGCTTCCGTTTTCTGTTCGACGAGGCTCTTTAAGGGATGACTTGTCTTAATGATGCTGGGTTGAGTCTCTTCCATCCTGAGCGATCTCTTCCCAACACCTCCAGGATCCTGCCTTAGTCTGAAGGGAACACTGATTGGTGCCCGAAGGTATTTTTCTTAATCATTGTTAAGATTTCTCTCTCTCTCTCTCTCTCTCTCTCTCTCTCTCTCTCTCTCTCTCTCTCTCTCTCTCTCTCTCTCTCTCTCTCTCTCTCTCTCTCTCTCTCTCTCTCTCTCCCCTCCTTTGATTGGGTTCCCAGCTTAAGCTTTTCGAATCCAGTTAACTGATTACTTTGTGTTAGTCTAGAGGCATTTATTTTTGTTCTCTCTCTCTTTCTCTCTCTCTCTCTCTCTCTCTCTCTCTCTCTCTCTCTCTCTCTCTCTCTCTCTCTCTCTCTCTCTCTCTCTCTCTCTCTCTATGTAATCATACTGCTTAATTGAACGGATGAATTGCTTCCAGGCTTAACACGGCATACTGAGTGAGTGGTTCTGAGCATACAAAGGAAGCCTTGTATGTACCATCCACTCTGTACAGGTGTTTACAGGTGTTTGTCAGAAGGTGAAATGCCAATAAAACACAAACTTTCTTCGTCATCGTATTTCATAAAAAGTGAAACCCATTTACTCAAACATTCTAAGATTAATTAGTATTTGCGGCAGAGGTTGCCTAAATTCCTTTAAGCTTTAATCTCTGACATTTATTTAAGTATCATGTATAGACGTAGATTAAAGGAATGTTAGCGGCATGGCATGGCGGTAAACAGGTATCACGTCCCTAGTTTTCCTTCATGGTCAGCTGTGTAAAGGAAAAAAGGAAGGTTAAGTAGATATACGAGTACCATCTTTTCACTACGTAGACTATTTAGAAACAGTAGTACATAGCCATGCATCACGTTGAGGAAGGTGGTTCCAAAACACACTTTACACCATCGATTGTGTATTGAAGGGATGAGATTGTTGTCCCATGTCATCATTATGTAAAAGTTTAAGCAGGTTATGCATGGCGTGCACTGCTGTGGTTCCAACTTAAACAGGTACAACAAGTTTATATGATCAGTGCGAGTCAGCTAGGGTATGAAAAGCTTCCCCGCGCGCAGTAAACACCATAAATACAGTTTAACTTCCTTCAGTCTGTCTGTTCTCCATAGCAAAGCGTCGCCTGAGGGTAAGAATGAGGGAGTGTTTCAAAACATTCATTGGGTTTGCTGCTGTTGGCGCAGATATCTTTTTAATTCCAAGCCAATTTGTGACTGCGACTGAATACAATGACTGCAGTTTCGTACCCAAAAATATATTCATACATAACAACGTGTGTGTGTGTGTGTGTGTGTGTGTGTGTGTGTGTGTGTATGTGTATGTGTATGTGTATGTGTGTGTGTGTGTGTGTGTGTTAGATATGCATTGCCTCCTATGGACCAAGGGATCTATATAAATTCTCTCTCTCTCTCTCTCTCTCTCTCTCTCTCTCTCTCTCTCTCTCTCTCTCTCTCTCTCTCTCTCTCTCTCTCTCTCTCTCTCTCTCTCTCTCTCTCTCTCTCTTTCTTAAACTTCGTCCGCCTTACTTTTCTTTCACCCTCCCTCCCTCCCTCCCTCCCTCCCTCCCTCCCTCCCTCTCTCCCTCACAATCCTTTCCAATCCCTTCCTGATCGCTTCTCCTCCTCTCTCCTCCCTCAAGATCATCCCCTCTCCTGCTTTCAGTTCGGTTTACCTGTCTCTTCCTCCTCCTCCTCCTCCTCCTCCTCCTCCTCCTCCTCCTCCTCCTCCTCCTCATGTCCGTTCTTCCCTCTACGTTTTTCAAAGATTCTCTGACGACATTTCTTTTATTGTTATTATTATTTTTTTTTTTGCGTCTTGATGATAGCCTTTGCGTGTTTTCAAATCCCACCAGTCATTATTTTTTTTTTTATCCTTAGTAAACGTTAATATTCTGTGACTATTTGAACTTTTGAATCGTCGTTAGAATGGGAGAGTTTTAGTTTCTCTCACAAACTCCATCACTAGCGACTGAGGGACACAACCTACCACGGAAGGGAGGAGGGAGGGAGGGAGGGAGGAAGGGAGGGAGGGAGGGAGGGAGGGAGGGAGGGATAAACGAGAGGATGAAAGGGACTGAGAAAATATATAAAATGTGTAAAGAGATAAGAGGAAAAGAATAAGTAAAGAAGTAAGAGACTTGAAATATATAAACACAAAAAAGTACATGAGACTGATCAAGAAAATGTACGCAAAATAAGTTGTGAAATGAATGTAAGATGAAAGATGAGTTAGGAAAGAATGAAAAAAATATGTAAATGCAAGGGATTCATGACAAGGAAAAAAGGGTGTAGGAAAGATAGGAGGAAGGAATAGCAAAGAAGACAAGTAAGGAGCAGCAGAGAGTGAAGGGAAAGGGTGTGAAGAATGAGCAAAATTGTTAAAACGAGGGAGGAGGGAAGAGGGGAAAAGAGTACTGTATTCCTAAATACTTGACATGAATTACTTGCTGTGATGTGAAAGGAAAAAATATCACCAAAAAATACCAACTAAACTAAAAAAGAACATGGAAAATAGGCAGTTAAGTGAAATTGAGGGTTTCTTAAGAGGCGATAAGGGGGTTTTAAAGGAGAAAATACGAAAGGGTTTAGGGAGGAAGGCGGTTGAGCACGCAAGGGAGCAATTTTTTTTTTATTATTATTGAATTCTTGTCCCTTCAAGTGAAAGAGAGGAAATATATATATTTTTTCCTCCCGCTCTTTCCTCTATCTTTTGATCGTAACTGTGGCCTATTAGGATTGGGGAAGAGAAGGAAAAGGAAGGAGGAGGATTGAGGATGATAAGGATAAGTACAAGATGAAGGAGGTCTTGGGAAGGCGTGTGGGCAGACGAATGACGAAAAATGAAAAAAAAAAAATATTAAAGATTACGGAAATAGAAGAAAAAGGAGGAGGAGGAAGATAATTAAATAAGATTATATATACAGAACATATACCAGGAAGCCATTTAGTGTACAATGATGGCGTCTGGTACACTGCATACTACTATTAGGAAATGACGGGCAGGAAGGAGGACGGAGTAGAATAGAATAAGTGTCTTCCCACCCATCTCCTCCCTCTGGCAGTACCTTGTAGAAAACGAGGACATGGAAATTTCATAGTAAATAATGAATGTAGAGCAAGAGCAGGAGGAGGAGGATGAATAAAAGAAAGAGGGAAGGGGGAAGGGAGACGAAGAAACATGGAGAAAGTTGAAATAAACAATCAAGATGCAATACCAACTCTTCTATAAATAAAACCGGATTTATAGGTGAAAGAAGAAAATACACTTCATCTCCATTTATAATATTTATGCATTGTATTGTATGTATTTATGTATCAATTCTCTTTGCATCGAAAACTTGCATTGGACTTGAAAACAAAGAACTATATATGTAAGAGTATTAATAATGACTGCGAATACCATACCAACTTACCCTAATGATTGCCTCGGTGATTTGAATTATAATTAGCACGTAACGAGATTGTGGCAGCAAGTCCTTTAAGTGGTGCTGGGTTGTCTTGTTACTCACTCATGTTCAGCATTGGGAATTGAGTAGCTCTTGAGTGTGTGTGTTCCCAGTAATTGTTGACATTGAGTGGCATTGACGCTCATTTAACCACAATGCAGCAGAGCGTGGTGAGGGTGGAGGGTTGGAGGGGTGGAGGGTTGGAGGGGTGGAGGGGTGGAGGGTTGGAGGGGTGGAGGGTTGGAGGGTTGGAGTGGTGGAGGGGATGTAGGTTTAGAAAAAATTAGAACGGCAAGGATGAAGGAACATTTCGTGGAGGGGATGGGGACGACAGACAGACATACAGACAGACAGACGCGAAAGAAGAAAACAAAAACTCTCTCTCTCTCTCTCTCTCTCTCTCTCTCTCTCTCTCTCTCTCTCTCTCTCTCTCTCTCTCTCTCTCTCTCTCTCTCTCTCTCTCTCTCTCTTTCCAGCCTCGGATCCATCCAAAAGTGTTGTTTCAATAAAGAACACTTCAATCTGACCCAACATTCCCGTCACCGCCCCCCCCCCCACACTGCCCCCTCCTCCTCCTCCCCATCGCTGACCCACTGAACATGACCTCTGACCTTTGACCTCCTCCCCTTCCTCTCTTCCTTCCCTCTTCCCCCTCCCTTCCTCCCTCCCCCGTTCCCTGAGGTCATGAAATACGCGTAAGCATCAGAGCCAAACATCAGGGAACAGACGCGTCGACCCACACTCCCGCTGCTGTGTCTGGCGGGCTGACCTTCTCTCTCTGTCTCTCTCTCTCTCTCTCTCTCTCTCTCTCTCTCTCTCTCTCTCTCTCTCTCTCTCTCTCTCTCTCTCTCTCTCTCTCATCCATCTTGCTCGTCTTATTTCTTAGTAGTTTTTTCTCAGCTTGTTGTCTCTCTCTGGCATCTGCTTCCACATGACTTTTGTGCAGGTGATGGATGCTGCTGCTGCTGCTGCTGCGCTGCTGCTGCTGCTGCTGCTGCTGCTTTAATGATAATTGCACAACATTAGTAGTATTGGTAGTCTTGGTAGTAGTAAAAATAGTAGTTTATTAACAAAAGTTATGAATATAATATACCAAAGGAAGAAAAAATAATCTGGGTTTGTCTGAAGTATATTAGTATACATAAACTTAAATCAATGCTCAAAAACTTGTACAAGACAAAAATCTTACGTATTATAAGTATATAACAAGTACAAGTCATAGATATCTCACGTAGTATGTAGCTGCATAATTCAAACGGATATAATTATTTATTTAGAAGCTCTGATATCATCAAGTATTAACACTGAATATCTATCGCGGCAACGGACAGTCTATTAGTACATACATACATACATGCTTTTCCGTCTGTATACTGATATCACATTGACATAACCGATCTGCACGCCTCATTACCTATACTCTGATAATTGGTCGGGCTTGCTACTCCCTTTAAGTAAAAAATGAGTATAGCTTGGACAGTTATATAGCTTATGTAATAGTTCTTAGTCTCCTGATAGTTCTCTCTTCAAGGACTGAAGGCCGATGGGAGGAAAAAAACCGATAGAGTTAGACTTCCAATCTTTACCATTGAAAGGGACGAGGTGTTGACTCACGGCTGAAGGTAGACATTACAAGGATAAAAGGAAGTAGACACACTGAAATGGAGCCGCGGGGGAGGTGTAGACATACCTTTGCCAGATTTACAAGGAAAAAAACATTAAATAGCGAGAGATGCAACAGTAGGATGGAATATGGAGTGAAAATCGTTTAACTGGAAAAGTGTTTATACAAATAACCTTACACCATCGTGGTTAAAAACGCTGTATTGATCGACCTTTCCCTTCCCTTACCATGAGAGGTGTGCTGTGTGCTGTGTATTAGTGTATATTAGTAAATAAAGCCGGATAAAGCCCTACTATGGAGTGAGTGAGGACAAAGAGTAATGGCAGAGGTAATACAGAATAATCAGCATCATCAAAAGGGGATTTAACAAAGGTTGATTTATAAAACTTCCCTCGACGCCCATTCCTCTTCCTTAACTCGAGTAGAATAGAAAATATCGAACTTGGTTTACTTGATTAAAACTTTACTAAAATAACTAAAATAACGATAATACTGCTAATGATAACAATAATGATAATAGTAAAAATAACTATAGCAACAATGATCATGATATAGTAATAATGATAAACGGTTTATTTGAAATTGTAATCATAAGCTGAAAATAAACATGTCAAATTAATGATATTCTGCATGTGTGGGTGAAAGGCTTTGAGTACAAGAGCAATTAATGAGTGACAAAGGGCTTGTTGATGGGCGGGGCAGCCAACCTGGGCTTTGTACCATCATGCACGCCCGCACCTGTACCGTCACCAGCTGCCGGGGGTGTGTGGTGATGGTGTGTGGTGACGGTGTGTGGTGACGGTGTGTGGTGACGGTGTGTGGTGACGGAGGGCGGAGACGTGCACCAGCCTTGACACACCCACTAAGATGAAGTGTTGGATCTCCAGTGTGTGTGTGTGTGTGTGTGTGTGTGTGTGTGTGTGTGTGTGTGTGTGTGTGTGTGTGTGTGTGTGTGTGTGTGTGTGTGTCCTTTGATTGGGAGGCTTATCCTTCACACATTTATTGATCTCGGTGATGATAAAAGATTCAGTCAGTTTAGTGTTGACACGTTGGACTTAATAATAGTTATTGATCACCTCAGTTCATGCTTTGACCCTCCCTCACCCTCCCTCACCCTCCCTCACCTTCCCTCACCCTCCCTCACCTTCCCTCACCCTCTCTCACCCTGCCTCTGTGTTACCTCTCCCTCCCCCTCCCTTCCTCCCCCTCCCTCCCACAGCGTGTGGAAGGGCCAGAGGAAGGGTGAAGTGAGAGGGAGGGAGGGTCAGAAGAGGTATGGGAGGGGATGGTTCCACAAACTCGTTATAGTAATGGTGTCTTTAGATCCCTCGATTATCACTGGCTACTGTCCCTCGCCCACTTTGTGTTATTGGCCAACCACGAAACGGTGCGTGACGGTGTGTGTGTGTGTGTGTGTGTGTGTGTGTGTGTGTGTGTGTGTGTGTGTGT
>JAPQNM010000047.1:10142659-10147659 GCA_029783475.1 Metacarcinus magister
GACGTAGACAAAGGAAGGAAAGAGGAACGGAAATGGACAGGAAAGGAGTCAAAAGGGAAACAAATGAGAGAAAAGAAAGTAAGTCTAAGAGAGGAATGGGAAGGGAAGGAATAATGAAGATGCGATGAGAGAGAGAGAGAGAGAGAGAGAGAGAGAGAGAGAGAGAGAGAGAGAGAGAGAGAGAGAGAGAGAGAGAGAGAGAGAGAGAGAGAGAGAGAGAGAGAGAGAGATATTGTAACAGTAAACTAGAGGCTGAATACCATGTTCTCTTTACGTGAGGAACATTTAGCAACAATTATGTCAGTAATTCGTCAAATTTGAGGATGTTTTTCCCTGTGTTAATGCTTTGGTCTTTTTAAAATTTACTGTTGTGTATGATAAGTGTATTACATTCAGTGGAGTGAGTGAGTGTGTGTGTGTGTGTGTGTGTGTGTGTGTGTGTGTGTGTGTGTGTGTGTGTGTGTGTGTGTGTGTGTGTGTGTGTTGCAGCTTGAATATTACACGTTCATTTCAAATTTTTTTCATGGAAGGCAAACATAATTCTGCTCACTCACACCTTGCATAATAGGCTTAGTTACAGCATAGTGGCGCCGGGAGAAAACAAGGGAAAGGAAGATGAAGCCTCTAATGATTACTTACTTACCCTCCACCATGCCTCTGCTTCTACCTGTTCTCGCAGTTCACTCTTACCGAAGCTCTAACGACACTTACGTAAATTTATTACGTACATTTATAGTTTCGTTATAGAGTGTTTCCTTGTAGATCAATTGGAGACTTGTGTACAATGCCTGTATGTATGTCTGGTGTGTTTGTTTACAGTGCTGAAGTTATTGGTAGACATTGGAAGCCTTTAAAGTTAGTGGCATACATTGGAAGCCTTTAAAGTTAGTGGTAGATATTGAAAGCCTTTAAATAATTACTCTTGCCAGTGTGATCTGTGCTTGTCTTCAAAACCTCGTATGTGCAGCGTTATAATAAGTATTTTCCTTTTAATTTTCCATCAAAAATAAAAGTAAGTTAGGTTTGTGTTTCATCAGTTTGCGTATTGAAGGTAAAGGTAATGTCTACGCACAAAGGTGTTCTCGTAGCAATAAAAATGTTGCGTAAATGTTTGTGGACGTTGGGTGTCCTTTGTAGTGCGTTTGTCTGCCTCTGTTGTACATTTCACGCCGTCCACGGCGCTTCGTCGGACCGGCATCAAATGGGCGCCGTGGTGACAACGGCGGTCGTGACGTGTGAAAGCGTCCATAGACACCCATGGTTATTTGAGAGCACGACGTCGTGCCGTGGACGGCGCACGGCGAAAAGTTGATACGTGTGAAAGGGGCCTTACGTTGATCAACTGGAGTTGCGGGCGATGGAGTTAGTGTTCAGTAACACGCACGTGACTGTTCCTACCTGTCATCACGGTCGCCTGTTTCAACTTTTTGTTTTACCGCAAAGACTCGTTATTTTCTGAGGCTGAAGAGCATGACCTTTTCTTTGCCGGATTCCGCTTCCGAACGAGCCTCTTTTCAACACTAGAATCTGTCACACACACACACACACACACACACACACACACACACACACACACACACACACACACACACACACACACACACACACACACACACACACACACACACACACACACACACACACACACACACCACACACACACACACACACACACACACACACACACACACACACACACACACACACACACACACACACAACACACACACACACACACACACACACACACACACACACACACACACACACACACACACACACACACACACACACACACACACACACACACACACACACACACACACACACACACACACACACACGATGTTTGAGTATCACTAAAGGAATCACTGTCATCAGATAACTTTTTCCACGATTGTTTTCGTTTCTTTATCTTGATTAAGGATTCTCTTTCCTCCGATTGAGAAGAACACTTCCTCTTCATTGCTTTTGTTCCTCTCTAAACAACACCAAGAACTTTCCTGGTTAACGTCTTGACGCTTCGCCATCTCTAGAAAGAATGACGGAATACTTTAGGCGCGTACGATGGTTGGAATCACACTTGTGTGATACCGTGATAAAGTGTGACAGTGACGATGTGCGAGGTGTGACTACGTTAAGGAGGCCACGGTTTGTTACGTGGTCACACTCTTGTTCTCCAAGAGTGACTTTCTGGTTAAAAAGTAGCAGGCAATCCACAGCTTACACATTGTTCGTAAACACTTTTTTTCACCAATGAAAAACTTGCTTAAGATGAAGAATCATTCTCTGTCTCGTAGAAATGGAATTGTTGTTCCAGGTGATGCGTCAATAACTTGCCTTTGAGGCTCACGATGCCCTTGATCACGTCCCTGAGGGAAGGTCGACGCCTCGGGTCTCGCTGAGTGCTGAGCTCAGCCACCCTCCTTAGATGGGGCGTGAGGAAGTCCTGGCGGCAGTGTTCCATCAAGCACTGAAGCATGAAGCCCAAACTGAACACGTCTCCTGAAGGCCACACCCGCCGGCTCGGCAACACCTCCGGTGCCATCCACTTATAGGGAAGATAAAGGTGTTTCTCATCCTCCCGCCACTCTTTGTCTTCGTCGTCGTCGGCTTCCACAACACTCATGGCACTAAAGTCTGTGGCGACACGACCCACGCCACCAGCCCAGCCAAGGTCGATGAGGTGAAACACTGGCTCCTTCACGCTGCCAGTGTAGGTGATGTTGTCCAACTTTAAATCATTGTGAACGACTCCCTTGTCGTGCATTTCCTGCAACCGGAGGCAGATGCAGACAAGGGAATCCAGGAACTCTTCCACGGAACATTTACGCAAGAATTTGCTGTACGTTTCGCCAACAAACTCTTGAACCATCGCCAATGGGTCCTCGCATAGGGCCAGAACCCGCGGCGCGCCGCCTGCACCATCCACCTTCACTGCGGTGCGCGCTTCTTTCAGCATGATGTGGATATGATCCTGCTCCAGGAACACCTTGATAACGGCATCGGTGCCCTGGTACACCGCTTGCATTACGGACCCATATCCACCACGGCCAAGGTAACGTCCGAGCTCAATGACGTCGAGCTCCTTCTCGGTTAAGAAAGTGACGCGACGGCGTAGGAACTGTAGGTCATCCTCCTCTTCCTCGTCTTCCTCCTCTTCCTCGTACACAGTCCTGCTCACTTCCAATTGTCCGACGTCCTCCCGACACAACGTGGATATCTTAAAGGCAAACGCTACTGCCCAAACCATACACAGAACCACGACAATTGTTTCCAGTGTAAGGGTGTCACTCGCCTCCAACACCTGCTGCAAGAACACCACCACCGACACCACCAACACTACGAAGAGTACCAAGGTCATAACGATCTCCACACAAAGGCCCTTGGGAGGCTGTGGATCTGGTGTTACCGCTCGGACTCGCTCAGACTCGGACTCCTCCTCCTCCTCCTCCTGGTCGGGGTCTTCTTGGCCGTGGTCATCCTCCTCCTGGGCGGGGAGGATGACTTCTTCTTCGTCACAGCTAACGTGCACATTTTAGTTATACAATATCTATGTTTTGCATCTGGTTTGTTTTGGGTCATTTGTCTACTAATGGTAACCACACAGAGCCAGTGAAGGAAAGGAAACCACTTGTGACATCACCCCTTATCTCTTTCCCTACCTGCTCACTGCCCATGTAATGGTAGTTTATTCCTTGTTTCTCTTTTGTTCCCGTTTATCGTGTTTGTTGTATAGAGGTCATGCAATGGCGTCGTGAATGTCTCAAGTTGTCATTTTGAACAGCTGGTTGCACAGCCATACTTGAGCAAGATGTTATAAATTTTGGTTGTGTAGTTGATTGACTCGCTTAGACCACACACAAAACATCGCCTTATGGTGTGCCCAACATTCAAGTGTAACGTGATATTTTTTCTCATGAATGAATCGACAGATGAACTACACTAGATTATATTGCAATTGGATAGAGAAAGCCAGAAAGTGTGTTTAAATTTTAATATGAAAAAAACAAAGATGATATTCAATAATTACACAATAGAAAATTAAATAAGAGTGAATGATGAAACAATAGATTGTGTCCAGGAATTCATTTTCATAAGACAAAAAATTGGTGCATGTCTAGATCATGAAAAAAAGATAGATCTATATGTCTCTCTCGTAGTATTGGTGTAATTGTTTCCTTGTGAAGATAAGTGTCAAGTTGTTTACCTGTTGAAGAGTTGAAGTTAGGACGTGCATTGTTTTTTTCAAGGAAGATCACGGTGTCTGCTGCTGACGATGTCTCCGCATTAACCTTTTCACCTATTATCTTTTTTAACTTATCATTCCTTGAAAACACATTGAAAAAAAAATCGAAGAAATTGGCCGAGGAATTTAGATTTTTCTTATAGAGAAAAATATAGAAGGAAGGCGGATCAAGTACCATTTATCTTAACTGATCATTATCACTAGCGTGTTTCCTATGAAGCCAGTAACTCAGTGTGGTTGTACACTCAGCGATGTAATGAATCATTCGCGTAGTCATTGCCATGGAGTTTCAGTGTCATGGTATTGAACAGACACTTGTCATCATCAGCGAGACATTGGTAGTCCAACTACTGAAAATATCGTATGCAGCCCAATTATTGAGTAATGTTTAGCGCAAAAATAAAGGAATTCATTAGTAGCTTAATAATTGTGGAAGTAGTTTGTAGCCCAACAGCGTTGGAAGTCGTTAAGTAGCCCAACATTTGTAGAGCCCTTTCTGGTTTTGTAATTCAGAATCTGAGGATGAAGGTTGACCAGTATTGTTAGGTGGTAATCCATTATAGAGATATCGCTTGGCACCTACTGCTCGAAAACTATATGGTGGCGGTAATTTGTGATACTTTAGGAAATATCTACATAATCAATGGGGTGTTTAGGGACGTGTCAGGTGAAACAGTTAGATTTAGGGTCTTTTCATTTGGGAGGGATTGAAACAGTGTTCTCGCAGTCTCATAGTCTCTCCTCATGCCCA
>JAPQNM010000047.1:10155159-10160159 GCA_029783475.1 Metacarcinus magister
AGGTGGAGGGGAGGGAAGGGAAAATAACTGACAGAGGAAATGAAAACCACAAATTATGATCTTAATTTTCTCCTGGTCAGACACAGAGAGAGAGAGAGAGAGAGAGAGAGAGAGAGAGAGAGAGAGAGAGAGAGAGAGAGAGAGAGAGAGAGAGAGAGAGAGAGAGAGAGAGAGAGAGAGAGAGAGGGAAAAAAAAGAGAGAAAGAGAGATGATAAACGTAATAGATATATATAGATATATATATATAGATAATAATATATATAATATATATATATATATACAGTGCAAGAACATTTTAAATAGCAATAGGTAAGATCCTATAAAATATTACTAGTAGAAACCCTTTAAAAGTTGTGGTCATGCCTGTATATTCTGTAACCTTCAACAGTATATATATGAGGTTATGCAGGAACCTAACCTAACCTAACCTAACCTAACCTAACCTAACCTAACCTAACCTAACCTAACCTAACCTGATTCATGATGTCGTTCTTCATGATGGTCCACGATTTCATTGATTGGTAGCGGGAAAATAAGTGACTCCACAGACCTGTCACCCACGTTAAGGAAGGCAACAGATGTCCTGACTAAGCTATGCGGACTCAGCTCTTAGATAACTTTACAGGAATGTTTGACGTGACCATCTAAAATTAGTTAAAAGTAGGTGTTAGGTTAGGTTAGGTTAGGTTAGGTTAGGTTAGGTTAGGTTAGGTTAGGATCTGACACACACTGGGTTGTTCATATCTATACCTATGTTGTAGAAAGGTAATTTATAATACCATGATAGTTTTCTAATAGTAGTTGTAATAATGATGATAATGATAATATAATAATAATGATAATTGATATGAACAATTATATTAAGCATGAAGTGCAAGAAGGTAACCCTCAACATAATTTCCTTGTAAAAAGATCATTAATTCCTGTCGTTCATTATTTTAGCTGTCCGTTGTGGTGTCATTTCCTGTACTCTCCCTTTTCCTCCCGATCTCCCTGTCATCCTCTCCCTTCATTCCCTTCTTGCCTCCCTATCCTCCACCCACCTATCCATCCCATCTTCCCCTTCCTCCCTTTCACAATTCATTTTACACCTCATTAACCTCTTTCCCTTTCCCCCTTCCTCCTTCCCCCCCTTTAATCTCCCATCACCTGTGGCAGAAAAAAAAGTTAAGCTAATGTGTTGAGTTGACCAGACAGACATTTGGCTCCAATTGGAAGGCATTTTTTCTTCTTCTTTTTTTTTTGTCAAAGATTACTAGTAGGTGTGATATATGTACGTGAAAAGCTATTTATCGTTTCAAAGTGACGTAAAGAAAGTATAGAGATTTTACTAAATGGTTCACGAGAAAGTGTTAATGTAGATAATACATAGTTTTTTTTTGCTTCTTCTCGCGAGCACACACACACACACACACACACACACACACACACACACACACACACACACACACACACACACACACACACACACACACAAACACACACACCACTTTGCACATCACAGACCAGCTAATTCTTCCTTGCCTTCCGCTTGATAGACAAACAGACACAAGACTGACAGAAACAAAGAAGAAAATATACAAAAGAGCAACAACACAAAAATGCAACTCACGAGCAAAGTGGTGATGGTGGTGTCAGTCCGCTGCGAGGCTGACTGAATTGTGCTTTTTTTCACATTTTTAACTGAAGTGAACTGATGCGAGTGAGACATGAAAAGAGTAAAAGTGAACTGAACGGAATTCTACTGAAATGAAGTACAGCTGAACCCACTGCACGTAAGCCTTGTTCAGCTGTGATAATGAAGCGAACTCAACGAAAACTGAACAGAAAATTGAACACAAAGAAATGAGAATACTTCATTGAACAGAAGAGAAAATGAAAAAAAAAATGATCAAAGAACTAGGGAACTAGAAACAAAGTGATATATTCGATACTGATATAAACTAATTAATCAAAACTAAAACTTACAAATAGCATAAAAAAAATTTGATAAGGAACCTGATTCTCGAACTTGAATGAAGGGAATTTAGTTAATCTGGATTCTGGATTAAACTTAAAAAAAAACATGAAATTGAGAAGATTGGAACTGAAACCAGAACTGAACTGAAACACGAAGCTTCCCCACCTTTAAGTGAACCATCAGTGTGTGTGTGTGTGTGTGTGTGTGTGTGTGTGTGTGTGTGTGTGTGTGTGTGTGTGTGTGTGTGTGTGTGTGTGTACGTGCTCGTCATTTCCCATGGTCTTGAGGGTCACGCGCTGGACACATGATCGGAGAGACGCCAGTGATGATAAGTTTAAGCAATTTCATGTATTTTTGGGATAACCTCATTTTGGACCAGAAACACACAGCTCCCACCAGTAAAAGGAAAAGGAATTACACAGGGAAGCTCAGGCGTCGACTGATCCATATATTTCACAGATAATGTATTTTGAGAAGAAACTTGAGCTAAGACAAATGTGGTGCACGATACATACATCACAAGAAACGTTTTGTGGAAGCACCTCACCCACCCACAGCCTGTCAGACTCTCCAGTATTTATGATTGAACACAGATCACCTGGAATGGAGGGCGAGGTGCTGCTATCGTGTATTCAAGTGAGGCGGTGCACCTAACCTAACCTAACATAGCCTAGCCTAGCCTAGAATAAGCTAACCTAACCTAACCTAACCTAGCATAGCATAGCCTAGCCTAGCCTAGCCTAGCCTAGCCTAGCCTAGCCTAGCCTAGCCTAGCCTAGCCTAGCCTAGCCTAGCCTAGCCTAAGCTAACCTAACCTAACCTAACCTAACCTAGCCTAGCCTAGCCTAGCCTAGCCTAGCCTAGCCTAGCCTAGCCTAGCCTAGCCTAGCCTAGCCTAGCCTAGCCTAAGCTAACCTAACCTAACCTAACCTAACCTAACCTAGCCTAGCCTAGCCTAGCCTAGCCTAGCCTAGCCTAGCCTAGCCTAAGCTAACCTAACCTAACCTAAGATAACCTAACCTAACCTATCTACAAAAAAAAGAAGTGAGGATGGTAAGTTGTAATTTTTCTTTAACTTCCTTGAAAATTGCGTCATCGAGAGTGGTATGAAGGGAAAGGGAATGGAAGGCCTTGAGCAGAGGACACGTGCATGTATGGTTATGCTTGTACGTGTACGTGTACGTGTACGTGTGTGTCGTAATCGGAAGTCTTGACATTTTGATTTTATTATACATATATAATGAATCCGAGGGACTTTCTCTTCTCTCTCTCTCTCTCTCTCTCTCTCTCTCTCTCTCTCTCTCTCTCTCTCTCTCTCTCTCTCTCTCTCTCTCTCTCTCTCTCTCTCTCTCTCATTATGCATGTGGTTATACTTTTGACATAATTTCGACCCTCCTTTTTTAGTTAAATGAGAGAGAGAGAGAGAGAGAGAGAGAGAGAGAGAGAGAGAGAGAGAGAGAGAGAGAGAGAGAGAGAGAGAGAGAGAGAGAGAGAGAGAGAGAGAGGGGGGGGTGGGGGGGGAGAGAGAAAAAGGAAGATATATGAACGAAAATATAAAATAAAATAGATAGTAGAAGTAAAGGAAAAAAATAAACTAAATTTGAATATAGGAAAAGAAAGAAAGGAAAAAAAAACCAACAACAACAACTAACAAACGTACGAGAATAAACTAAAAGGTGGATGAATATAGACAAAAATAAAGCTCACGTGAGATAGGAAAGTCATGTAAAATGGAAGGATTTAGTTGACAATCAGAGCCAAACAAAAAATAGAGTAACATTTTTATATTTTACCTCTCTCTCTCTCTCTCTCTCTCTCTCTCTCTCTCTCTCTCTCTCTCTCTCTCTCTCTCTCTCTCTCTCTCTCTCTCTCTCTCTCTCTCTCTCTGTTAGTGTGTTCTAAGCCTATCCAGCTTAACAAACGAAAATATATGAGAAAGTCGAAGTTAAATAAGGTATCTCCTGCCTCTTTGTCCTCCTACCTCTTGTTTCCCTTCCTTTCTTTCTCTCCTTCTCCCCCTCTCCTCTTTCCCCCCTCTCCTTCTCCCTCTCTCCTGCTCCACACGGATTTTTGGAGAATTGTTTCTAAATTGCAGCAACACCGTGGCCCCTTGTCACACACACACACACACACACACACACACACACACACACACACACACACACACACACACACACACACACGTTTTTTTCCTCTTTCTTCTCTTCTTCTTGTGGTACTGTTATGATTAGAACATTCGTATTTGTGTTATTATCACGATGAAAAAGCGATGGAAGGAACCACTTCGCCTACTACTGTGTTTGGTGTCTGTCTGTCTGTCTCTATCTGTCTGTCTGTCTGCACGTATCGGATTATATCATCAATTTGTTCAGTATCTTCCCTCCTCCTGTCTTATCAGTTGGTCTGTTTGCCTGATGCGTTGCAATTATTTTTCAAGGACGCAGCAGAGTGTTATTTTGTAGCGCAGCAGACACTTTTATTTCTTCCCTATTCTTGGTACTACTTTGCCGCCTTCACCACCCGCCGGGCTGAAGGGTGTGTGTTGGGTGCAGGTCCTGGGTCTCTTTTCCCAATGTACAACCGTCTGGCTGCGCTGTCTCGTTGTAATGCCTCAAGGTTCACTGGTAACGGAACTGATTGAAGATGAAGCACGTCGTCAACTGCTTTAATCTAGTCTAAGGGAGATTCTGTGAAATAACAAATATATTAACAAAATATATCCCACAAAATATCCACTCGGCCATGACAGGAAAACAAGAAATAGCAACACCATACAACCAGCAAGCGTCAAGGCAGTAGTCTCTCTGAAGTTTGTGAAAGTGGCGTCCAGCAGAATGTCAGCTACTTTGGAGAGAGGTGAGGTGTGGCGGCAGAGGTAGAAAGGCAATCCAGGTCTGGAGAGGAATATAGAAACAGGAAGTGGGTGGGGAGGCCAGCACAGCAGTCACGCAAACGACTGTCAGGGTCCGTGATAGAGAGAGAGAGACGCTCAGAAGTCAACAAGTAGCTACGCTCTGCCTCCACACTACGGTAGCGAAC
>JAPQNM010000047.1:10177659-10182659 GCA_029783475.1 Metacarcinus magister
CCTTTATTCCCACTTTCCTCTCTTCCACCTTCCCCTTTTCCCTTTCCTATCTTTCATATCTTCTCACTCATGACTTCATCTCACTTTCATATAGTTTCTCCCTCCTCACAGCTTCCCTTCCTCTCATTCCTTTCATTTCATTCCTTTTCACCTTTTCCTGTAAATGTATATCTGTTCTCGCTTCCCAAAGACGCTTCTCTTCCGTCATGCTTACTTTTTCGCTATTTTTGTACTCCCCTTGCTCTCCCTTCGCTGGTTTTCCTCGATAACATTTTGGAAAGTGTAATGCATAAAAAGACGGCGGTGTGGCGGTGTTAGTAACTTTTACTCTACCAGACTATCTATAGTTATCGTTCATTGGTGTTTGTCGTTTTGTCTTGAGTTTCGTGTTTTTTTTTGACGTGTTGGTTTTGTACGTATGTGTTTTAATTATGTTTCGTCCTTTTTCTTTTTTTTCTTTTTCAGGTTTCATGTGTTTTATTTTTTGCTTTCTATTCCTGTTATTACATTTCTCTTCCTGTTCCTTCCTAAGTCTTGTGTCATTTGCTCTTCCTTGATTTATAAATATTCATCTTTTACCTCATCATCTCTTCTATCCCCTTCTTTCTCCCTCCTCCCTTATCTTCCCTCACCTGGATTATCTCTAAGTGTTCTTCCCTCCCTTCCCCCTTTCACCTTGACATTCCCCTTTCTTTCCCTCACTTTCCTCATCCTTTACATATGTTCTCCCCTTCTCCCCTCACCATTCCCTTCATTCCTCCTTCATTATTTGTTGCAGGGTCAGAGCGACGTCACTTGTTTATAAATTCTCTCTCTCTCTCTCTCTCTCTCTCTCTCTCTCTCTCTCTCTCTCTCTCTCTCTCTCTCTCTCTCTCTCTCTCTCTCTCTCACTCACTCTCACACACACACACACCACACACACACACACACACACACACACACACACACACACACACACACACACACACACACGTGCACTGTTCGCAGATCGATGTTCCTCTTGATTTATTTCTGCACCAAGGGTCTTCCCACATGGTTGACCTACCCAGCCTGTGTGACCTCTGCAGCATCACCAACAAAACTTGAGGCGCAGCGAGGTCACAGAGGAGACCACCACCATCCCTTTCCCTCTTTCTCCGCACTGATGGCCTGCTTAGTTTCTCCTCACAACATTGCCTTAAGTGGTGTGAACTTGGTGCATCAATTATTAGATACACTTTCATTTAACATGCTGCATAACCTTCCTAAGCAGCAGTGGCGCCCTTCAGAGCTGACCATCTGTACTCTGCCTTCCGCCCTTGCACCCCATCCTCCCATCCATGCTAGAACGGTGGTGGTACAACACTTATTATCGTCCACAGTTCATGGGTGTTTCCCCTTTACGTTGCCTGCCTCTGCTTCTGTAGGCTTGCACCCACGTCCTTCATAACTCCCATTACATGTAAACGCACCAGGATGGATTGGGAGTTGAGAGTCCCCACACAGTCTCATTCTTTGCTTGCCTCGTCTGTTTCAAAGGAATACCTCTCGAAAATGACATGACCGTTTTGTTGGGCATCAATGAATCAGTCAGTCAAAACGGGAGCACCTTTACCGCCTCCACTCCTGTCCTGATTCATGTCATTTGGTCTCCATCACCTCAGTTAGTCCCTCAAAATTAAAGGAGAAGGCAAAGAAAATGTGGTGTAATGGTCTCGCACGCAGCATAAAAACAGTGTATAGAACCTTAACACTACAGTACTTACATGTGGCAGATCCCCCCCCCCCGTGCCCCCCTCGCCCAAACACACACACTCAGGGACAGCTGTTACTTATCCTTTTCCGTCAGCGTGCAGCCATGTCCGTCCCAAGCTGTGGTCCGGAGGCACGTTCCCCAAACCGTTGCCGCTGCAGCCCACTGTCCCTCACGCTAATAGTCCAGGAACCCGCACGTTGGGGGGAGGGGCGGGCGGAGGGTATCAAAGAAGAAGAAAAATGGAGGCGAAAAGGCAAGAAATGATGCAATCCTGATGAAGCGTTGTGGTGCGTGGTTGAAGTAGAACAACGTATATACTTGCATTACGATGACCACGACGCTGCTGGTCTGGCGTTGACTTAGCAGTGTCCTTGCCATGACCTTGAATGGAGTGTGTATATGAGGCGTGGGGGTAGCAGGATGGTATGACATGCAGGACTGAGGTTGTGTTGCTGCTGCTACTACTACTACTACTACTGCTACTACTACTACTACTACTACTACTACTACTACTACTACTACTACTACTACTACTACTACTACTACTACTACTATTCCTGTGTCGTTTCCATTAGGTTTTCTCTCTCTACTAGTTGCTGACTCTGTACAGGGAAGGAAGAGGAGATAGTTGATACGGAAGGAAGAGAGATATGCAGGGATGGATGAGAGACAAGGAATGAGATAAATAGCTTAACAGGATGGAGGGGAAGGGAGGGGGAAGGGGGTGAAGGGAGGAAACGGGGGGAAGAGAGAGGTGATTTTGGTGGTGGGGGAGAGAGATGGAACAGGTGAAGGAAGAAAGAAATGCTCTCTCTCTCTCTCTCTCTCTCTCTCTCTCTCTCTCTCTCTCTCTCTCTCTCTCTCTCTCTCTCTCTCTCTTTCTCTCTCTCATTAAGAAGTAAGTAAAGTTTCTCTCACTTAGTTCTCGTTAAAAAATAATTAGCATCACACACCCAACACCACCACTTACACCCTCTTGTCCTCTTTGTCTTGTCCTCTTGTCCTCCTTCTCTTTATCTTTTTACTCCACGTCCTCTTTTTTTTTCTTTTTTTTTGTTCTGTCTTTGTGTTTGTGTGTTCTTTTGTTCTCTTGTCCTCGTAATGTTAGTTCATGTTTTTCTTTTTATTGTATTTCATTTACAATGTTCACGATGTTCTTGAAGAGGAGAGTGATGATGAGTAGGGTATTCTCTCTCTCTCTCTCTCTCTCTCTCTCTCTCTCTCTCTCTCTCTCTCTCTCTCTCTCTCTCTCTCTCTCTCTCTCTCTCTCTCTCTCTCTCTCTCATGCGCACACACATAATTGTAACTGCGTTTTAGAGCCACATGTGTCTATTGCGAGTGCGTAATACACACACACACACACACACACACACACACACACACACACACACACACACACACACACACACACACACACACACACACACATATGATTTAATATTTTTTGATGTGTCTCGACTACTTTCATTCTTTTTTGACACGGAAATATTTATTCGTGATTGCCTGTTCCGTTTTGTGAGTGAGGTTGGACGTGGTTGATCCGAGGACTATACTGTGGATCTCATGGACGTGGGGCGACTGGAAACAAACGGTTCAATTTTGAGTCAATCCTGTGGTGGAGTGGCGGTGAGGTCCTTCCGGCGCGGGGGATGATCCACGTGGGTCCTGGTGATGCTTCTTTCTTTTCTCGTACATCGCGGCGGGACTCTGAAGTTGACGGTGCACTACTCGTACTCCGATGCACTTCTTGCCTTGATCCTCCTCCTTCCGCTTGTGTGTTGTTCAGTCCTTAGTGCCGGCCAGCCCCTTCCAACGCAGCCTTTCATCCCATCTTACGGTCGTCCCCCTTTGGTGCTTTTCTTATGGTGTTTCGTCATGGTTTCTGCGCCTCAGTTCTGCGCCCTGCTCGCTGAATCGTGAAATCTGCAAGCTTCCAAGCATTGAAGCCGACCGTCGCCCAGTCGACAAGTCATCAAGCTTCCCTTCATCAAGCCTCTCCTCGCCAACCTGTTAGTCCATCAAGCCTCCCGCTGCCGCGCCGTCAAAGCCGCCAAGCTGCTTACTGCCAACCTCCATGCCTAAGGTTGTAAAATCAAGCTTTGAAGCCTTCACTCGCCAACAATCCTGAGTTTCCAAAGCAGCAAGTCGCTTACACGCCCGTTTCCAAGCCTGAAGGCGGCCCACCAACCCGTCAGACACAAAAGCCGCCACCACCAAATTATCAAGCCACCAGCCTTCCAAGCTTTCAACCTTCCAAATATCAAAGCTGAAAAGCCACCAAGTCACCTAGCCTTGAAACTACCACTTCATTGGCCGCTAAGTCATTAAGCTGCCAAGCCGTCACCCTCCACCCTCAAGCTGCTTGGGTGCTCGCTGCCAAGCCGCGCCGCTCACGTCTCTCCTTCACGTTATCGATGCCACTGCAGGCTGTTTCATGGCTCGGTGAGGCAGCACACAGTGAACATTCCCTCACGCTTCATGGAGGCTCACATTCCATCTCCTGGGAGTGTTCCCGCGCAGCAGCAGCTCACTCTGCAGGAAACACTGTCGCAACGCGGATCTCACTGAATTACCTTTACGCCTGAATGAAGGCGTTTGTGCCCCGGGGAAGATGCGCTTTTTATGATTTTTTTTTGCTCAAAATAATCCCTCGGTTGGTGTGCGATGAAACATTGTCAGAACCTAAGCTGGCAGCCAAGGTTCTACATGCGCGGCCTAGCGGTCTTTTGTAGCCTTCTTGAGGGTGCTTAGGTGACGTTTCATTCAGGTCGTCGGCACTTTAGTCGGTGAGTAACTGGCACGTCTTCAGAGAGACTGATTCACCTGTGTTACCCAACGTTCTTTACGCTGAAGTAACACAACTAGAAGTGAAGAAACGGGGCGAGCTGAGTAGGACTTTTTTCAGCGTTACTCATTCACTAGAGAAACTGTTGAAAGAGCTGAACTTTCTCCCTTGAAGCCCTGAGCACACCATCCGCTGGTACGGAGCCACGTATCTTGACATTACCTTGACATTACTCCCTCGTCTCCGCCGCAATATTGTACCTTCACTGCTCCAGAAATGGTAACGCATTCAATCTTAAGGAATGAGGACCTCCGCTGCTTGGCTTCCACCTTTCCTCTCCCAGACAAATTAAACACCGCAGCATTCCCGCGACAGCCATCCCGGTCACACCCAGACGTAGCCTCTCGCGCTCTGCCTCACCCTGGGCGGTAAATTTAACGCCATCAGACCACCTTGACGCGGATTCTCTGTTGGCTTATT
>JAPQNM010000047.1:10187659-10197659 GCA_029783475.1 Metacarcinus magister
AATAATAATAATAGGGGTAATGATTTTAACAGCAATAATAATGATACTAATAATGAAAAAAAAAACTGATTATAATAGCGTTGTGAATAATAGTGATAACAATAATATTAATAATAATAATAATAATAATAATATTAATAGAAATAATGACAATAATAATAGAAATAATGACAATTGTGTTTATAATAAAAATAATAACGATGAAAACTATAACAATAATATCAATGGTATGATAATTGTAATAATGATAATGTAATAATAGTAATAATAATTTTTTTTTTTTTTTGAAAGGAAAGAAGGAAGGAAGAGGAACATGGATTAACAAAGGAAGGAAAATCTATGACTATTTAACAAACAAATGTAACAATGTTTTTATTTTCTCAAACACTAAAATAAATAGAAAAAAAAGATAAATGAAATGTAAAGAAACTGTTTATAGCAAGTGAGGGATGTGGTCTGCCAGTGTCTGTAGCCTTGCCATGTGTCTGTGTCTGTGTCTGTGTGCCGCCGCTGGCCTTGTTGTCTTGGCTGTCTATATCAGGGGAGTGATATAGTCAGCCAGTGTGTGTGGCCTTGGCCTTGGCCTGCACCTGTGTGTGTGTGCCGCCGCTGGCCTTGTTGTCTTGGCTGCCTTGGCCTGGCTCGCCTCCTCCAGTCGGCGGGTGATGAAGGCAGCAGCAGCGTCCACTTTGTCCTTTGGGCCTTGCAGGGTAACGTGGCGGGTGTTCTTGTCCTCTGGTGGTGGCACAGTCACCGCACGCCCTCGTACTGTTGCTGGAGGCTCCGCAGTGCCTCACCTTCGTGGCCCACCACGTGACGCCGCTGGCTGGGCGCCACAGCCACGGTCAGCTTCTTGCGATCCTTCTTCTTGGCCGCCTTGGCCATCTTGACCGCCTTCAGCCTGTCTTCCACCGTCACCCGCACCTCCTTGTACTCGTCAAGGATGGCATGAAGGGCCTCCCCGCCGTGGCCCACCACGTGGCGGCGCCTGTTTGGTGCCACAGGCAAGGTCACCTTTGCAATGTTCTTCCTGGCCAACTTCTTGGCCATCTTGGCTTGCCGCTGCCTGTCCTCAGCCTCCGCCAAGTTATTCTTGATGCCCTGGACATTCACTAGCATTTCTCTGTCATTCATTCCGTCGTCGTCCCAACCAGTCTGTGAGATTAATAATGGGATGCCTCCTCTTCCTCTCCCTCTCTTGCACTGCCACAACCACCACCATTACCTGCCTTCTTCCTCCTTTAGAAATTATCCCTTCTACTATTACCTTCATTGCTTATACTACTACTTACTATTACTACTACTACTACTACTACTACTACTACTACTACTACTACTACTACTACTACTACTACTACTACTACTACTACTACTACTACTACTACTACTACTACTACTACTACTACTACTACTACTACTACTACTACTACTACTACTACTACTACTACTACAACTACTACTACTACTACTACTACTACTACTACTACAATTTCTTTTCAGGTACCTTAACAAAAACATTCCATCTATAGTGTTATCTTGTGTCGCTTTATTACAGTTGACAGTTATTGAGTCTCCCTTTGAGTGTGTTCGTTCGTCTTTGCTGTGTACACAAGACATGCACTTGTTGCGTGGCTGACATTATTCTTATTTTCCTCCTCCCGCAGTCTGACGATCATTCTTGAGAGAGAGAGAGAGAGAGAGAGAGAGAGAGAGAGAGAGAGAGAGAGAGAGAGAGAGAGAGAGAGAGAGAGAGAGAGAGAGAGAGAGAGAGAGAGAGAGAGAAGAAAAAAGAAAGACTTACTGAAGTAATAGTAATCTCTTCTTTTCATTAATATTCTGAGTATTGTGAGTATCAATTTTTTCTCCTGTGGTTTATTTTGCTTCTGAATTATTATTATTATTATTATTATTATTATTATTATTATTATTATTATTATTATTATTATTTTCCTCCTCCTCCTCCTCCTCCTCCTCCTTTGACTTCAGGGTTAGATGGGTGACGAGGAGTCTTCTACTATACATTCTCTCATGCTTCATTTAAATCAGTACAATCACACAGCACAGCACAGCGAACAGCAGCGGAGACGGTCGACTGGTGGGAACAAATGGATTAAGTTTATTACACAGACCCGCGAGACATGGGAATTCATTCAATACATATGCGAGCGGATGGGCGGGCGGGTGGGAAGGAGGGTGTGTGTGAGGGTGGAGGGTTGAGAGGTTGAGGGGGAGGGTGCATGTAGGAGCATTGCAGTGGATGTGTTGAGTTTGCAGACTGGGAGACCAACAGCGGCGGTATCAGAGGTTGTAACTATATATAATTAATAATAAGATGAAGGGTGACGGTGTTAGGCATTTGCAGGAGTCCGAGCTTCAGGACGTATCAAGCTAAGGGTTTATTATTGCTGTTTATAGTCATGCATTAATAAAGGAGTGTGGAGGGGAGAGGCGGTGTGTGTGTGTGGTGAGGCATTGTGGTGGTGTGGTAACAGAAGCAGTGTTATTATTATTATTATTACTTTTATTGACTTGGCGCATCATCAACGAGTGAACTAAATAAATATTGAAGATTGTCGCGTGTCCGTCCATACTTTGTAGCTATTTGTGGCGTGTCGCTTTGCCCTTTTGGTGGTGAAGGGAAGTGATGGGAGTGACAGGGTAGAGGGTGATGGGGTGGTGATGTAGAAGTGATGGGGAGTGATGGGAGTGACAGGGTTGAGGGTGATGGGGTGGTGATGTAGAAGTGATGGGGTGTGATGGGAGTGACAGAGTAGAGGGTGATGGGGTGGTAATGTAAAAGTGATGCGGTTGGTAAGAAAATAATATATGTGATGGGAAGGAATAGATTGTGATGTGATGGTTGGTAATGAGTGTCTAATTATGATCATGAAAAAAAAAAAAAAAAACACATAAAGAAGAAAGAACAAATATATAGAGGAATGGATGGGAATAATTAACATGAGGTTCAGAGGGAAGGAGGAAAGAAGAATTGAGAAGAAGGAAAAACCCGCAAGTACCAACCAAGCATTGCTGACATAACCTTAAACACACACACCAATAGCAGCTCCACACGTTATTAGGTCGGCCGTTGCAAGCGTTCCTTAACTCTCCCTAACACGTCGTAACCTCCTCATCTCAAGTTCTCTCCAAGTCATCTAACTCCTCCCTTCCAATAGTCATGTTCCTTTTACCTTCCCAATTATGCACTACCTTATGTGTCCCCAACTTCTCTCTTCTGATCACATGAATACTCTGTCATTGTGCCTTTCTCTCTTATCTGAAATAATCACTAAGCCTCCTAGCTCTCTCTTTTATTTCCTCTCTTTTATTCTTTCAGTCTCCCTTGTCATCGTTATTCTCCCTTCCTCGTCTTCACTCTGATATTGTACTTTTCTTATCCAATCATCTTTAACCAATCCCAGCCTAGTCTTCTTTCATCCTTTGCCCTTCCATTCACGTTCTCGTTATTCCAATCCTCCTTTCATACCATTACGTTCTCTCCACTGTCAACCACAAACACCACCTCCATTAAGGGTGACAGGCCATCATCCATCACCCATCCTTGCGTACCACTTCCACGGCTGCAGGTTGGAGGTTGTTGTTAGTCTCTCCGTCAATAACTCTCCTTTCCAGATTTTGGTTAACCTCCTTCCATCCCACCACCTCTCAAACGTTTCAGATATTTATAGCGACTCACAGAATCCAGAAACCTACAGACGGATGGAAATATAGAAAACAAAAGTAAGTGTGCGATCAGAATGTGATGCGTCGAATTGATGATAGACGAAGAAAGATGTTTGTAGGAAATTGAACCACAGAATGTTGGCGGAGGGTCGGCAGAGAGTAGCGTGGGCAAACAGGCGGGCGGGTTGGCGGGCGGGGGTCACACAAGCCACAGTCGCCCAGCTAAGGGTGTCTACAGGGCGAGGGTTCACATCTAATCAATCCGAGGGAGAACTTATTAAGAGGAGTTACAAGTTATAACGGTGTACGCGTCGATGAGCGAACAACAACAACCACCACCACCACCACCACCACCACCACCACCACCACCACCACCACCACCACCACCATCCTCCTCCACCACCACCATCATATATCACCACTAACCATCACCATCATTCTACACCTACCTTGACTATCCCACAACATACTTTATATCTATTAACTGATTCTGGGAAAATCTCTTGGGGAAAGAATATGTGATTACAATGCTTAGGGGAAATCAGAGGTGTAAAGATGGGGTAGGGAGTGATAGGTGGGAGGAGATAAGACGGACAGATGGAAGGACGGAAGGGAGGAGGAAATATGAAGTGTTTCCAGAGTTTGAGAATTTTCATGGATACTAAATGGAGTTTTTTAATTTATTGTTGTTATTGTTACTATTTTTTGCCAACTTTGAATTGTTCTTTTTGAATCACCTTTATAGGATGGTGACTGTGACGGGAGAGAGATATTAACTGTGCTGAGGTGAAGGGGGATGGGTAGGGGAAGGCGGTGTTACTACGGCGACTGGAAGAGTGGTGGAGTGATTAGTATTGTTGTCCAATCTGTTCAGGGTTCGAAACTCTGGTACATCTGGGAACTGAATGTTGAATGGATAACCCTCCAGTGTCTCAGAAAACTAAAGAAACAGAGATGAGTACCGTGGCTCAGGCCTTCTATTTCCGTCACATTTATAGTAACTCGTGTTTAAAGATTGAAAAAAAAGCTACAAAAAGAATATGTGTGTTAGAGGATAGAGAAAGACGAAGGATATGGTGAGCGTGGGGAGGAAAGTGTACGGGCTAGATGCACGGCTGCCCATTGTTTGCACGGAGGAGAGGCTTTACGTGCACCTGCTCCGGCAAGGCTCCTGGGGATGGTGTTATGAGACAATGATACACATCCAGGCAGCCTTGGGTTTGAGTTTTGGTATTTAGAGATCGTGATGGAGTCGCGTGTCTACTGGTTTGCAGAGGAACATTGATGTGTAATGATAATGCAGACCTTTATCATCATCATCATCATCATCATCATAGTGACGCTAGAGACGTCTGGGTTTTTGGTGTATAGGGAATGTGGAAACACGGACTGAAGGAGCTTTAGTTAACAGGTGTTGTCGTGTAGAGTGTGGTGGTGGTGAGAACATACACCAACACCAGCCGGCAACACACCTACGAAACACACACAGTTAACTATTCAATAAGAAATATTGTAATTCATGATTTTTTAGGATATGTTTAATCAATGAACTTGAATAATTGTAGCAACTTTAACAAAAACGTGTGCGCGCGCGTGTGTGTGTGTGTGTGTGTGTGTGTGTGTGTGTGTGTGTGGTGTGTGTGTGTGTGTGTGTGTGTGTGTGTGTGTGTGTGCGTGCGTGCGTATGCGAGCGCTAGAGTGTTTAATTTCGCTCTCTCTTTCTCTCTCACATTATATTCTCTCGTTCATCTCCTCTCCTCCCACCTCCTTTTTAAACTCTTTCTCACATATATCCCCTCCACTCCCTCCTTTATCCCCTCTCCTCTGCACTTCTTTGCCGCTGTCAAACGTGATCTGATCAGGCACACAAAGGTCATAATTACTCCAGCTAAATCTTTCTCTTGAATGTTCAGTGTATAGATTCTTCAAAAACTCTATCTATTCATATATTAATTAGTTTACTTTTATTTATTTACTTATTTTGTCTGTGGCTTCGGGCGAAATTAAATTATTACCGTTATTACTATTATTATTATTATTATTATTATTATTATTATTATTATTACAATTCATTATATTATTACAACTTATTATTATTATTATCGTTATCATTATCATTATCATCATTATCATTATTATGATTATTGTTATCATTATTATTGTTACCGTTATTTGTTTACTAAAGAATGATACTTATAACATTTGCAAAGAAAAAACTAAAAAAGCAAGTGGCACCAATATTTACCTATTTTTTAATGTTATTTATGTTTTATTTATTGATTTGTTTGTGTTTATATATCGCTCAATTTGGATTTTTGTTTCTGCAGCTGGATGTGATGTTTATTATGTAATTGTTTTAGGCGTGTTGTCATGGTTGTTGTGGTGACACATGTATATTGACTGTCGGCGTGTTATTGCCGTAGAGTAAAGTGAACGTCAAATATACTCACTCATCTTCTTGTTGCGATAGACAAGTAGATTTAACATTCTCCTGCATACTTTGAATATTTGTTTTAGGGAATTTCTTCTCATCTTTACATGTTTTATATAATTAAATCTTATTACTTAAGTAACAAAATGTTAGGAATTGTTCCACCTTTACTCCTTCTGTTCTGCCTGATAAAAGCTCTGCGTAGTGTTAGTTTTTTTTCAGCAGATTTCTTAGAAGAGGAAAAAAATATATTACTGAATATTTTTATTCATCCATACTGAATTGTTGACAACATAACCACGATCAGGATTTTCAGGCTGAGGAAAATTATTGATGCCGCTGATGGCAAAAGTTGCGTCCTCGGTTCTCTTCTCGTGGCCTTGCATGGCCATCACCTCCTCAATACATCATACATCCCTTCATCGTCTTAAGAAATCAGTGACTATTCTATCAATGTGTCTGTTCACCTTATCCCGCAGCGCCTTTATCCTTTTCATCACCTCCTCAGCATTTCTGTTCACCCTCACCTCGAGCGCTTGTATATTGTTCATTCCCTCCTCAATCAACTCTCCCTTCACCTGCTCCTCCACCTCCTGCGTCATGACCATCACCTCCTGTGTTACATCACCCTTCACCCTCTGCTCCAGCGCCTGTATCTTGGTCATCACCTCCTCAGTCATCGTCTGCATGTCTTCCTTCACCTTGTCTTCCGCCCCCTGCATCTTGGTCATCACCTGTTCATTCATGGTGTTCACCTGCACTAACAGTCCTTGCAGACCACTTTGACCTGCAAGAAAAACCCGTAACAAATTAGTTTCATTCTGCTTATGTACGGACACTCATTGTATCACTACCTCTTGCAAGCATGAGTCTCTTACAATACAGTACTGTACAGTATAGTACTTTACAGTATAGCTCAGTACAGTACAGTACGGTACAGTACAGTACAGTACAGTACAGTACTAGTACCGCACACCTAAGTATAGTACAGTACAGTACAGTACAGTACAGTACAGTACAGTACAGTACAGTACAGTACAGTACAGTACAGTACAGTACAGTACAGTACAGTACAGTACAGTACAGTACAGTACAGTACAGTACGGTACAGTACAGTACAGTACAGTACAGTACAGTACAGTACAGTACAGTACGTACAGTACAGTACAGTACAGTACAGTACAGTAGTACAGTACAGTACAGTACAGTACAGTACAGTACAGTACAGTACAGTACAGTACAGTACAGTACAGTACAGTACAGTACAGTACAGTACAGTACAGTACAGTACAGTACAGTACAGTACGTACAGTACAGTACAGTACAGTACAGTACAGTACAGTACAGTACAGTACAGTACAGTACAGTACAGTACAGTACAGTACTGTACGGTACAGTACGTACGGTACAGTACAGTACAGTACAGTACAGTACAGTACAGTACAGTACAGTACAGTACAGTACAGTACAGTACAGTACAGTACAGTACAGTACAGTACAGTACAGTACAGTACAGTACAGTACAGCACAGTACAGTACAGAACAGCACAGTACATTACAGCACATAACCAGCGAGACCTGCAGTACATGAAGAGGAGCAGCTCACCGGAGGCGCAGACGGAGGAAGACTGGTTCATGACCTCGAGTATTGCCATCTGGTTGACTATCACCGTTAGGACGAGTTGTTCCTGTGTAAGGGTCTGCTGGAGGGTCGTGGTGGCAAGGTGAGGCTGAACCACCATCACCACCACCACCATTAATACACGGAAGGGAAAGTGTTGAGTAACTTGGCGGAGCATGTTGCTTCTCGATGCCTCAGGGCAGACTGCCGACTGTCTTTCTCTGCTCTGCCAACACTGCCTTTGTGATGCCACGCCCGCTGCCCTGCACGAAGACCTCTGTTGCCAGCTGCTTAGTTTCTCATTTATTAAAGCTAGGACAAGCCATCGCATAGAAGAAAAAAACAGTGTATGAAAGCAATACAGCTGCCTGGTGTCTCGCAAGATCTCTGTGTCTGTCAGTCTTTGTCTATCTATCAGTCTGTCTGTCTGTGTCTGTTTGTGTGTCTGTATGCTTGTCTGTTTGTCTATTCCTCTCTCATTCTTGCAGTTTGTTTTCTTTCTCTCATTCGTTTCTTTCCTGTACATTCTCCTTGTTTTTTTTTATGCAAATTTCACCTTAATTTTCCTCTCCTCCTTCGGCCCTTCCTCATGCCTGTTCCTGTGTTTCACTTCCCTTCTCACCCTCTTTCAGTACATCCTTTCCCCTTGTCCCTTTATCAGTCCTTTGTTTGTTCACTCATATGCTGATCTATTTATTATGTTTTCAAAATGGGTGGTGGGCGCGCTTCTTGATGTCTAATTGGTAGGAAATAGTTGTCTTTGAGCTGGAGAGAAGAAGGAAAGAACATTTGAGGAAGGAGGAACGTCGTATATGTGCAACTAAAAAAAAAAAGTCCGTAGGAAGAGTAAGAGGAAATGGAAACGAAGCTGTGAGGAGGAATAGACTAGAAGAAAGCAGATAAAAAAGGAAAACACAAGCGTCTAGTGAATAAAAGTCACATTGGCACAATTAGATAGTACGTTATACTAACCTGCTTTGAAATATCGGACATAAGTATGCAAGGTGAACATGAAGGAAGCGTTGGAGGAGAAACTGTTGAGCTGGTGTGTGTGTGTGTGTGTGTGTGTGTGGGTGTGTGTGTGTGTGTGTGTGTGTGTGTGTGTGTGTGGGTGTGTGTGTGTGTGTGTGTGGGTGTGTGTGTGTGTGTGTGTGTGTGTGTGCGTGTGTGTGTGCGTGTGTGTGTGTGTGTGTGTAAAAGATTACCCTACTGTGGACTCGTGTCACATTACTCATACAAGAATGAAAATTTATGAGTATCGTAAAAGAGGCTGGCCATGTATGTGTGTGGCTCTAAAAAGAATGAATTAGAGGTACCTTCACCTTATCTATGTCTTAAGGTTAGCTATCGGCTCTTCAGTCTTGGCTGCTCCTTGTTTGTGTTTAGGTGTCGGGGTTTATTTATTAGCAAGGGGCATGGAAGCAGGTTATGTGGTGAGTTTCATTACTGTTTGTTGTTGCGCATTGCTTTGATCCGGATAATGAGCTTAAAGGTTAGAAAAAAGTATAAGACTATAGACCTGCCCTGACCTCTAACCGTCATCCATATGTCTAGCTCAGCCAGCCAGCCAGCCAGCCAGCCAACCATCAACCCAGCCGTATCTCTCGGCCATCATGCTCTAGTGCGGCTCCATAGCCAAGGCAGCGAGGTCTTCTTTTCTGTCGTGGTTTCTGCTTCCAGTACCAAGGACATTATTCCATCAACATATTAACACTGCTTAACACTGGTGTCATAATTTCGATCTGTGTAACTTACCTGCTGCTGCTGGAGGCAATACTGATAGGTGGAAAATATATGATGCTGTTTGAAACAATACAGTTGATTCCTGCAAAGCTGGATTGGAATTTCACTAAAACCTAGATAATCTTTTAACATTGGCAGGGTGATGGAGTGAAAGTGGAGGTAGGAGAGGGTGAGGATGGGACTCTGGAGATGCTGATGGAGATAGAGGAGGTACAGTTTTGGAGGGCGGCAATTTTCAAAAGTGAAAAAGAGGACGATGGTCCTAACGGTGAACAAGAACACAGGAAATGTTTGGCGGATGTAAATGTGCCAAACAAGGGTATGAAATAAAGGTCCCGGGAACAAAGTACTGAGTAATACTTATATTATTTTCTATATGAAGAGTTTGACGTTTTTTTCTAATAAATTTTGTTTTTCACTGCTATTAAGTATGTTGGTAAAATCTGCAAGACTTTCAGAAAAACAAAAGAAAGATTACAAGGAAAATGGTTATTAAATTGATAAGAAGCCTTCATAACTAA
>JAPQNM010000047.1:10205159-10215159 GCA_029783475.1 Metacarcinus magister
TGCAAATCTCGATTGAGGACAGTGTTTTGGTAGAATTTGGATAATCTTTGGCCACTCGGTGGTAATACCAAAGAAAAGTGGCCAGCTGATATCGGGACTCGAACCTAGAACCCTAGGTTTGTATGCCAGAACGCTAGCCACTGTACTACCGCCTACCTAAGGTTCAATGTAATATGAAAGTTTGTGGCGATCAATTTACGAGAGAAGAAACAGGGTTATTAATAAGAATTGCATGACAGCTCTGTCACGGGTTCAGGTTCTACCTCCTGGTTGTAGTAACAATATTTTATTTATTGTGTGTAGAACTCGTGATGATAAATCTGTAGGATAATTACAAGCCTTCCGACACCAACCTCTTTTCACTCACCTTTGTTTGGCAAATTAAACAAGTAAGACAAGCTTCTTTAGTTTATTTAAATAAGCTTCCCCTGAAACGGAAAGATTATTAAAGACTCTCACACCATTCACTCGCTAACCTGGCTATAAAGAACTTAATTGTAAACCTTAAGATTCCTTACTGTACTCACGACCATCCTACTCTCAAGGAAGTAGTGTGTGCAGGCGTGCACGTAGGTACAGCGGGCGTGAGCGGCGTCCGTAGGTGTGGCGGGCGTGGGTTGAGGGGGCACACGTGGTATCCAGATACACGTCTCCTTCTGTCCTTCCACACGCTGTTTCTGCAAAGAAACTCCACCACAGACTCCAGGGGGCAGGACAAACCAGACTCCACCTTAGACTCAGCCTCTCCACTCAAGCTCCACTAAGCCTCTCCACCACACTTCTCTTTCTCCACCGCCAGTTTCTGTACAAGAAACTCCACGTAAACCCTCGCTCCACCTCTGCAAATCCCAGTCCACCTGACGATGATATACAGGGCAAAGCGAGAAATATATATACGTGGAAAAAGACTCCAACCCCCAACCTTTGACCTAACTTCACCACCGCGCCAGCCAGACTCAGCCTCTCCACTTAAGCTCCACTATCTCTCTCATGAGGCAGGACAAAACCAGGCTCCCCTTAGAGACAACTCCACTTAGCTAGCTCAGAGAAACTCCACCTAGAGACAACTCCACTTCACTAGCTCAGCCTCCACGTGGCGTCCACCTTGGACCTCTCCACACAGCTAGACTCCAGGGGGCAGGACAAACCAGGCTCCCCTTAGAGACAACTCCACTTACCTCCACTTCACTCACTACCAGTTTCTTCTCAAAGAAACTCCACGAAATCCCTCGCCTCACCATTGCAAATCGCAGTCCTACCCGGACGATGCAAGATTGCAATGGCGATGTGAGAAACAACGTGGAAAAAGAAATTCACCCCAACCTCGACCTGTCTCCACCGCCGCGCCACCAAGACTGTGTCGGTCAGCCGGGGTCAGCACGGGTCGCCACGCCTGGCCCGGGTCCCCGGCTTGCCACACGCTGCCACACGGCGTCTTCTGATTGTTTAATTTGTAATACACAACCCCAATTTAACATGTGCGTAAATGTTACACATCATGCAGCCATCCCTACAATTAAGTAGTCCTGCTTGCATGCAGAAAATGTCTCCCAGCCTGATAATACCCCCCCATGGATATAATGTAATTTGGATTCTACCCACACTCCTTGTCTGAAATGCAGCCTTCTGATTGGTAGCGGCACAGGACCTACGTGTGACGTCAAAAAGGAATATTCCACGCCGAAGCGTACCCAGCCGTGTCACGTAGACACCCAGGAAATTTTCCAGGACCTTACATTCCTTAGCCATGACGTAGCTCTCCTCTGTTACGTAGGCCCAAAAATTCCACCCATGACAAGCTCGAACTTTGAAACGATGTAACGTAACGTCCATCAAAATAATTTGAGAATATGCAAGATATGTTCATATTTTTGTTCTTCGACAAACCGTTTCTTTTATCATCGCTGTACTTTTTCTTACCCTTCATGAAATCTGCATTAAGAGTTATTGTGCAAAGACTGATGAAACTCTGTGAAAAGACTGACACTAAGAACACTAATAGTCTTTGCCTTTGCCGGATAAAAGCTCTGCGCAGTGTTAGTCTTTTTTCAGCTGATATTTTAGAAGAGGAAAGAGGAAGAGGAAACAAATATATCCATGAATACTTTTATTTTTCCATTCTTAATCGTTGACAACATAACCATGATCAGGATTTTCAGGCTGAAGAAAACTAGCCGAACCTCCAAAAAATTTGATTTCGTTCATCAGGACTAGCCACTCTCTGCCTCCGACTTTCTAGCGCTGTGTTCTCCATCGTCTGCATCTTGGCGTCAACCACTTGCTTCTTCATGGCTTGTATATCATTTATCACCTCCTTCAGCCTGTCAATCTTGCTTATCATCACTTGCTTATTCATGATTTGCACATTACCCTTCACCTCCTCCTCTACCTCCTGTATCTTGGTCATCAGCTGCTTATTTGTCAGTTGTATATCTTTGTTCAGGTCCGCTTTCAGCCTCCTGATTTTGGTGAGCAACCCTTGCCCTTGCTGCATATTTCCATTCATCGTCTTCTCCATATCCTGTATTTTGGTCATCAACGATTGATTTCTGGAGTGCATATCTGTCTCCACACTGTCCTCAAGCCTCTCTATCTTCAGCATCATCGACTGTTCATCTATGGTCTGCACATTTACCTTCACACTCTCCTCACCCGTCATGTTCGTCACCCGCTCATCCATGATCTCCACTTCTTCCTTCACACTCTCCTCACCCGTCATGTTCGTCACCCGCTCATCCATGGCCTGCACTTCTTCCTTCACACTCTCCTCACCCGTCATGTTCGTCACCCGCTCATCCATGGCCTGCACTTCTTCCTTCACACTCTCCTCACCCGTCATGTTCGTCACCCGCTCATCCATGGCCTGCACTTCTTCCTTCACACTCTCTTCACCCGTCATGTTCGTCACCCGCTCATCCATGATCTGCACTTCTTCCTTCACACTCTCCTCACCCGTCATGTTCGTCACCCGCTCATCCATGATCTGCACTTCTTCCTTCACACTCTCCTCACCCGTCATGTTTGTCACCCGCTCATCCGTCATGTTCGTCACCCGCTCATCCGTCATGTTCGTCACCCGCTCATCCGTCATGTTCGTCACCCGCTCATCCGTCATGTTCGTCACCCGCTCATTCACGGCCTGCACATCTACCTTCACGTTCTCTATCTTGGTTAACATCCGTTCATCCATGGTTTGCATATTTTTCATCCTGTCCTCCAATTCCTGCATCTTTGTCATCACCTCCTGTGACACATCACCCTTCACCCTCTGCTCCAGCGCCTGTATCTTGGTCATCACCTCCTCAGTCATCGTCTGCATGTCTTCCTTCACCTTGTCTCCCGCCGCCTGCATCTTGGTCATCACCTGTTCATTCATGGTGTTCACCTGACTCATCACCAGCTCCCGCAGTCCTTGCAGCTCACCTTCACCTGAAAGTAAACCCGCCACAAAGTGTTATCTATCCGCTTATGTACAAACTATGTACTGACACTCATTGTATCATTACCTCTTGCAAGTATGAGTCTCGTACAGTACAGTACAGTACAGTACAGTACAGTACAGTACAGTACAGTACAGTACAGCACAGTACAGTACAGCACAGCAGATAACCAGAGAGACATTCAGTACATGAAGAGGAGTAACTCACCGGAGGCGCAGACGGAGGACTGGTTCATGACCTTGAGTATTGCCATCTGGTTGGGCATCAAGGTTAGCACAAGTTGTTCCTGTGTGACAATCTGAAAGGTCGTGGTGGCAAGGTGAGGCTGAACCACCATCACCACCACCACCATTAATACACGGAAGGGAAAGTGTTGAGTAACTTGGCGGAGCATGTTGCTTTTCGGTGCCTCAGGGCAGACTGGCGACTGTCTTTCTCTGCTCTGCCAACACCGCCTTTGTGATGCCACGCCCGCTGCCCTGCACGAAGACCTCTGTTGCCAGCTGCTTATATGATATGTGTGACATAATTTGAAACCAAATATGAACTAAAAAAACTCGTTTAGGAAACCAAACCAGCTACTGCCTCCTAATATTCGGGAGTTTATGAACGTAATGAACTCTCATGGAGGAGTGCAAGTCATAAAGAGACAGCGGTACAAGTACAGCTGGTGTGTTCATGAGCTTATCAGCTCAAGGGATTGGTGGTTGAGTTTATTTTTTAATGGTGAAGAATTGGTGAGGAAAATCATGAGAAAAAAATGTCACGTTGTCACTCTTAGATGCGAGTGTTTGATATAACTTAGCACAGCTTACAACACTTTACTACACACTTAAACTCACCTTCCTACCCACGTGTTTCTAAGGTCCAGGGTTTAACTCCAAGAGAAGTACACAGTAAAAGTTAGGTTAAGTTTATTAATTAAGTTACAGGCAATTTGCTTCATGGGAAAAATTATTGTACCAATACCATAAAATTCGTGAATTAATGAATATTGATTGTACGTAAAACTCGTAATTACATGCAAAACTTTAAAAAATTGTTAATAACATTTAAGAAATTTTGGGGGGAGGATTGTGTTTTTAATGTCAACCCTAACGCGTACACTCCCCCCCCCCTCCACACACACACAGTGTAGCCCTTAGTTGTTTTTACAGTGGTGTCAAAGTCAGGGAAGTGTAATATAACTTTGCCTCGCGACCATAACACTGAACTGTGTAAAAAAAATGTCTTTATATTTACACAAGACTGAGATATTTTTCTTTATATTATGTCATTGGATGGTATTAGTAATGGAGAAGAGGGAATAATAAGTGTGTGCTGTGTGACGAGTTGGCAAAATAAAGTACGAGGATGAAAGGACTAAAAGTGACCTGTGTTAATGTAGCTTAATGATGCTGTCTTATATGTCTGTGACGGCTTGGAGAGAGAGAGAAAGAGAGAGAGAGAGAGAGAGAGAGAGAGAGAGAGAGAGAGAGAGAGAGAGAGAGAGAGAGAGAGAGAGAGAGAGAGAGAGAGAGAGTGTTTATGACTGTGTGTATTTGAGAGTATATATGTTTGATGTGTCAAATTCACTGATGATTTAGTAAAAAATATTGCAGCTGACTTTCTCATTATATATATATATATATATATATATATATATATATATATATATATATATATATATATAATTATGATATGACCATAATCTTCAGTTATATGTTTTTTCTTACTAGATTAATATATTTATAGATATGGTATATGAAATATTCTGTGTCAGACTCTCTTTGTTAGTCTGTGTTTGTCTGTCTGTCAGTAGTTATCTATCTATCGATTTATCTATTAATCTATATATATCTATTTCTATCAATCCATCTATCAATCAATTTATCCATCTTTTTATCTATCAATACATTTATCTATCTATCAATTAATTTATCTGCATTTGTGTTTTTTTGGGTGTGTTATGAATTCCATCCTGTTGTCCGCACCTTCCTAATGAACAATTGTTTTGCTCCAGATGACCAATACGTCTGCTCGGACCACGAAGCTTCACACACACACACACACACACACACACACACACACCCGAGGAGGAAGGCATCGGCGTTGGTGAGTGACGACCACTAGTTGATTTTTTTTAATGTATTTATAGCAATGGTTGAATCCAGTTTTGAGAATTTATTTTTAGATTGTTGAATATTTTATGGAGTAAGTTACTTTTTCGTGTGTGTTTTGTTTTCGTTGGAAATGTATATGTGAAATGATGTTTAGCATTACTTTGAGGTCTTTTCATGGCATCCATTTGACGTGGAATACATTATCGTTTGTAACAATTGATCATCTTTCCTTCAACCAAAGTGTTTGTGTGAAGTGATGGTGTGTGTGGAAGGGGAAGGGAAGGGAGGAGAGGTGATGGGTGTGGGTGGAAGGGGAGGGGAAAGGAGGGGAGGTGATGGTGTGGGTGGAAGGGGAGGGGAAGGGGAGGGGAAGGCAGAGGCGAGATAACCTCCTTACTAGGACGTGGCGTTGTGTTTTCTGTCTAAAAATTGTGTGGCGTGTTTTGCAACAGATAATTTCATGATATTCTTCTTGTTGTTGGTGGTGGTGGTTGTTGTGTTTTCATTTTTTATTAAGATGGTTAAGATGGTAATGAAAATAGATAGTTGTGGATGGTGATGACACCCTTACGGAGTTCTCAAGGGAGTGTACTTGTCTCCCGCGCTCTGTCTCGCAGCAGGAAAGGCGGACACCACGGAGCTACTCACTGGCTACCAACGAGACAACAAGTACAGTGCCACTTAATGCTTTCAAGGAAAGAGCATCATGCCAGCTCATAAACTTAATTGACCTTCGCTTTGTCTCTGTTTGAAGCCGCGTTTGTTGGCGATGTGTGCTTCCTGCTCCTTGATTAAGCATTCTGGAAAAATAGTTTCAATTTACATTCGTTTATGTGGAGCTTTGCCTCGCCATTAAGTCAGAGGGAGAGACGACATCCTGTAGCTACAACTGTACCGAAGACCAACATTTATATTATTAATTTCACAGTATTTTGTCATTCAGAAGAAAACCTATTACTAATGATATGCACAGGCACAACTAATAACCTTTTGCCGAGGACTGAGTCTATATTGGTCCACAACACTGGGAAACAACGCCTTACCCTTCCAGGCGGTGTAGCGTCCTGCAGGGTGAGGGGTGTTGGTGCTGTGTTTGGTGATGACTTCTGACAGTCAGCTGTATGACAAGGCAAAAGGTATCATAATAGACTTTGATCTCCTTTGAGGGACAGCAATATGAAGAAACTAAAAGGAAATCACACTGATAACAAGTGTGCATCTGTCATCCTAACAGTGGCGATGGTGATCAAAACTCTTGTTACGCCTCTGGAATGTTGCTCCAGAAGCCATGTGCTTTATGATAAAGGAATAAGTTTTTTTGCGTGTGAATCATTGAGAGGTTCGACAGCTGATGCAGCTGATCACATGATGTGACCGATGAAGTTTGACTCAAAGAAAAATTGTCGGATTGAAAGATAAAAAAAAATACTTATGTTTGTTCATGAGTTATTGGAAGCGTAACGAATGAATCTTTCAATTTAGGAAGAAGTTACTCTAATATTCCCATTATAAATATAATGGAGGTTAAGGATTGGGAGAAAAAAACTATTTAATGACAGTAATTCCTATAACTGCGAGTGATAGTAATGGACTAGATGCTTGTAAATAATCCTCTCTTGTAAAATATTAATATGAAATTTCAGCATCAACTTTAGGTTTACGATTCATCATATTAAAAAAAACCTATTGTTCATTTACCTGTAGTAAAAACATCCTAAATGTTGTTGAAAATAAGTATGCACGTGACGTTTTAGTCTCAGTTGAATAACCATTTTTTTGTGAAATTATAATGTGTTCTAATGAGTACTGGAGAACATAGTAAGACGACTTTTAGATTACTTGGTGATGCAGCCTCATGTTGAGCTGCGGCATCTAGGGCATCCGTCTGGCTACTTACACAACAGCATGAGTGACACTGCTGCACATATTCAAGGCGTGGCCTGGTTTACTTAAAACTTCCTTCCTACACGAGTAGTTTTACGAAAAATCCCATGCAAAACTTTGAATTCATATTTTCATATAACAACAGTTGAAAAAAATAATGTCTAGGGTATTTAAGGATTGAATTATATTGTTCGCTGAGTGCTCTTTAACCTTGAGTATGTGCACAAAAAAGTAATGCAATTTCTATTGAATTCCCTCTTTCTGTCCACCTAACTAAGTGTACGAATATCATCGTTGAATCACGTGCGATTTTTTATTTATCTTTTTTAATTCTGAATTTAGTTTCTATTTTGTTATTTATTAATATACGTGATGAGATGACACGAAAAAAAAATAAGTTGAACATTTTCAGCCGGAGTCAATATTTTACGATTTAGCAACAAAATGGCTATCGTATTTATCCACTTTTTATTGTCCATAAGAAAATAATGTAAAGCAAAACTCGAGGAAATTGTCTAGGTGTAAGGCGATGAAACACTGACTTACAGAAGTCTCTATTTATATGAACAAGTATAGTGTGAGTAAGTCCCGTCATTGTGTCCCGAGGGTAACGTGGGAGGGTACATGTGGCTGGTGCCTGACTGTTACTGTGTCAGCTAAAGGTTCACGAGGATTGGCTAAATGGTGACCAGATGTGTGTGTGTGTGTGTGTGTGTGTGTGTGTGTGTGTGTGTGTGTGTGTGTGTGTGTGTGTGTGTGTGTGTGTGTGTGTGTGTGTGTGTGTGTGTGTGTGTTGACCGTCCAAGTCATGCACGGGGACGGCGCTGCAGTGATGGATCAGAACTACGTAGAGCCAAGTAGTGATCAGTACCTGTATCCCATGTTACTTCTGGACGCATGACTATTGATGTGTCAACTATTTCAAATTAAGTGAGTGTCAATATAAGTAGATGATGTTATATAGATTATCATGGCTTACTTAACATAGGTTTGAAGAATGGTTGTCCTCCTCTAAAATAAGGCAAATATTTAATTTGAACTCATGGAAGGAAGTTGATAGTTTCCCTTGTTCAGGAGTACATACCACCATCCTTATGTTTAGAGAAGTGAATGCTTTAGGCCACGGAGGTTGAGGCTGTCAGTTAGGAGGCAGTGATGAGCTCTACGTCATGCTTGGTGACTCGACAAATAGTTGAACAGCTGCTGTTTTTTTTTTTTTTTATCTCTGGTGAACCTTGTTGAGAGTTGAAGCCTTGGAGCAGCGCGTCACCACTCTGTTATGTGACCTTCACTCGGCTGTGGCAGTGATGGGGTCATGCATTCACACTAGTATGTTTTGGCATTCCTACATTCAAGATGACGCTTATGTGTGTCTGTTCTTCTTACAGCTTACTCGTCTACTTCATTCCATCTTCACATTCTTACATATTCTTACCTACTCATTTTCTCATTGTTCATCTTCATCTTCCATGCCGTCTTAGTTCCTTTTACCCATTTTGTTTATTTATATTTTATCCATCGTTTATTTTCCTTTGTATGTGACCATTGTTTTTCTCGGGTCTTCCATCGTCGCAGTCTTCTCTTCTTTTTCCCATATTTCCAGCTTTCTATTATTTCTTTCTTTCTACTAACCTCCAATCATCCCGACCGTCAGTTTGGGTTCAATCCCTTCCTCCCTTCTTTAATGATATCGAATTTCTTATTATCATATAACGGTTATTGTTTTTCCTTCTCCCCTTTCCATCTTTTAACCTTCCCTCTCTCATTACTTTTACTTATTATCTTTCCTCCTCGTTATAAAGCATACTTGATTTTCTTTCTGCAATTATTTTCATTGTTTACCTTCATCTTTTTATTAATTTCTGTTTTGTAATTCTCTTTTTTTCCTGTCTTTTTAAAACACTTTATGTATCTGTTAATTATTTTTACCGTTTGTTTTTATATGTTTTAAGCTTATTTATTCTTTCATAATTTTCTTTAACTATCGTTGAATCACTAGCGATGTAATTTTTCTTCCCTGCGTCTTTTCATCACTTCTCTTTTTTGTGATTACTTGTATAGGACGATATTCATTTATTTATATTTCTCCTCATTTTTTATTTTCTTTTTCCTCGCATTTCAATTTCCCGCCTATACGTGTTCCCTTCCTGACACCTTCCTACACTCATCTGTGTTGTGCGTCCTTCATCTCGCGCTAATAATGAGTCTCCTGTCATTAAGCGACACTATTTTTCAGGTGAACACGGGAGGAAAGACTTCATATTACAGGTAATCTTGTGCTCATATGACTTCCCTATGTCCCTCTTATCCCTCCCATACCTTCATCCATACCATCACCCCTATATCCATACCTGCCTCCCTCCCCCTTCTTCCTCCACCCTTTCATTTTCCATCTCATTTCCTCTTCCTACCTTGGGAATTTAAATCTCAGGCTTTTAAATACCTTGTTTGGTACTCAATTTGAGCGAGAGAGAGAGAGAGAGAGAGAGAGAGAGAGAGAGAGAGAGAGAGAGAGAGAGAGAGAGAGAGAGAGAGAGAGAGAGAGAGAGAGAGAGAGAGAACACAAAAAAACGA
>JAPQNM010000047.1:10232659-10240159 GCA_029783475.1 Metacarcinus magister
GAACAATTTTTATGATTTTTGTCGTTGTTGATGTTATTGATGGTAGTGTTTGTGGTGGTGGTGGTCGTCATATTTGTAATCAATTTATTCTTCATGAATTGTAAAAAATAATAACTTCTTGTCATGTTAGCAAGCGTTGTTCTGCAAGTGTTTGTACTTGTTTGTAAATGATTTAGAGAAAATGTACGTTTAGTTCAAGGCAATCATCATCCGTATGAACAAAACAACAAAGTGACTGCTTAGATTAATCTTCATTAAGTTTCTTCATTGACAAATAGACACACATGAAATTTTAGATAATTAACTTACGATAAATTATTGTTTAATTTAAATATCATTATGCTTAAGGCTTTTTTCTTTTTAGCAATGTTTAGTATCTTAACAAACTAAGGCATATAACTGTTGTCAGGCAGCTTATGGTAAGGCGAGGAAGCAGTTTAAGGTGTTAGTCCTGTTATTAGTGTATAGCGAAGCGAGGCTCAGGACACACTGACCACAATGTTAGTGTTGTTAGTGTGGCTGTCCTTGTGTGGTAGTCACTCACTGGTGTGGTGGAGGAGGAGGTGGTGATGGTGGTGGTGGTGGTGGTGGTGGTGGTGGTGGTGGAAGTGGTGCAGGTAACTCACACGAAACTGACGGAGGTTCGAGAAGATCTGGTTCCTGCAGGAAAATATACACCTTCGTCAGTAGCAGCAGCAGCAGTAGTGATAGTAATAGAAGCAGCAGTATGTTTCTTTTTTTCTTTGTTGTGTTAGATAAGAGAGAGAGAGAGAGAGAGAGAGAGAGAGAGAGAGAGAGAGAGAGAGAGAGAGAGAGAGAGAGAGAGAGAGAGAGAGAGAGAGAGAGAGAGAGAGAGAGAGAGAGAGAGTTTACGGGCACTGAGGTACTAGTACATCACTTATGCCGACAGAAGAAAGCCTTTGTAAGAGCCCTGAAGGTGAATGGAAAAGCCTTGAAAAAGAGGCATTCTAGAGGACTTTTAGTGGCAATGAATTAATTATTTTCATATTCATTAATTCAAAATGGAAAAACGACAAAAAAGTAGAAGCCCAGATAATGATTATTAATGGCTTTGAGAGAGAGAGAGAGAGAGAGAGAGAGAGAGAGAGAGAGAGAGAGAGAGAGAGAGAGAGAGAGAGAGAGAGAGAGAGAGAGAGAGAGAGAGAGAGAGAGAGAGAGAGAGAGAGAGAGAGAGAGAAAAAAAAAGAGAAAGAGAGAGAGAGAGATTATTCCGCTCTAGTAAAAGTGATAGTGCGAAAACCACTTAGGAAAATATGAGTAGATATCCGCCTGTGGAGAGGTTTATTCTGGGTCACCATTATTGGCAGGCTTGAAGAAGATAATACTGAGTGATAATAATGATAATAATAATAATAATAATAATAATAATAATAATAATAATAATAATAACAACAATAATATGGCTAATAATTAATTCAAGATAATTCCTCATTATAGAAGAATTCAAATAAAAGAAAACTGAGAACTTGTCTCGTCATATTTCTTTTCGGAATTATATAAACTCCACAAGCCATAATTTTAATAAATTTTGGAGTATGAAATCCGCGTATTATGTAATCATATGTATACTTAACATAATACGTGAATGCAGTCCCCTATCTCTTTCTGTCCTTTGATTCATTCTCTTTCAAAGGCATAATTGTTTTATTCAGCTTCTTATTGACTGGTCTTATTGACAGTAAGTTCCCTCCACCTTGTGAAGGAAGGCGACCAGGGCGATCACCATAAAATTGCCGTCAGATGTTTCATCATAATTATCAAGAGTTCAATCTGTTCCTCTGTTTGCTTCGCTTTATGTGCCTCGCGTTGGCGTTGGACGCAAAGAATGTGGAGCCAATGCAGGGCTGCTGCGAGGATAAAGGGGAGCGTCGACCAGCCCGAGAACAACTCTACGGATTTTGTTACTCGCGTTTCATTTAATTTAGTAGATAAAATAGGAATTATAAAAAGAATTTCAAATTTGATGACTGATATATTGTCATGAAAATGTCAATTGTAACTTGAAACCCAGAGAAAGTAACGGATAAAACTCTTATCGAATTAAATTTTTTGACATAAAATATGTTTCACGACCTCGTATTGATTTGGCTGTTTGTGTAAATATTGATATAAATAAACAATATAATCAGTCGCATCGCATTCCAAGATTGAAGCCGCGTCGAGATTCATTGAGCGTCGGTGGGTGGTTTGAGGAGGGCGCCGAGGGAAGCCAGACTATTAAGGAGTCGTCCCTGCAGCGGCACGGAAGGGTGTGAGACGCTGCATTAGGGACGAAGGCAATAATGGGCACGAAATTGGATTCGAATGGGACACAGACATCCTTAGTGAACTCTCAGATTACATCACGTATTGGAAACTAAATTGTGTGATGCTAAGCGGGAATGTGAGGGCGTGTGTTAGCGGGCGTGTGAGGGTGTGTGTTAGCGGGCGTGTGTTAGAGGGCGTGTGTTAGAAGGCGTGTGTTAGCGGGCGTGTGATGGCGTGTGGTAACGGGCGTGTGTTAGCGGGCGTGTGATAGCGTGTGTTAGTGGGCGTGTGATGGCGTGTGTTAACGGGCGTGTGTTAGCGGGCGTGTGATGGCGTGTGTGGTTGTTACTGGGAAGATGATGTGCCGCAGACAAAGGCTTGCGCGTGATTCTAGTTCTATGTGATTAGTTATGATACACTATGTTCTCGGAAACTCCAGATTTGCGCGTGTATGCCGTATATACTTATTAATGTTTATAAACTTTGCGTGCGTGTGTGCATGTATGTGGTCGTCCCCATCGTAGAGCAAAGAGAGAAGATATATAAGAATAAACTTTGGGTGTAGACACTGACCTTTTACGGGCTAGGTCACAGGTCAAGGGAGAATCATGACCCTGCATCGCCAGAGACTCCCGTGGCGGCGCAAGGCTCGCTCTCCTCCCTCACACCTCATTACTTCACATTCCCGGGCACAGAATTTTTGCATTTGCCTTCAGTTAATTTGAAGCTCGTATAAACTTTTCCAGACATTTCTAATATTTACTTTATTGATTAGAATTTCAGGAGGAACTCATATTTCAGGAGGAAAAATGTGATTATCTGGAGAATGATGATTTAATATAATGAACTAACTTTTCTTTCTCTTTCTTTTTATTACTCTCACACCTCCCCCCTCCCCCGCCCACACACACACGGTCTTTATCACAATTTTTAGCATCGTTCTTACCTTACGTTTGTATCCTAATGCTGTAATTCTCTCCTCCATCATTATTCTTCTGGTTGCCTCTCCATGTAAGGTTTCCATTCCTCCCTTATTCTCTTTCCCTAATCTCATAATCAAAATATTGTTATAACTCTTACATTGTTCGCCTTTATATTCATCAACGTTTTCTCCTCTTCCTCCTCCTCCTCGTCCTCGTCCTCGTCCACCTCCTCCTCCTCCTCCTCCTCTTCCTCTTCCTCCTCCTCCCCCTCCTCGTACTTCTCCTCCTCCTCCTCTACTTCTTCTTCTTCTTCCTTCTCTTCTTCCTCTTCCTTCTCTTCTTCCTCTTCTTCTTCTTGTTCTATATCTTTTTCTTTGTTGTTGTTGTTGTTGTTGTTGTTGTTTTTTGTTGTTGTTGTTGTTCTTGTTTTTGTTCTTGTTTTTGTTCTTGTTCTTCTTCATCGCCGTCATTTTTTTCTTTCTTTTAATACTTCCACAACCTCCTCTTCCTCTTTCTCCTCTTCTTCCTCTTCGTTGTCGTCGTCGTCGTCGTCGTCGTCGTCGTCGTCGTCGTCGTCGTCGTCGTCGTCGTCGTCCTCCTCTTCCTCCTCCTCCTCCTCCTCCTCCTCCTCCTCCTCCTCCTCCTCTCCTCCTCCTCCTCCTTCTCATCCTCTTCCTCTTCCATCTTCCTCTTCCTTTACGTCACCAATATCTTGCTTTAAAACTACAATTCTTTCCAAAAGTTCTTGATGCACTTATGTTTAACATTTATCGAACTACAAAAAAATATTTGAGGAAAAGTATTTAATGGACTAATGGCGAAAATTGTCCTTTTGTGTAGGCTAAGAACACATTAAAGATGCATGTGAATTAGTTAAGACGAGAGAGAGAGAGAGAGAGAGAGAGAGAGAGAGAGAGAGAGAGAGAGAGAGAGAGAGAGAGAGAGAGAGAGAGAGAGAGAGATTAAATTAATAAAATTGTTAAAAGAGAAGATAACGAGATAGGCAAAGAAATTCCATATATATGATGTAGCAATCAATCAAAGTAAACATATTCAATTTCTATATAAGCATCTAAGGTCAAAACATCCTCGTACACACACGCACACACACACACACACACGCACACACACACACACACACACACACACACACACAGACACACACACACACACCTACACACCTACACACAGCTACACACAGCTACACACACACACACACACACACACACACACACACACACACACACACACACACACACACACACACACACACACACACACCCACACATTCACAATAGCTGAAACAAAAACAATATATAAGGCATTAATTATACCTAGAAAAAATATATACATTGCAAGCAATTAAAAGAAGAGAGGGAGAGAGATGCGGACTGGAAACATGAGACTTAAAATTGATGTAGTATATATATATATATATATATATATATTTTTTTTTTTTTTTTTTTTGAGTACGGTGGTGGTAAGTGCGTGGAGGAGGCGAGGGTGATGCAAGACAGGGTGGTTAAGACTTGAATGAGGTAAGGAGTGGCGGGATATAGAAGCTAAGGTGTGAGTTTAGTTAGGTTGTGAGGGCGGTGTATGGAGGAGAATGGTCGCAAAGAAAACTGACTGACTGAGAAGTAGTATAGTCTGTGGTGGGATGCGCGGTAAAAGGGTGTGCAGCAGTGTATATGAAAGGTAAACTAATGTGTATGAGTATGCATGTAGCTGTGATAGAGCGTGTCACCAAGTAGGACAGGATGAACACTGTAGCAGGGCAAGGGTGGTGGTTATGTCTTAGAAATAAGTAGTGCCACACATAACAACAGGGTTTAACAAGGGCAGGGCGAAGCTGACCATCGCACGTCACCCGATGGTGGGTCTCGGGCGAGCCGGAACAGGAGAAGCGCGCCGTCTTGACGCGGGTCACATCAGCGGCCTCGCTCTCATATTTGACACATGGCAGCCACCCTGAGAACACCTTCTTGAACCCGTTGCGGAACCTGGTGGGATAGAGAGAGGAAGAGCGGTGAGGCGAGGGAACCTGTAATGAGGAAGGTGGTCTGACAGTGATGGGGATGAATCGGACTAATTATTACGTAGATAAACAGGATTTTTGGTGGACACACTGGAGGACGGGTCTGCCTGTTTAAGGTTATATTTGAAGGGCAACATGATAGGAAGTACACAATAGTACATATTAAATGACACGTGTATAGATCCATGCGAGGAGAATGGGCATAACGCTGAAGGGTATAACGGTTGTGTGAGAAAACTGGAACTTCGAAAATAATGCAAGACCGTGAAGTATATCAAATGAGAGAAAAAATAGGTATTATTTGTAGGTTTTAAGAAATAATGGAGACTGAAAAGACGACACCCAGACCACCAGAGGAACACTTAACACCGAGCGTGATGTCCTTACACGCTTAGTGGGAGGAGGAGGAGGAGGAGGAGGAGGAGGAGGAGGAGGAGGAGGAGGAGGAGGAAGAGGAAGAGGAAGAGGAGGAGGAGGAGGAGGAGGATGTGTAGGAGGAACAAGTCGTAAAGATCAGGAATAACCACTGTAACGTGAAGTAAGAAAACAAAGATGGATAAATAATGAACTTCATAAAGATTAACACAAAAGTTGAGACACAAAGGTGAATACATTGAGTGAAGCGAGAGAGAGAGAGAGAGAGAGAGAGAGAGAGAGAGAGAGAGAGAGAGAGAGAGAGAGAGAGAGAGAGAGAGAGAGAGAGAGAGAGAGAGAGAGAGAGAGAGAGAGAGAGAGAGATATAGAGAGAGAGAGAGAGAGAGAGAGGAATGGAAGAAAGACAAAAGATAAATGAAAATTGTTAAATGAAAAGAGAAAGAAAGTGATGAAATGAGACTGAAGTTGACGTTACGAAACAAACTGTGTGCAATGAAGTGGAGGAGGAGGAGGAGGAGGAGGAGGAGGAAAAGGAGGAAGAGAAGGAGAAGAAGAAGGAAGAGGATGGAAGTGTCTGTCCTGCAATGAGGTACGAGAGTGAAATATTTATCGTTCTTAATTTCCAAAAGTTTCCTCGTCCTTCACTACTTACTTTATGAGGTGATTTGGAATTAAGGGGAAATTTTAACTCCTTCTACTATGCCTCATTATATAGTTTCCCTTTTTCGATGTGTATATGCTACGTTGATTTGTATTTATATATATACTTGCAAGATTTGTTTTATTGGTCTTTTGTTATGGCATTTTTTTTTTTATATTGGCACCGAATTGTTTTTTTTTTTAGTCCATGAAGTTGAAATTATTGTGATATGCGATTTTAATGATTTAGTTTTTCTTTTTCTTTTTCTAATTCAATCGTTGTTTTTGTGCACTTTGTTAACTTTTTTTTTTGTGGCTTAATAACAGCGTCTTAGAAACCAGGTGTTGGGAAGCCTAGTGTTGGGTTCTCTGCTTTACTCTCCTCGTCCTATTGGTTCCATGTCCCTTTCTTCTTACCGTTGTCTTCCCTCCCCTTCTTCCTCTTCCTACAATCTCTCTCTTTTTTTTTCCCTTCCCATCTCCTTCCATCTTTACTCCTCCTTTCCAATTTATCTCCTTGTCTCTTTATTCTGCCATTTTGTCTCCAAATTGCTGTTTTCCAATCTTATCATCCTTCTACAATTTTATTTTTATCCTATTTTCCCTGTATTTATTTTTTTTTACCTCGTCCTCGTTCTCCTCTTTTCCCTCCTCCTCCTCCTCCTCCTCCTCTACGAGGAACGACTGAAGGAGCTCAATCTGTTCAGTCTAGAGAAACGTAGATTACGGGGAGACCTAATAGAAGTTTTCAAAATGATTCGTGGTTTCGATAACGTCAATATAAGCGATTACGTAATTGTTGATCGGGAAAGAATCACAAGAAACAATGGATTCAAAATAATCGGTAAAGCCTTCAGATCGGAAGAATCTAAACACTTTTTCTTCAATAGAATAGTTAATGTATGGAACTCTCTCCCAGCACAGGTAGTCAACAGTAATACGATTGAAACTTTTAAAGCTAAACTCGATAAGTACTTGACGACAAAACCTAACCTAACTTATTACCCGCTTCGTTAATGAATTAATTTTATTTATTTATTTATTTAAATTTTTTTTTTTTTTTTTTAAATAGTGATAGATAGCCTTTTTCTTTCTTTTTCACACTATACTATCAAATTTCCTGCGCAGTTTTTATTACTACTACTGCGCAGGTGTTTCTTTAACCACTTTTTTTCCTGCCGGCGTTTGCCGGAGGGAGAGGTGGGTGGGGAGGAGCCTTCCACTTTACTATCCTTTACCTCAGACTTGTAGAGAATA
>JAPQNM010000047.1:10247659-10255159 GCA_029783475.1 Metacarcinus magister
GTGTGTGTGTGTGTGTGTGTGTGTGTGTGTGTGTGTGTGTGTGTGTGTGTGTGTGTGTGTGTGTGCTCAAACTCACACCAAAACGGTAAAAACAAACTATAACATAACCTAACATCCTAACTTACAACTCTCCTGCACACGTTCACCAGGAAGGCAGCGGCTGTCGCTTCTCTCTACCTAAATATAAAGATAAGATTTGACGGCAAAGGTTGACTAGGCTATTGTATTTCACCTGAATTGAGTAAGCGTTAAGTGGTTGGGCGGAGTGAGACGTTCATCTTACAACTCAACACTTCAGAGTATCAAACAATAATAATTTCGTGTAATTTGGATATTTGAATAAAATAACCAATGAAAAGACAAAAAATGCGTAATTAAAATGAAAACAAAATTTAAAAAGTCACGTTAACTTAAAACAAATGAGCTTCACACTCACGCAATTACATATCATTTTAGATAATGTCTCTCTTATCACCTCTCATTTCATTTACCTTTTCAATTTATTCACATTACAGATTGGTTAAAGTTTCCCCTTTCCTCCTCTTCCCACACCCTAACATCTGTCTCTCTCTGCCTCTCCCTCCCCATGTCCAATTTTTCCTTCTCCCTTTTCCGTCCCATTCCCTTCTATCTTCCTCTTCCTCATTTGCCTCGTCAGTTTTTTTTAATTCGTTTTTCTCTTTATGCTCATCACCTCCTACTCCTCCTCCTCCTCTTTTTCCTTTTCCTCTTCCTCCCCTCTCTCTCTCCTCCATGTGTGATTATGACTCTTGCAACATTCTTTTTCCCCTCATTTTCCCTCCGCTTTTTCCCTCCTCGTCTCCCCTTCGTCGATTACCTCTCCTCTTTCTCCTTTCCTCTCTTTTATTTTACTTAGCTCTCATCTCCTTTCTTCTCCTTTGCTGCACCTTTTCTCTTGTCTCCATTTCTCTTCTCGTTTCATCTTCCTCTTTCTCTCCTTTTTCTCTTTTCATGTAACCATATATGTAGGTAGGGAATCCATTGTACTTATACATTTAGGTGATATGGTAATATGTCTATAGGATGGTGCAATCTATTTTGACCACTCTTCGTGAGAAACTCAGGGTACATACAATTTCTGCATGCAAGTATAGTCTTTGGTCGAGCGGATAAAAGCTTTGGTGAAAGTTGAATTACAAAAATAACAACTTTATTATATATACAGAGCCAGAATCAGAGTTAAGAAGTAGTCAAGTAATGCGCCTAGTCACGTGTTACACTATATAAGGTAACGTGTTCAGTCACTCGTTACGGATTATACGCACACAATAACTATTTCACTGAGGCAGGTTACTGTGTAATGGTCACACGCACACAACACGACTCGTAACACGTCCACACGCACCCACTCGTCTCTCTTATAATTCTTTCCCTCGGGCTGACTTGGGACGGCCACGAATCACCAATTTCTATAGGGTGTGGCGTGGCGTCACAACAAGTGCAAGGCATGTCAAGAGTAATATACTATCCTACCTAAACACACACTGTCTATGGTGAGGAACAGTGTTACGTATATTATAACAGCCTGCTAAATAATGATCTAATTAAAAGGTATATATTAATAGGTGATATATATAGTAGGTTATTTAAATGATTGGGTAATTAAGGCATCTATGGTAAGGAAAACTAGACAAAATAGATTGCACCATCCTATAGGCATATTGCATCAGATTATTTGTATTACATATTATCAAAGTACCTAAATGTATAAGTACAATGAAGTCTCTGCTTATATCTACGGTTACAGGCTGATAGAAGAATTTGATGTGCTTGGTTTTATAGCTAGATAGACACACAGACTGATTGATAAGCATATATAAGTAGATAGATAGACAGGCAAGCAAGTACGTTGGTAGATCAATAGATAGATGTATAGATAAAAATGATAGGATAAATACTATTATCTTTATTGCTAAGCTTTTCAATAATGTTACAACTTGAACCAAATATTGTGAATGTAATATAATGTTTGGTGGTGATGAGAGTCTAATAATTGAATAATTTATAATTTTCTTTTTCTATACACCATTACACGAGGGAATGATGACTACACTGTTATCTGTCTTTATATTGATGGCTTTGTTGAATGAGTCCCTGTATTCATGACTGATGCTCACACTTATCCTTGCACCTGATCACGCGGGTAAGTCAGGTGTTCATACTTACGGCAGGAATCACACGTTTGGGTCATTATCGCCAGTCTAATAAACACCAGTGACCTTGAGGGAGAGGCAGGTACTCAGGTATAGATTCGTGCTGGTTAAACTATTATAATTCGGCTGAATTTCATCAATGCATATCGGCAGTGCGTGAACGCAGGGATAAAGTCTACGGTGATTGCATGATTAGTTTCAATGACATGCAGACGATGCAGGTCGGGGGATGAGAGGGGGATGATTTTGTATGTTTGTATGTATTGTATGGAGTGTGTGCAGTGGTTCAAGTGCTTCAAGAGTCATGAGAGTGTTGAATATTGTTTCAAATTGTTACGCAGCGGGAGGCTTTGTAGTGTGTGTGTGTGTGTGTGCCTCAACGCGCATTCTGAAAGATTCTCTCCAACACCATCACCAACATTGTCAGAGTGGGACGCTGCGCAGGCTCTGGGCTCATTGCTGCCTCTATCCACCAGATGAGACCAGCATCCACCTGCCTGCACACGTAGCCTTGCTTCAGCTTCAGCAGCTTCAGCATCATGTATGCTAACGAGTACACGTCACTCATCTCGCTGCTTGGGTGCGTGTGTATTAAAAGCTCCGGCGCAAGCCACGGATAAACTTCCGGAGTAAAATTTTGTTCATAGATACGCTCAGTTCCTATAGGACTGGCGAGGCCTAGATCAATGACTGTGGCGACAAGGTGGTTGTCCTTATCGGATACACAAACATTATTGTCCTTCAAGTCATTGTGGGTAAATCCTTTATCTATAATGCCCTTTAGTGCCCGTGCGATCTGCAGGAATATGTTGGCGGCGTCAACAACGCCAACAAAGGGCACGGCGTTCATGAAGTAGTGTAGGGCGGTGTGTCCGGCATAATAAGTGAGTAATTGGCAAGTGTCGCTGCACACTCCCATGAGACGCTGCACGCCAGGCATCTGTAACTGGTGCAGATTCCTCGACTCAGTAAATAGATCATTAAAATTACCGTTCATGTTTTTAATAACCACCTGCTGGTATGTGCGAGGATCCACAGTCTTGATGCAGTTGCCGAGCGAACCTGCAATTACAGATTGATGCAAAGAGCCACTCATGCCCTCTACCTCCTCCTTCTCCAGAACACACAAACCCATCTCCTTCAGCACACAGGGCAGCTTAGTGTTTACATCCTCCACGACAGAACAACTCATTGCCTCATTCGTAACACCCGATAAATCCCGATGAACGGAGGTCACGATGTCGTCGCTTAAAACTCGTCGTTTTTTAATCACCGGAATGTTTTCAGTATTTCTTATTAGTGAACGTGTTGCCTTCCTCTTCCGTACGCGTTGAGGCACCGTCACCGTCACCATCTTGTTAACATCCGCTGAAGGTGATTTTTGGTGAACGAAACTCACGATGTCGTTGGTTGAAATCCTTCGTTTTTTAATCAAGGGAATGTTTTCAGCATTTCTCATTAGTGAACGTGTTGCCTTCCTCTTCCTTACTCGTTGAGGCACCGTCACCATCATGTCAACATCCGCTGAAGGTGATTTCTGGTGAACGAAACTCACGATGTCGTTGGTTGAAATCCTTCGTTTTTTAATCAAGGGAATGTTTTCAGCATTTCTCATTAGTGAACGTGTTGCCTTCCTCTTCCTTACTCGTTGAGGCACCGTCACCATCATGTCAACATCCGCTGAAGGTGATTTCTGGTGAACGAAACTCACGATGTCGTTGGTTGAAATCCTTCGTTTTTTAATCACAGTGATGTGTTCAGCATTTCTCGTTAGTGAACTTGTTGCCTTCCTCTTCCGTACGCATTGAGGCACCGTCACCATCTTGTCAACATCCGTTGAAGATGATTCCTGATGAACGAAACTCACGATGTCATCAGTTGAAATCCTTCGTCTCTTAAACAACGGCAGGATTTCCGTATCGTCCGTTAGTAACTTACGCTTCCTGGTGACTGTTTTGTTAGTCACACTCTGCTCAGAGTCTTGGTCTCGCTGTTTGTCTTCGGGTTGTTTCTTGGAAATCATACTGATGATATATACAGAATAACACATCTTGCAAACCTAAGGTGGTCTCAGTATGTAAGTAGAAAACATTTGCAAGAGGCGCTGTTAACTCCAACCTGATTCAGGTGGTAACCACGAGTGAAGGTGTTTTGTTACCTCCAACCTGATTCAGGTGTTAACCATAGTTACCTCCAAGCTGATTCAGATGGTAACCATGGTTACCTTCAACCTGATTCAGATGGTAACCATAAGGTCCGTATCTCTCTCTCGTTAGTGAGCGTGTTGCTTTCCTCTTCCTTACTCGTTGATACACCGTTAACATCTTTTCAACATCCTCTGAAGAGGATTTTCGACGAGCGTAAGTCAAGATGTCATCGGTTGAAATAATTTGTTTTATAATCAATAGTATGTATTCCGTTAATTCGTTAATGAACGTGTTGCCTTCCTCTTTCTCACGCGTTCAGGCACCGTAACCATCTTGTGTACATGCGATGAAAGCGATTCCCGACGAATGCAAGTCCTTGTTTATATTGTTATGTCCATGTTATCATTAATTTTGTTTCTATCCCAGCTTTTCTCTTCTCCTATTTCTCTCATCACTTCCCTTCTCTTCTCCTGATGTCTTCTCTTTCTTATTCTCAATATCATTCTTTTTTTTTTACCTCCCATTCATTTTCCCTTTGCCTCTTCATCTTTTTCATCATCATTTGCATTCCCTCCTTTCGTCTTTCTTCTCTCTCATCCTTACTTATCCCATGTACTTGTTTCCTATTCCTTCCTATCCTCTTTTTTTTCTTCCTCATTATTCCATCTCTATTAATTTTTTATTCATGCTTCACATTTAGTTTCCTCCTCTCTTCTTAAATTTCTCCTCTCGTACTTTTGTCCTCTCTTCTCCTCTTTATATCTTATCTCTTCTCTTTGCTCCTCTCATATCCTTTCCTTAACACAGCTAACGAAATGGTTATCCTTATACTTTTCAATACAGTTGTCCGTCCTCATCTAGAATATTGCATTCAGTTCTGGTCACCATATATAAAAAAAACAATATTGATAAGCTGGAGAGAATACAAAGAAAAGTTACCAGAATGTTCCCTAGTTTGCGAAACAAGCCTTACAAAGAACCACTAAGAGAGCTGAGCTTACTCAGTTTATCTAAACTTAGGCTATGAGGTTACCTATTTGAAGTATTTAACATTTTCTGAAAATAGAAGCATAAACGACTATGTAACTACCGATCTCACAAGCACTACTCGTAACAATGGCTTCAAGCGATTTTGATCAAACGTAGCGAAGCACTTTTTGGTCAGTAAAATCGTGAATATTTGGAATTCCTTACCAGCACAAATAGTTAAAAATATCACAATGTAATTGTTAAAGAAAAAAATCCGATAAGCATTTATCATCAAATCACCAAATTGAATATTTCATTGGTGCGTAAAATCATCATACATTTAGTTGTCTAGCTTTCCTATATTAATTTCATGCTAGATTGTCCATACTATATGGTATGGTTTCCTCTTCCGGACAGCCTCGGCTGGAGGGAGGGTTGGGTGGGGAGGAGCCTTCCACTTTGCAGTCATTTCATCTCTATCAAGTAGAGTGTAGTCACGCAAACAGCTTCGTTTGGTCTAGTAGGATTGCTGTTGTCTGTTATTCCTTTGTACTCATTTTTACTCTTTTCTTCACCTCTCTTCTGCTCTCCTCTCGTCTCTCATCTTTCCTTTCCTCTCATCTTTCTGACCTCTCTTCTCTTCTCCTCCATCCCGTGGCCGTCACACGTAATCACAAGCGGGTCTCTGTAATGGTCTCGTGGGACAAAGCCGCGTCTTCCTTTCACGGGTGACCCGCTGGCGTCCGATTGCCTCTCAAGGACCCGAGAGGAGCCGATGCGTGCTGAAGGACTGGTACGGTGCATTGGAGGAGGAGAAGGCAGAGGAGGAGGAGGAGGAGGAGGAGGAGGAGGAGGAGGAGGAGGAGGAGGAGGAGGAGGAGGAGGAAGAGAAGAAAGAGGTTAAGGAGGAGGAAAAGAGCACGGAAGACGATGGGGACAAAGATGCTAAGTGTTCTTTTGACTTATTAATTGGTATTTTGTGTGTGTTGTGCTAATGGCAATGTAGATATGAAGGAGGAGGAGGAGGTTTTACGTGTCTCATTAGGCGAAGAAAAAAAAAGTATATATATATATATATATATATATATATATATATATATATATAATATAATATAATATAATATAATATAATATAATATAATATAATATAATATACATATATAATATAATATAATATAATATACATATAATATCTTGAGTATGAAATGTCTTCCGTACCTATTGTCTGAGTATCAAATGACCAGCACCCGACTGAAGGATCACTTATTGTCCATAACCATTCCATAAGTAAAGAGGTGATGCATGTAATGTTGGCGAAAGGTTTATGTATGAACCCAAACGATGACGGCAAGTAATTGTAATATACGAAAATCTCGCTATCTATCTATCTATCTATCTATCTTTCTCTATCTCTGTAGTGGTGCAAACACAGTCAGTATTCATAGTTGTTCGTAGCAAAGCCTCACTCCCTCCGTGGCAGTGTGGAGGTGTTACAAGGAAGACATTGCAAACCACACATACCAATACTGAAAACACCACCACACTGCATGAACCATAACACACACACACACACACACACACACACACACACACACACACACACACACACACACACACACACACACACACACACACATACACACACACAAGGAAAATTTACGACCCTAAGGAGAAAAGACAAGTCAAGACAGAGGAGATCCTTCATACATCTAGACAGACGAACGCAGGGACGGTGTGTGGGACGGGTGTGAGGGCGGCAGAATGGACAGACATAATTCTTGATTTATGGAAAAACACAAGAACGACATGAAGAACTTTAAGATAATGGAAGGGTTGACGCTGTGGCTGAAGCATGACCGAGACTAATGGAAGGGTGAGCGAGGAGAGGACTGGAAGGGAGAGGAGAGGAAAGGAGAGGAGAGGAGAGGAGAGGAGAGGAGAGGAGAGGAGAGGAGAGGAGAGGAGAGGAGAAGCTGGGAAAGTAGAAAATATAATTAATTAAAGAAACGAGGAGAGTAGGTGTGAGTAATAGAGTCAGGGAAGGTGTGTGTGTGTGTGTGTGTGTGTGTGTGTGTGTGTGTGTGTGTGTGTGTGTGTGTGTGGGTGTGTGTGGGGAGCAGGTGCGCGCGCGTGTGTGTGTGTGTGTGTGTGGGCGTGTGTGTATATGTGTGTGTGGGCGTGTGTGTGTTTGTCACTAACACGATTCAGTT
>JAPQNM010000047.1:10260159-10267659 GCA_029783475.1 Metacarcinus magister
CCTTGAAGCCCCTTGAAGCCCCTTGCTCGTCATGCTGGGCCGTCATGTTGATGTCACTCACCCACCCAATTACACGAGCTTCACAGAAAGCGACGAGAGAGAGAGAGAGAGAGAGAGAGAGAGAGAGAGAGAGAGAGAGAGAGAGAGAGAGAGAGAGAGAGAGAGAGAGAGAGAGAGAGAGGTCATATTTTGCACATTCTTACAGCAATCATTATTGAGATTTTATTTAGCCATGCATTTCAAGTGACATGCATGAGAAGTTGATTCGATTTTGTATTTACAATTTTGTTTTTGATCTCAAACGTACGAGAACCTCATCTTGTATGTGTTATCGTGATATATACATATTAAACCTTATTTTTATGTTCTGTTCGACATACGAAAGCAGGTCAGCGATATTTGTGTGCTCTCTCTCTCTCTCTCTCTCTCTCTCTCTCTCTCTCTCTCTCTCTCTCTCTCTCTCTCTCTCTCTCTCTCTCTCTCTCTCTCTCTCTCTCTCTCTCTCTCATAAGTAACACCCATACAGTGGTCGCCCAGAATGCTCTTTCGTCCCCATCGCTGCAGCTCCTCGTGGTTTAGTGCGCTGAAAGAAAGGTGATTACCCAAGAAGCCACATTAGTGAAATTAGGAACCTTATCTTTTATGCCACAAGTAATTAGTGAGTGATATAAGAAGCCATAATTTGTACCTCCTCCTCATCCTATGCTACCATTCTATACCCTCACTTTGCTCATCTCTTTCCCCTCCTCCACAATTATCCTTCCATATTTTCCATTATTTATTTTCTCTTTCTAATCACCTTATAATGTATTTCTCCTCCTTTCCTTTCCTTAATTTTTTTCCTTATACCTCCTTGTGTCTCTCCATTCCTGCTGCATTCCTCACCATTTCCCTCACCTTGTTTTTCCTACCATCCCTCATACCACCTCTCCTTTTCCAATCCTTCAATTATTTTCTCACTCCTACTGGCTCCTATCCATTTATATTATATTTCCTAACTTTTACACTCTAGACTTTATCCTTTCTCTGCCCATTTTCCACCTTTTTCCTTCCCTCCTCATCACGTCACCTCCCACATCCTTTATTTTTATGTCTATACTAGTAGCGAATTATATCTTAATCATTCTTTACTCCGTGTCTCCTGTCTTCATCTCTCCGTCTGTCATTGTTTCTTCTCTCTCCACAGATAAGGTAAGTCCCTCCTCCACGTAGATTGTCTCTCCAATAAGAAGGGGTTTGAGGGGGAGATGGAAGGAGGTGTGACGCTTCGTGGAGAGTGATTGAAGGTAAGACGTTGAAGACTAATTATGTTGAGTGTTTTTTTCTGTTATTTATTTTTATCGTGTATGCATGCATGTGTGTGTGTGTGTGTGTGTGTGTGTGTGTGTGTGTGTGTGTGTGTGTGTGTGTGTGTGTGTGTGTGTGTGTGTGTGTTGTGGAGGTCATTCAGGGTTAATGGTCGTCGTCCACTGGGAAATTACGACACACGCACAATCCTAACAACATGAGGGACCAGTTCCTCGTGTTTCCCTGCAGCTGATGGCGAGGATTTGCGTCACGTGGCGGCCGAGGGCAAGCTGGGTTCAAGTTTACCTTTGTTTTGTGTGTTAAAATTCATTACTTGTGACGTGTTCCTTTCTTTCCACCGCCTTGCACGTGTCACCTTGCACGTGTCACCTGGCTGGCGTCACCTGGCTGGCGTCACCTGGCTGACGTCACCTCGCTGCCTCTCATAATCCTGTATCGGAATTATGTGATAAAATATAAATCATTGGAGTATTTTTAGCTTTAGCGAACGTCGATGAAAATATTTGAACCTTTTTTCATTTTCAAATTGTTTTATTATATCGTTTAGGGACATTCTGAATGCAAAAGATGAGACTCCATTTTTTTTTACCCACTAATAAATATGATAATGTTCCGACGGGAAGTTTTCAGTATGTAAATTCACTTCATAATATAAATCTACATGAGAGTTACTTAGATGGATGGACGAGCGTCATGGTTATGTGTCATAGATATAAGTGATGAAAACCAGTACGGGAATAATCCAACGGTGGTGTCAGTTTGCAATAATCTGTTTGACTTTAATATGATGGAACATGTTGAATATAAGCAGCGTCGTTGTGGGAATATATACATTAATTTCAGTTACGAAGATAGACAAGAACGCGGCGGTGATGCTACGTAGAGTGAGGGTTGTGTTGACCAGTGAGGTTCCTTCCATACGGAGACACAAAGTTTGCGCTCCTCCTCATTTCCATAAAGGAGAAATAAACATCGTTGCGTCGCGGTGGCATTGTTTTTGTATCATAAAGAAGCAGAATAATACGAGGATAATCTTGCACAGTTTTCTGTTATATATTATCGCTTTTTTATACGTAGCTCCCGACACTCAGTTTTAGCCGTGTGTGTGTGTGTGTGTGTGTGTGTGTGTGTGTGTGTGTGTGCGTGTGTGCGTGTGTGTGTGTGTATATTTATCATTCATAAACTTATTTTTTTCGCCATTATATTTCCTGTACTGTTGTCAAAAAAGATGTAAAGCAGCAAATAATATTCTGGTGTTGACAGTTTTATATTTGCGATTTTTACTCACGCGACACACTTCCGTAATGAGGGAAGGACGGCACCTTGCACACAACACCTCGTCAACACTCCTCCTTCTCCTCCTCCTCCTCCTCCTCCTCCTCCTCCTCCTCCTCCTCCTCCTCCCGCCCAACGCAGCCTTAATAGCACCAAAACACTTTCTAGAGACCCGCTGACCCATATGCCTTTTTATTCGCTCTCCTGCAAAAGGTTGAGGAAGGAAGGCCATTTTCCCTCATATTTCGAGGCGTACAAACGACGTATCAAGTTTTCCTCGCAACGAATCTGTAGGAAATTAATCCCCTGATGACGGCATGGAGATGAATTTGTATCCCTTGACCTCCTGGTGACGTTGTTGTGATGGTTTTGTGAAGTGAAATCAAGAGGTAGGAGAAAAAAATTTGTGCCAGAAGGTGTAGGTAAAATATTTCTCCTCGTTCCCTTCGTACCTTCACTTTTTCCTTCACTACCTTCATCTTCCCCCTCACTCCCACACTCTCATTACCTCCATTACATTATCCTGTACTTTCCCTCACCTTTTTTCTCCCTTTCTCATATTATTTTTCACCGCCTTCACTTTCTACATCTTCTCCCACGCCTACACTTCCTCCTCTCTATCACTGCTTCACCTTCCCGTCACTTTCCCGTCACCTTCCCGTCAGCGATGTCCTCCCTCACCGCTGGTCCAAGAAAATGATGACAAATTGTTTCTACTTTCCTCCTAATCTTCCTTTTCCTCCTACTCCTCGCAATTTTCCCGCTCTTACCCCTCCCCCTCACACCCTCTCTCTCAGCCTCCTTTCCTCCCCTTTCCTCGTCTATCTCTCCTATTATTCCTTCTTCTATATCACCCATTTCACTGTCCCTTCCCTCTTCTACTCCTTCGTCTCTCCCCTTCCTTGCGTGCGTCCCTCTACCTTCCCCTCTCATCATCTATAAATTTTATCACGTGGGAGCGGCGAGGCGAGGCGATTTGATACTCCTGTGGCGGATCAGAACCTGTAATAGCCCTTAAGAGGAGGAGGAGGAGGAGGAGGAGGAGGAGGAGGAGGAGGAGGAGGAGGAGGAGGAAGAGGAAGAGGAAGAGGAAGAAGAGGAGGGGTAAATGCTTAAGTGGAAGTTAGAATGGTAATTGATGTTTGGACGAAGTGAAAGACTAATTAAATGTGAATGTTCTCTCTCTCTCTCTCTCTCTCTCTCTCTCTCTCTCTCTCTCTCTCTCTCTCTCTCTCTCTCTCTCTCTCTCTCTCTCGTTTAAATATATCACTTGATGGGGAAATATCTGTTGTCAATGTCTTTTATTACATATTATTACAGATATTATAGAATGAAATAAGGAATAAGGAAGGAAGGAGGAGGAACGGAAGACGAGGAGAAGAGAAACAGGAGGAGGAGGAGGAGGAGGAGGAGGAGGAGGAGGAGGAGGAGGAGGAGGAGGAGGAGGAGGAGGAGGAGGGAAGATTATTGGCAAAATGGTGGAAAATCGAAGCAATGAATAATAATGAATAATAATGAGGTGAATCACAGGAAGATAGATGAAGGAAGAATGTGACTTAAGAGAATAATGTGTGTAAGAATATGAAAAGGAAAAAATTATCAAACTCTTTTAGCGTTAGTTAGGAAAGTATAGAACAAATGGGAAGAAAGATGTATAAGGGAATAAATGGAGGAAATATGAAAGAATTTTAAGGGAAATGAAAAAAATAGGAACCAAAAGGGAGAAGGAAAGGAAAGGAAAAGGAAAGAACAAATCATATACATAAGAAAAATTGTGATAGAAATATGAAAAAGGAAAAGAATAAATAACAGTGAATTATGGAATGGAAGATAAAGAAGATAAGGAAACAAAAGATAAGAAGCCATAGGATAAAAATGCAAAAGAGAAAAGGAAAGGAAAAGGAGAAAGCTTGAAAGGAAAAAAAAAGAAAGAAAATAAAAGTAAAAATAAAAGAAGAGAAGTTGAACGAGAGGAAGAAAACAGGAGAAGACAAGGAAGGTTAAGTAGAGAGAAGGAGAGAACCGAGGAGAAAGGAAGAGTAAAGAACAATTGGAAGAGGAAGGAATAGGAGAGACATTGGAGGAGAAAGAAAGATTATAGAAAGAGAGAAGGAGGAAAGGAGGAAGAGGAGAGAAGAGAAGAGTACAACTGCTGAAAATAAACGGAAGATGAGAGGACTGGGTCTGAAGGGAGAAGGAAGAAGAGAAAAGTGGATGGGAAATAATAGACGAAGGAGAGGAGAGAAGAGAGGTGAGGAGAAGGAAAGGGAAGAGAAGGAAAGGGAAGGAAAAGAAAGGGAAGGGAAGAGAAAGAAGAGAAGAGAAGAGAAGTGAGGAAAAGAGAGTAGAAGAGAGTAGAAGAGAAGATAAGAGAGTAGAGTAGAGTCGAAGGGAAGAGAAGGGCAGCGGCACCTAACCCATACATCTCTGGAACAGCCGGGGTAATGGAGGATAACAGGTCGGCTATTAATTTCGATATATAGAGTGTGCGTGTTGTGTGAGGACAGAAATTACCAGGTAGCAGCGAAGAGGAGGAGGAGGAGGAGGAGGAGGAGGAGGAGGAGGAGGAGGAGGAGGAGGAGGAGGAGGAGGAGGAGGAGGAGGAGGGAGTGTTGTGGATGTATAGGAACCAAAGAAATACGAGAGAAGTGGAGGAAAGTATGAAAATTGAAAACCATTGTTGTTATTATTATTATTGTCATCATTATTATCACTGCTACTATTACAATTGACTTGGTGATGTTAGAGGTACCGATATCATCTCAAAACAAGAAGGTTCAGAACTCCAATTACAGTGTAGTTAGGAGATAATTGTTTGGTCTTGTATACGTTATAGTCTCAGATCACTTCTCAGGTATAGTGTATAGAGTTTGTGAGTGAGTGTAACAGTAACGGTTGATTGTTGGCAGAAATTATAGGTCCACTTATAGCGTTTCGTAACCAAGCAAGGGTCACACAGTGTAAGTTTAATTAGTTTTGGTGTGAATATATTTTCTACATTATAATTATGAATATGGAGGAATGACAGGCGTTGAGGGAAAAAAAAGTCGACCGCCGTGAAAGTTGTGAAGGTGTGAAGGGTTCAGACCTGTTCTCAGTTTGCAGTTTGTTGTGGAAGCTAATATGATGGAAATTTTTATTATTATTATCATTATTGGTATTATTATTATTATTATTATTACTATTATTATTATTATTATTATTATTATTATTATTATTATTATTATTATTATTATTATTATTATCAACTACTACTACTACTATTACTACTACTACTACTACTACTACTACTACTACTACTACTACTACTACTGATAATAATAATAATGATACAAATAATATTAATAAAAAAATAATAATGATAATGATAATACTAACCACACACCTAATAAAGTGATGAAAGAATATACTTTTTACAATAGCCAACATATTTTTTCTCGAACAAAAGACACATTCTCTTGAAGGAGAGTCGCCAGCCTTGAGGAGCCGGTGCCTGGCTTAGCAATTATTACGATTTTTTTTTTATTATGTTCTCTCACGGCGAGGGAAGTCGATGCCGTCAGGGGGATTAGAGGAGGTGTGAAGGGGGAAGAGTGTCATCGAAGAAGGCTTAAGAGGAGGAAGCCTGGTGGTGGTTATGTAAGGGAAAGGAGGATGGCAGAGTGTGAAGGAGCGTGATGCAATGTTACCGTTCCTTGTGTTAGTGATTACATAATACTGAAACGTGGAGGTAGACTGTGGAGGGAAGATTATTAAAGGAGAGGGACTGCAGTGCGATACAGAATTTTTTTTATTTTATTTTTATTAATTGAGAAGTATATCACATTAGACCCAAACTACAGATTAAAAGAAATACATTTGAAGTAATTTGAAAGAGCTTAATGTATGGGACTTTCTCGACCTGTTAAATGGGTACCTGCTGAACTGCTCTCGTAAGAAATAGAAAATATAGGAACAAGGCCGTGCACCGTAGCCTCTCCTTGACCTGGCAAATTACCCGATACAAGAAACTATTTAATAAGATAATTGTCTCCTATGAGGAAAGGAAAGGAAGGAGGAATATGAAATGATGCTCTGGGAAGTTGTAAGTGTTCCGTGAATGCTATTACAAGTATGACAAGACCGTATAATAGAGGAAAAAAGAAAGAAAACACGAATGAGAGAGAGAGAGAGAGAGAGAGAGAGAGAGAGAGAGAGAGAGAGAGAGAGAGAGAGAGAGAGAGAGAGAGAGAGAGAGAGAGAGAGAGAGAGAGAGAAGACAAGAGAATTACATGGAATTAGGGTGATGAGAGAAGCGATAATCCTACTGGCTTTGTAACCCCTCAGAGCGTCCGCCAAGACGTGGTGCTCCAGGCAGGGGACAAGGACGAGGGGACAACGACGAGGGGATGGTGACATAATTTCGTACATGTGTCCCTTAACGAGTAGGATGTAGGTGGAGATGAGGGAGGATGGGAGATAAAGGACGAGGGAAGGGAAAGGGAGAGGAGAGGGGAGAGGGGTGAGGGGTGAGGGAAGAGTTGATGTCGTTTAGTGATTAAAGAGAATGTTTGTGGTTGTGTGTTTGACGGGAAACAGAACAAAAGGTTGAAAGGGAGTTTTAGGAAAGAGATAGAGAGAGTTAGAGAAATAAAGAAAGACAAAGCGAAAGAAAGAAATACAAAGAGAGAGAGAGAGAGAGAGAGAGAGAGAGAGAGAGAGAGAGAGAGAGAGAGAGAGAGAGAGAGAGAGAGAGAGAGAGAGAGAGAGAGAGAGAGAGAGAGAGAATGGTGTGGTACATATGCAGATGAGATTAAATAATGCAGTGTTAATGATCCTCTCTCTGTATGTATCTATCTGTCTATCTCTCCTTCCCCCCCCCTCTCTCTCTCTCTCTCTCTCTCTCTCTCTCTCTCTCTCTCTCTCTCTCTCTCTCTC
>JAPQNM010000047.1:10275159-10282659 GCA_029783475.1 Metacarcinus magister
ATTTTTCCCCTCTGTTAGCTCCTGTTTCCTGTTGTCGCTTCCCCGCGTCTGTTATATCGGCAAAAGTTAATCGGATTTGTTAACGTTTCAGCGAGAATATCGAATAAAGATTTATTTTTTCAACACCACTGAAGTTAGGCCTTCCTGTGAATCTTTGGAGAGAGAGAGAGAGAGAGAGAGAGAGAGAGAGAGAGAGAGAGAGAGAGAGAGAGAGAGAGAGAGAGAGAGAGAGAGAGAGAGAGAGAGAGAGAGAGAAAAAAAAAGAAGAAAAAAAACATGTGTTATATACCCCTTTTTATATATTTTTTTTTATCCCTTCACATATAATTCCACTTCCTCTTTCCACATCCTTAACCCTTGCTCCCTCTCCTTCCCTCCCTTGATGACTTACTCTCCCAAGCTTGATACATTTGTCAGATGAGAACACTCGACCAATACACTCTTACGCTCTTTCACCTGTGACCGCGGCGTGAAAACATACTAAGAAATTCAGAAAGTAAACTATTTTTTTCCTCTTCCTCCACCTCCTCTTCCTCGTCCTCGTCCTCGTGTATTCCTCCTAGTCGTTGTCTCCGTCGCCTTCTTCCTCGTCTTGATCCTTGTCCTCGTCCTGATCCTTGGTTACGAAGGACTGATTTCCACAAGAGCAAGTTTAGAGTTAAATTAAACAGTCTAGCAATGACTTGAAGCGCTGGAGGTGTTTGTAATCCTTCTCTTCCTTCACCTATTCACTTAAGAAGAAACTTGATAATCGCTTAACATCCGTTCACCAAATCGAGCGTTTCATTCCTGCTTATTTGTTTCTTTTAGTAATACGTAGATTAATCTTTTCTAACTTGCCTAAACAAATTCCATAATAGTTTGTCTATACTACATGGTATCACTTCCTCTACCTGCTAGCTTCAGTTGGAGGGTGTGGTGGGTGGGGAGGAGCCTTCCACTTTGATGTCCTTCTGTTCCTATTAAGTAGATATAATAGTAATGTAATCACACGGAAAGCTACGTTAGGTCCAGTAGGGCTGCTGCTGTCTGTTCTTCCTTTGTACTCCTCTTCCTCCTCCTCCTCCTCCTCCTCCTCCTCCTCCTCCTCCTCCTCCTCCTCCTCCTCCTCCTCCTCCTCCTCCTCCTCCTCCTCCTCCTCCTCCTCCTCCTCCTTTTCCTCCTCCTCCTCTTATAGTATTACTGGACATATTCAATTCAAAGGTTGTATATAAATTTGAAGAGAACATTTCATGCTTTCCAATTTCGCGGTCACTTGAGGTGAAGTAAATAACCAGCGAGACACAGCTGCGTGGTCGCCCTTTATGTCCTAAAGCTGTCCCTTGATATTCATTATTCAAGTAATGTTGACCAAGTGTGAAGGTAATTAATGTTTCTTAATGTGGACCCAAGTGTTATGAATACACACACCGGCGGCACTCGCGTCCTTGTGTATAGAGGTGAAGGTTGGACGGGTAGCTGAAGTGCATTTTTTTTATGAGTTTCCAAGTTTCAAGAATGCTCAGGCGGCTCCTCGGATCCTACTTGTGGTATAAGACTTTCTGGGTGCAAGGCAGCGTATCTCACACACACTCTTCCTCCCAGCAAGGAGGTGTTGGTAGCCTTGGCACGTTCACGCCTCCACCCGAGTCCAGTTGTTCTTTGTTGTTGGTTGGTTTGAGTGTGACTCGCATACACTGAGTCCCTGCTGCTGGCGGGGTCGAGGCTTGTGTTTCAGGGTGATCATGTGTTGTGTTTCTTGCCCTTGACTCCAGATGCTGCCTTTTGCACGCTGTTGTATTACAATGGCAGAGCTGCCAAAAAGCTTTTGGTTTTGTCTTATTCATTTATTCTTGCTGTTTCTATATTCAGCAGGTGCTGGCGGCAACATTGCACACCAGAGAAAAAACAAAGTGTGTGCACCAGGGAACATTTAGAACTGGTGAAGGTACTGTTGTTGTAGTCTCAGTTTATTGTTTGGTCAATTGTTATGTTTAAGGCACAGTCATGGTTTTGTTTTGTATTATAACGTTGCAACTGAAGAATTAAACTGTAGTTCAGCACCATGACAAATCCACACACAAGCCATCATTAAAGCAAGCAAATAATGTTAATTGCCGACCAAATGATTATCCACTTGTTCACCGATCCTCACTGATCACGTTACTTGCCAACACTCCCAGCAGGGGAGTCTCCCGCCAAACATTCCTCGCCGCGTCAGTGTAAGGCAACACCATCATCGTAATGGACTGTGTTCAGTAGGGTCTTCATGGGTCTGTACACATCCACGCCACATATACAGTGAAAGATTAAATAAATAATCTGCTGTATTTTATTTTATTTATTTATTTCTAAGTATCCAAAGTAGTAGTATTTTGTGTTCGTGCAGTACGTGCAGTAACTTAGGACGTGCTGCGATGCTAGTAATATTGATAATAACTATAATAGTAATAATAATAGTAAGAAAAATATATTAGTAATATTTATTAGCTAGAGATATGTAGGCATTCAGTCCGGGGTCCGAATCCTGGAGTGAGGGAATAAATGACACACCGACAAATCATGAGGCTCGATTAGCACTCAAATAACTCCTCGTCAGCTGAAGCACACATGCATTTACAGATGATGTCCGTCGCTTCACTGTATGGGCGCGTCAGGTCCAGGTGATAACTCATGTGATAATGACGTGCAGGCACCGTGGCACCACAGACAAAGGTGGAAGTGTTTTACCAACTGTCACGCGATGCAACTCAGTAAGAAGTTTATGTTAAAAATAGTGTTTGTAATGTTGTGTTAATTTCACGATTAGTATATTTATCAAACGTGTATCAATTTTGATGTTTACGGAGTTTTTATAATACAAATGACATTAGCAACTGTTTGGAAAACTTTCAGGATACTTTGTATTTCTGTCAGATTATAGATGAAACTGAAGCTCCATCGCTGAAATATTAAATAAATAAATAAAAACATTGTCCATGACTTAATGGATATTCAGGATCAGCCAGTGATTCACTAATAACGTGCCTGGGGCAAAATTTGAATTACCAATCTTAATTGCATGATTTATGACCATATTGAGTTGACATTTTACAGTGAAAACAGATTGTGCTGATTTTTTCAACATTAGTTTCTATTATTCAAGTATTTATAATGATGTGATCTGTTGCAGTGATGTTGCATTCATGAACTTCTATCCTTAATGTCCTTGGCGTGACCAAATACTGTAATACTGTATTGTTAGCCGGTGACCTGCGCATCATTATAGTGATCCCTTGTGTCAGTGCGTGGGAACACAGTCTTCAGTTTGTAAGTCTTTGCAATGTTATCCTTGCACCATCATAACATAATATTCTCGTCTGGTTCACAAACACATTTATGTTGAAATATTATTTTGTGTGTTGTGGTTGTAGTTTTTTTGTTCATTTGTTTTATGGTAGTTTTTATCAACATTTTTTGTTTCTTTCTTTCCATCCTTTTATCAAACAACAAAAGATACACCGGCGTCGCAATCATCACTGTTACTACTTTGGTCAGTGAACTTGGTCTTCACGGAGGGACGATAATATCACAACAGAATTCAGCACAATAAATTCTGTTGTTTGTGTCCGGCGGATTATTTGGAATTATTGACAATATATTCGCAAAAACATGACCAAACAGTATTATGCAATGGTCTTGTTTTCCAGCAGAACAATTAAATAATAATCTTCATCAACGGAATAGAAGAAGGAACCGCGGCCAAGGGATATCTGGCGGAGGTAAACCACAATCTTTTATTTGTAGGAATTATATTGCGCGTAAAAGTCTGCGGTTAAAGCTTGCCGTATTTCAGTTTGACGCTCGCCTCGGTGTGTGTGTGTGTGTGTGTGTGTGTGTGTGTGTGTGTGTGTGTGTGTGTGTGTGTGTGTGTGTGTGTGTGTGTGTGTTTGACCAGACGAAGCAGGACGGGCAGCACAGCAAGGATTAAGGCTTCAGAGCGTGAACTAAAAGTGGAGTTGTCTTGGCTTACAAAGAGTGACGACCAGGAATAGCTATACTTTTACGGCCAAAGAGGAGAGCAAGAGATATTGGCTGACCGGATGACAGGCTGAGAGAGGGAGAAAGGGAGAGAGGGAAGGAACGATGTATGCGGCAATAGATAGATAGTGAGGGAAGGTAAAAGATAGATAAAGAATAATAGAGAGGGGAACGAACATCCTCGGAAAACCAAATAAATACGGCATTGTCAACCTGCAAGAAGACTAAGAGATCGCGGGAAAGAAGGAATTCATAAAGTCAAGGTACACACACACACACACACACACACACACACACACACACACACACACACACACACACACACACACACACACACACACATATGAACCTGTAAGAGAGAAGCTCCTTAGGGTGTTCGTGGTCAAATAAAGGAAATAAGCTTAAAAGAGAGAGAGAGAGAGAGAGAGAGAGAGAGAGAGAGAGAGAGAGAGAGAGAGAGAGAGAGAGAGAGAGAATAGTTACTTTCTTTGTTTTCTTTTTTTTGTCTTTCATAATTACTAAAATCAATGAAATGTTTTTTTTATCTACAATTTTATTTCCTTACTTTATAATCTCTACTTCCAAATTATTCTTTAGCTTCAGGGAAATATTTGAAGAAAACAAGAGGAGCATGACGATATAAATCCTCCAGTAGTGTTATTTATGCTTCCGTTTCTCTTTATGTTTCATCTTATCTTACTCTAGCGTCGCTGTACAAGTCTCTCTCTCTAGTAAATTCTCACTTTCCTCCCACACCAAGAATTTTTTCCTCCATTCCATCCTTCCTCAGCAAGAGTATTTCCATCCCAACCACGCCCATCTGTCTCCTCTCAGCAAGAATCCCTTCCTCTGCATCAAGAGTTCTTTCCACTTTACCAAGAGCTTTCCTTCCCTTTTAAGAGTCCTACCCTCTTCACTAACAATCTTTCCATCCCGTCCAAATGTCCGTTTGTTCCCTTCCAGTAGTTCCAGAGTTCCTTTCTCTGCACCAAGCATCCCTTCCTTCCCAGCAAGAGTTCCTGGAAGGGTGAAGACACTCAAGTAAATCAAGAATATTAGTTGATCGGAATCTCCTAGAATTGGTCACGAAAATTTAATTGGAACCATATTGAGGCCGTAAGAATGAGGTGAAGGAGTCAGACACAGCGCTGGAAAGTTAATGAGGGGAGAGTTTGGAGGAGGAGAGAGAAGAGGTGGAGAGAGAGGAAAGAAAATACAGGTGGAAAGAAAGATTTGGGTTAGGGAGTAAAAAAAATATTGAATGGAATGAGATAAGTGGGTTGTGGCGGAAAATTGGTTGAGAAGGAGATGAAAATGAGGTGGTGAGGGGATGAGAGTAGAAGAGAGAGAGTTCTAGTGAAAGGAGAGATTTAAAAAAGAGGGGAAGGGAAGGGGAGAACTCCAGCCAAATGAACACCTTTCACTCAGCAGATTAATGAGATCTATGAGTACAGGTGTGTTTGGGAATACCTCTATACGTTCACTTTATTCCTGCTTCTCCTGACTCACTATTCCTCTCCATGACTCATTCCTTGTACTCATGACATTGCTAGTTTGATGTCTCGTTTCTTTTTCTCATTATTCTTTCCTAATTTCATGACTCATTCCTGATTCTTTTGACTCATTCTTGGATCTATTGACTTATTATTACTTTGTGTGACTCATTCCTAATCTTCATGACTCATTCCTGGTTCTTGTGACTCATTCCTAATTTTCTTGACTCATTCCTGATTATTATGTCTCATTCCTGATTTCCTGGAGTCATTCTCTGTTTTTTATAATAGCACAATTCGCGTGCCATTGACTCATTACTCATTCTCGTAACTCCTTCCTTTTCCATGACACTCCAACAGTTCGTTCCACAAGCAAGACATTTTTCCCCGTCCCACACATGCATTACACGTCGAGTTAATTTCCGGCTTTGTTCTCGTTGACTTTAATTTCATGTATTCTTCATGGCTTATTTTCTTTTTTTCCACTAACTAAATTATTTTCGTTATACAACTTTTCCTTTTACTTGCTGTGTTATTATTGTTTGCTCGGTGATAGACTAATTTATATTTATATTTTGTTTTATTCATGCCTTTCATTTTTTCGTTTTTTTTTGTGTGTGTGTATTTTCTTCGTAAATATGGCTGCCGTTATATGAAGTTTTATATATTTCTTTCTGTTGACTCTCTACACGTTTTCATGAACATTATTTTTTTCCATTTGCTAATGAATTTTGCTGTTGTTGAAGGTTTTTTTTCCCTTGTGTTCCCTGTCAGTGTTGTCCCCCTTCTCGTTTTTCTTTTGTAATTTCCTCATGTTTTTGTCCTTTTTAAAAAATTTTGTTCTCTAATTCGCCATTTGCATTTTAATACTAGTGTAATTTCCTTGTTTACGGGTTGTATTTCTCCGTCAACCTCGGTAATACAAGTTTAAAAGGAAGCTTATGAAACTATCTACATATAAAGTACACTCGTGGAGTCTCCTAGATTGATGGATAGATGACACGCGGCCCTGCAATCTATATACTCCAGACGAGCGTAAAGTGTATTCTTCATCACACACAGGGAAAGGGAACCAGGGCGACGTAGGGAGGATAGTGTGGCGGGGCGGGACGAGGCGGGACGGGGCAGTGCGTGTTAGGGTGGAGCAGGAGTGGCAGCATAACGCCCATTAGAGGAGGAAAACACAGGCATGAGGTGAGGAGGAGGAAAGGAGTGATGGAGTGTTGGGGGCATTAAGAGGTTATCCATTTGTTAACTAATGATAAGCATCAGAAGGGGAGTGAAGACAGGGATTTATTCAACGTATTATTAAATGCTACGCTTCGGAAGGGAAAAGGGAAAAAGGGTTTAAACTTCTGGTGAAAAGAGGAAGTGAAGCTTATGTCATCTACTTCGTAAGTCAATAACCTGTAGGGGAGGAGGGAAAGGGTCGAGGCTTATCCACAAAGTCAACCAATAATGTGAGTTTTCTTTTTGTTCAGCCTGTTTAAGATGTACTGCAGTCATACCGTCATACATTACATAATACAAGCTGTACGTGCAAGGTGTGGTGCGTTATCCTCCCCTGATTGAACATGGGATACGTGGCGTGAAAGACATAACGACTCTAGAAGCTTTCCTCGCCTTGCCCATTGAGCTGAGGCGGCGTGACGTTCTTCCGACAAAGTGGACAAGGGGAGAACAAGGCTGCCTCCTTGCTGTCACCCTAACACACTCATGCCACCAGAAGCTCGTTGGAGGAAAAAAGGCAATGTTTTTGTGGAATTTTATATATCGTTGATGAATCCTAGTATGGGTGAGACCATTTTGTACTGTAAGAAAAAGAGAGAGAGAAATAAATAGATAAATAGATATATATATAGATAGATAGATAGATAGATAGAGAGAGAGAAAAAAATACGAGTTTTCTTAATGCTTTGTGTTCCGGATCTGGACAAAGCCTATGAGGTAATGTGGACCCGGTAGTATGAACAACTATAAAACACTCCCTCTACCCCCCCTTCAGTGC
>JAPQNM010000047.1:10287659-10297659 GCA_029783475.1 Metacarcinus magister
TGTTGAAAGAACAAAATAAAGAAAAAAAATCAATCCTGCTCTGTGTGTTTATTCGTTAATGTGTGTTCGTATTTTCTCCTTTACTAACACTGCCTTACCTCCACTCTTTGTAAATCTTCACTGCTTCATAAACACCAGATTATAATGGACGACCGTGTTGTTATTATTACTATTATAAAATTAGTCTCCTTTCCACCCTGTTAACAAGCTACATAACAGGTTACCTTTCTCCCTTGCCTTTCTTTGCCATTAAGTTCCCCTCCGACCTTTCCTCTCATCCTTTATTTCCCTCTCAAGCTGATGTTCTTCCATCGTTCTCTCTCTCTCTCTCTCTCTCTCTCTCTCTCTCTCTCTCTCTCTCTCTCTCTCTCTCTCTCTCTCCTCTCTCTCTCTCTCTCTCTCTCTCTCTCTCTCTCTCTCCTCTCTCTCTCTCTCTCTCTCTCTCTCTCTCTCTCTCTCTCTCTCTCTCTCTCTCTCTCTCTCTCTCTCTCTCTCTCTCTCTCTCTCTCCTCCATCACGTGAGCTCATAGACTCTCAAGGGAATGGAAAACTGATCTCATTTTGTGCTGGTACCGAAGAGTTTATTTTTCGTGTGTGTGTGTGTGTGTGTGTGTGTGTGTGTGTGTGTGTGTGTGTGTGTGTGTGTGTGTGTGTGTGTGTGTGTGCGCGCGCGCGTTTCTGTCTCCAGTTAATTCTAGTCTTTTTTTGCTTTGTGTCTCCAGTTAATTGTAGAATATTTTTAGGTCAGTGGTCGAGAGAGAGAGAGAGAGAGAGAGAGAGAGAGAGAGAGAGAGAGAGAGAGAGAGAGAGAGAGAGAGAGAGAGAGAGAGAGAGAGAGAGAGAGAGAGAACGAGCAAAATGAATTAAAGGAAAAGACTGTAAGAGAAAAGAAGACGAGGAAGAGGAGAAGGAGAAGGGGAAGGAGGAAAAATCACCAAATAAAGACGAAGGAAAAGGAGGAGGAGGAGGAGAAGTAGGAAGAATCACTAGGAGTCAACATTCCTTCCTGCAGCCACGTATCGCAAGGCACATGGAAAGAAACACACACCAACGACCTCCCAGGATCAAGTGGGTTTAGTGAGGCTTAAGTTACTGTGAATTCGTAGCGTGGATTGAGGTCACGGTAAGGTTATAAAGGTCATTGTTGAAGTCATTTAACGCCACTGTACATGTTCTAACCTCTGTGTGTATATCTGTGTGTGTGTGTGTGTGTGTGTGTGTGTGTGTGTGTGTGTGTGTGTGTGTGTGTGTACAGGTAAGGAGAGGCAGGTAGGGGTGTAGCAAGGCTGGGACCTGCGTTTATCTCTTAAATAGTGACGTGTTTGGCAGCTGGATAAACGGATTAGCTCTCTGAGGACCCTCGCGCTGGCAAACCGACAGACTGGCGCACTCACCTCCTTGTCCTCCTCTCTCTCTCTCTCTCTCTCTCTCTCTCTCTCTCTCTCTCTCTCTCTCTCTCTCTCTCTCTCTCTCTCTCTCTCTCTCTCTCTCTCTCTCTCTCTCTCTCTCTCTCTCTCTTCCTGTCCTCTTATATCCCTCTCTTATCTTCCTCAATATCTTTCACCTTGACCCACCTTCTGTCACTTTCCTCTCTCCTCTACCTCCTCTACCTCCTCTTCCTCCTCCTCCTCTTCCTCCTCTTCCTCCTCCTCCTCCTCCTCCTCCTCCTCCTCCTCCTCCTCCTCCTCCTCCTCCTCCTCCTCCTCTTCCTCCTCCTCCTCCTCCTCCTCCTCCTCCTCCTCCTCGCTTCTCACACCTTGTCGGACTCAATTCGACACTGCTCTCCATTTCCTCTGTGGACACACACTCACCTGTCCCTCCAATCCTCCTGCCAGCCAGAAGTGACCACCCTCCTTTCCTCCCTCCCTCCCTCCCTCCCTCCATCCCTCCCTCCATCTATCCTTCCCTTCCTCCCTCAATCCTTCCCTTCCTTCCTCCCTCTGTCCCTCCGTCCCTCCCTCCCTCCTATATTTCCTTCCTCCCTTCAATCTTTTCTTCCTTCATTCCTTCCTTCCTTTCTTTCTTCCTTCCTTCCTTCCTTCCTTCCTTCCTTCCTTCCTCTCTCCTACCTTTATGCACCTTCCACATATTTGAGAGAGAGAGAGAGAGAGAGAGAGAGAGAGAGAGAGAGAGAGAGAGAGAGAGAGAGAGAGAGAGAGAGAGAGTGAGAGTGAGAGAGGCTGTTCGTCACAAGTGTCACTTTTACTACTTTTTGCACTTGAGGAAAGACGAAGAGAGACTTTACCTTAAGAAGAATATATATTTTGGATGGATGGACAGAACACACTGATAGTTTATAGATAGATTGATAGATTCTTTGATAGATATATGACCTTTTTGTATTATTTTTTGTGTATATCAATCAATGTGTGTGTGTGTGTGTGTGTGTGTGTGTATATTTAATTCAGTAAATATCCACCTCTATGGTCAAAATAAACACAAGAATGATCATTAAAGTGTCGCTAACTGAGGCGGTGGTGGATGTGAGAGTGAAAAACGAGAGAGGGAACTGCAAAACAATTGGAGTGAAGGCATTCCAGTGATGGGTTCCAGTGTAAAGAATTGGCTGCGAATAACAATAAACTATTTTGATGGTATTACACAAGCTTATCGACAAACAAACAATTCACACAGGAAAATGAGAGGAAAAGGATTACACGGACTTGTGAAAGGGGGGGAGGATTTTACCTGAAATAACACAAACACAAACACACACACACACACACACACACACACACACACACACACACACACACACACACACACACACACACACACGACAGAAATACTATTGAAATCAGAATAGATTTGAAAATGCTACACAATATATAAAAAAAAGATGAATAAGGATTAAATGGAAATGTTATAAGCGAGGAAATATATTTATGAAACCTGATGCATAGAACGTAAAGAAAATATTAACAATGATAATAATGGTGTTGCTGTTGATAATGATGGTAATAATAACAATAACAATAACAATAATAATAACATAATAATAATGATAATAATAATAATAATAATGATAATAATAATGATAATAATAATAATAATAATAATAATAATAATATAATTATGATAATAATAATAATCTAAAAATACCACCACAAAAATATAAATTTAATAAGAATTTTAAACAGTTAGAATCTCGAAGCATTATTGGAAAACTTTAAAAAATGCAAACACACACACACACACACACACACACACACACACACACACACACACACACACACACACACACACACACACACACACACAATACACAATGACTGTCCATAAAATTAGATTACAGGACGAAGTGTTTTGGACATGTAAAACTCTCTCTCTCTCTCTCTCTCTCTCTCTCTCTCTCTCTCTCTCTCTCTCTCTCTCTCTCTCTCTCTCTCTCTCTCTCTCTCTCTCTCTCTCTCTCTCTCTCTCTCTCTCATTCTTCCTTGATAATGCAATACTTTTCTTCTTCCTTCAAAAACTCTTCTTAATTCTCTATCTTCCATTTACACATTCTTCCCTCTTCCTTTCATTATCCCTTTCTCCTTTATTCCTCCTTCGCATTATTCTTTCCGTCCCACCTTTACCTGTATTTTCATTTCCGTTTTCTTCTTTGTCCTTTCTTTGTTACGTCGGTTTTATTTTTCTATGTAATATTTCTCTTATGGAGGGTAATCATCTCTCATTATTTGTATGTTCCTCTCTTTATTCCCCTTTTTTCCTTTTTTGTCTCTTCTTCTTCTTCCTTTGTTATTTGTTATGTCTTGTTATTTTTTTTGTTTTTTTGTTATATCAAGTCTCTTTTATTTTCAATGTTTTGGGGAATTTAAACATTTTTCTTTTCTTGTTATTTTTGTTTCTCTCGTCTTTGTGTTTGTGTGTATTAGTCTGTCTGCTTGAATATCTATTTCTCTCTCTCTCTCTCTCTCTCTCTCTCTCTCTCTCTCTCTCTCTCTCTCTCTCTCTCTCTCTCTCTCTCTCTCTCTCTCTCTCTCTCTCTCTCTCTCTGAATCCTCATTTCCTTGTTAAGCTTATTTTCCCTTTCATTATTAGCTTTTCCATCATTCCATAGTTTTTGTTTATTTCTTTCTTTCATTTTCCTTTGATATATGTTTTCATGTATTGGCTACCACCACCACCACCACCACCACCACCACCACCACCACCACCACCACCACCACCACCACCACCACCACCACCACCACCACCACCACCACCACCACCACCATCATCTTCTTTGTCTGTCTATAACGTCTCAGTTTCTGTAATGGAATGGGTATCTTTTCTCTCCAAGTCTTCATGTGTTTCTGTCTTGTCTCTAAACCTTTTATTTCTCTCTCTCAGTCTATGGTATTTTGTCTCGTCACAGTCAGCAAGAATATAACTTTTTCCTTATAGTGTGAGGCAGAGTTTGATATTGTTATTTTATGTTATTTTATTCGCTCACTAATACTTATGTGACGAAATTTTTGTGGGGAAGGGAAAGGGAATTTGGGGAGAGGGGATTTTGTACATGGTTTCGTACAAATTGTTTTCATATCGTGTTTTTTTTATCTCTTCTGCATTTATTGGGATTCATTGTCGTTGTTTTTCTATATTCTATGTCGTTATTGATGTGTCTGTTTTTCGTGCGTTTTCATAACCATTCGTTATTGTTATCGTTACTACCATCATCCTCTTTTATTATGGTCATTAATAATTTTTGTTTTGATTTATTTTGAACCGTTATCTTTAGTCAGGGTTTTCTTTGTTGGTGGCACTGAGCTATGTTTTCAATGCCACTCATCATCATCATCGTTGCCTCAGTGTGATCATCGTCATTATAATTCCCTCATCAATGCTATGGTCATCATGGCAAGGACTCAAACACCTGGAGTCACCCACCTTAGCGGCGCACTTTTCCTTGATGAGGCGGTGCAAACCACTTCCAGAATGGAGTATTTCCAGAATGGAGCAGTTTCAGAATGCTGCAATTCCAAGCTTGAGGTCATTCCAGGACTGTGTAATTCCAGGATGAAAATATTGCAAGAGAAAGGAATTCTGAAGTGGAGCAATTCCAGTGAGAAGGAATTTTAAAAGTGTGCATTTCCAGGACTGGTTACTTCCCTGCTTGAACAGTTGCAGCGATAGGAAATAATGTCATTGTTGAGACAGTTCCAGGTCGAATTCCAGTTCCATTTATTTATTTTTTTGTTCTGAGAGGAAAGGCAAGGGAAGGAAATGCATTGGTTCACAAATCTGCTGTAAAATTTTGGTTTTTCCTCGTTGGGGGAGGCGGCGGCCTGGGGTGGTTTGCTTTAGTCTCGGCTCTAAAGAATTTTCATGAATTTTCCATACTTTGTGGTCGGGTATCTCTCTCTCTATCTCTCTCTCTCTCTCTCTCTCTCTCTCTCTCTCTCTCTCTCTCTCTCTCTCTCTCTCTCTCTCTCTCTCTCTCTCTCTCTCTCTCTCGCTCGCTCGCTCCTGCTTGCTCGCTCCCAACTCTCCTTGAACAACTTTATCCTATGTTGTGTTTGTGTTTGATTTGGTAAGTTCTCGCTGTGTTTGTAGATGCATCAAGGGAAGGGAACAAGAGACAGCAAAGTGTGAACCAAGTACTTACTCCTCACACTCTCGCTCTATCCTTCACACATTGAAGCCTCCTTCCTACCCTCCACTTATACCATAAAAGGAAAAAATCGTGAGAGGTAATATACGGCAATTATTAGATAAAGATTAGGTTATTATTAACTACAAAGGTATGATCTCCGTTCTTAATAAAAAGCTCAACAACGTCTTGACAAAGGAAAATAATGTAGTTTTCCATAACCTGCTGAAAATATTGTTTATATGGTCCTGACGATGAAAAGGTATCACCAAAATTGAATGAAATGAAATGCGTGAATACCTATAAAATATTGGCCCAAATAAGTTAATTGGTCCTGAAAATATATCACATCGGATATTAAAAGAATGTTACGTTCAGTTAAACAATTGTATAAGACACATTCATTGAACAAATCATTCACCTAAACGGAAGGTCCCCAAGCATGGAGAAGAACAGACATAACTCCGATCTTCAACTAAGGAGATAAGAAACAACACATTAACTTTGATTAGTCTAAGGTCAGTTTTAATCATAAGATAAGACGGTGTCGTTCCGTGAAGTATAAATAAGCTTGTGAACATCTGATAAGGTTCCTCATAACAGGCTGATATCGTTATTGTGATCACATGGAATAGGAAAGCATCTGTGTGCGTGGATAGGAGACTGGCCCTGAGACCGTCAAGAATGTGGTGTTTTAAATAATGATAGTTGGTGATAATTATAACTAAAGTATATATTTTTCCTCCCTTAATGTACCAGCAGTAGTGGCAGGCTAATTAAGTATCTGCAACTATTTTTGTTTCTATAATAGTTCCATGTGCTCGTTTTGCACAATATACATGGCGATCCCTTCTAAAAGTTTTATTCCGGCACGTTGATGGAGGAAGAGGTGGGCGGGGAAGTGCATTGTTCTATTCCATTCTGTTCTCCCACACTTAGTGACTTAGAGACAAGCTGGTCTATAAAAAGAATATCTGTTGAACTATGTACCATTACAGAGTAGTACATAGCTCAGCATATATCCTTTTTATAGACCAGCTTGTCTCTTGGTATCGGTTATTTTCATTTATTTTTTTAGTAATTTCCTCCTCCTCCTCCTCCTCCTCCTCCTCCTCCTCCTCCTCCTCCTCCTCCTCCTCCTCCTCCTCCTCCTCCTCCTCTTTCTTCAGCACTGGAGTTATAAACAGCATAACCTCATTACCTTGAATTAGTAGTGTTAATGACACGAAAAACAGGTTATCATACTTCACGTCTTTTAATGGAACGGTAATGCACTGAAATAATGTTGAAAGATGGGTCGCATTTTAAGTTCAAAACAACCGAAGCGAAACATAACGCCTCTAATAGCTAGGGTTGGACCCATCATATTGCTACTTCAGTGGCCGACGAGCCGCCTCCCTGAGGGGATGTGTACACGTGGCTCTCCGAGTATTTTTTTTAATGGTTGTCATATAATGTAACAAGAACATTAAAGGGGATCGTAAGCTTTCTTCATAAACAAATAAGTTTCTTCCAAGATAAACATCGTTTCATATTGCAGTTTTCCTTCCTAATATGTATTACGATGGTAATCAGCGGTGGGCGGCCGGTGGATTAAAGTCTATTAATTAAGAGTCAAGTAAACATTGATTCCAACATACACCTTTCGCAAGCAATTTTCCAGCACATTAACACTCTCTACACACCAATGTCTACACCTACACTCTACACCTACACTCTACTTGAGATATAGTAACGATTATATCTTTGTTTGTGACGGTAATGCTGGACAGTAATGGAGTATCATTTTACGAAGCATGGAGAGTAATTGGACGGATACCAGCGTGCGCGTGTGTCCTTCACTGGCGCCGGGGGAGGAGAGCAGCAGGATCAAGGCAGCGAGGACGTGTGATGGAGACGAAGTGATAATTGAAACAATAGAAAAACAGTGAACAAACGAGCGGTTGTTGAGAAGAATGTTTGTTGCGTGGCGGACATATATTAGTTACAAATAATAATAGTAATAATAATAATAATACAAATAATAGTAATAAAAACAATGATGATAATAATAATGATAATAATAATGATAATCGTAGTAGTAGTAGTAGTAGTAATAGTAATTAATGTATATACGTGAATGTGTGTGTGTGTATGTGTGTGTGTGTGTGTGTGTGTGTGTGTGTGTATGTATGTATGTATGTGTGTGTGTGTGTACGATATGTATGCCGTGTTAAGTTGCCTTACAATTAGGTCGAGTAGCTACGTAGTGTTGGTGTATTAGCGAAATTGATGGGAAACAGACTGACGCGGTAGCCTTGAGAGTGATGGCTGAAACTCTCCATCGCTAATTGATAAGTGAAAGTGATATTCATTTACTTTATAGTCTTTTTAACAGCTTATATAATAGTTGGTCTTGCGTAACGAAGGGACATTAAAGGATAGTACCTGATTGACATACATACATACTTGCATACATACATATATACATACATACATACATACATTCATACTCAGATACACTGCTGGAAGAGGTATGATTGTGAATTTTTAGTCATAGTGTGTGTCTGATGTTTTTTGCTTATCCCAATCTCTTGCATCCTCTTAGACTTAACTGCTGCAGCTTCTTCACTCCTTCCACCTCCTCTTCACCCTTTTCCTACTTCCTTCCACCTCTTCACCCCCTCTCACTTCCTTCCTCCTCTTCACCCCTCCAACTTCCTTCCTCCTCTTAACCCCCTCCCACTTCCCTCCTCCTCAACCTCTTCCACGCACAACCTTTTCATCCTCTACATCCTCTCACCTCATCCCTCTCTCCCACATACCTCCTCTCCCTTCCCCTCCCTTCCCTTCCCTTCCCTTCCCCTCCTCCCTTCCCCTCCTCCCGTTCCAGCACCAAACGAAACACAAGGAGACAAGAGACGATACAATTTGATCACGGTCATTACTTCCGCTTGTTTTCAGAAATAATGTGTTTGTATTTTGCAAACAATAGAGCGTCGACATGCGCAAGAGGGTGAAGAAAAGGAGGAAAGACCAGGAATATGAGAGAGAGAGAGAGAGAGAGAGAGAGAGAGAGAGAGAGAGAGAGAGAGAGAGAGAGAGAGAGAGAGAGAGAGAGAGAGAGAGTGAGAGAGTGAAGAAAAAATCGGACGTAATGGAATGAGAGAAGAGTAAAAGTGGGAATAAAGATTAGATAAACGACGAAAACGAAAGTGAAGGAAGGTTAGAGAGCAAAGATAACGATGGAAAATGAAAATATAGTAAAATGAAGTGTTTTTTGAAAGGACGGAAGGAAGGAAGGAAGGTGGAAAGAAGAGGAAGAAAGAATGAGTGGACGAGGACTTAAGAAGAGAAAAGAAAAGAGAAGTGAAGTGAAGGAAACAGACTTTAGGAAAGGAACACAAATAAGATAAAGTATAAATGACTAGAAACAGGAGTAAGAAAGCAAAGGAAGGAAGTAAGGAAGGCAGGAAATAAAAGAATGAATGTAGAACTGTTAAGGGAAGGAATAAAAAGAAAAAAAATAATAAATGAGAAGGGTAGAGAAGAAAAGGAAGAAAGAGAAGGAAAGGGGTGGAAACGGATATGAAGAGGTGAGAAGGGAAGAGGTGGCGAGGAGGGAGTGAAGGGGTGAAAGGAGAAAGGAGGAAGGGGTAAATAGAGAAGGAAGTAAGAGGGGAAGGGAGCAAGAGGGGAAGGGAGTAAGAGGAGGAAGGGAGCAAGAGGGGAAGGGGGTAAGAGGAGGAAGGGGGTAAGAGGGGCAGGAAGCAAGAGCGTTCCTGCGCCAAGGGTCACAAACGAGCTTGTCGTGCCACAAACAGTTTACTCATAAAAGCTTTTAATGGCACCCCGCCTTGATGTAAGGGAGGGGGAGGAGGAGGAGGAGGAGGAGGAGGAGGAGGAGGAGGAGGAGGAGGAGGAGGAGGAGGAGGAGGACTAGGCAGGAAGAAGGAGACGAAGATGTTCTTTATTTACTTCTCTCTCCCATTCCTCTTCCTCCTCCTCCTCCTCCTCCTCCTCCTCCTCCTCCTCCTCCTCCTCCTCCTCCTCCTCCTCCTCCTCCTCCTCCTCCTCCTCCTCTTCTTCTACTACTACTAGTAAGTGACATTTGGGTCAAAGTTTGTGTGGAATAAGGGTGTTCACGAGTCATTTTATATGTGTTAAGGTGTTGAAGGAGAGGAAGAAGAAGAAGAAGAGGAAGAGGATGGGAAAGCAGATCAGTAGGGAGGGAAGGGTAGGTTAAGAGAGAAACAGAAAGAGGAATAAAGGGGAGGGGAGGGAAGTAAGGGGTGAAAATGAGGTAGAAAATGAGGACATGAGGATAGAGGAGAGGAGAAAAGGAAGAAAAGGAGAAAGAGAAAGTAAATAAAGAGAGGAAATATAGGTTAAGGAGAAAAAAAGTTAGGTATGTCATGCATTGAGGGAGAAGGAAGGAAGGAA
>JAPQNM010000047.1:10305159-10310159 GCA_029783475.1 Metacarcinus magister
GATTAAAAAAAAAATAGAACAAAAAACCAGATTTGTCGGGGTATCATCCTTTTTTTTTTTTACTCCTTCTTTTTTTTTTCTTTCTTCCATTGCCAAGGTTGAAAATATGTCCCCGAACTCTGGTGATCAAGATAAAGGAGAAACTAAAGTAAATCTTCCCCCTTGAATTTCCTGCTTCTTAACGAAATTGGTCGGTTCGAAAGGATTTTTAGTTTCCCCCGAAATTCACGATTATTGTCTCATCTTTACTGTTCCTTGGGTTCCATTTGAGTTGGTTTTCTTGTCTTATTAACTCTTGCTACATATATAACCTCAGCTAATCTTTTTCCTTCTTTTATTTCTCTTTCCTATATTGATATCTCTCTCTCTCTCTCTCTCTCTCTCTCTCTCTCTCTCTCTCTCTCTCTCTCTCTCTCCTCTCTCTCTCTCTCTCTCTCTCTCTTTCTCTCTTTTAACATGTTTTTTGTCCTCCCTCCACTCACACTCCCCTCTCGTGATTATTTTTTCTCACTGTTCGTCAACACTTGTCATAGTCAACCCCACCCATCACTTTCACCCTCTTTCACCTCACTCCTATTCTCCCCCATGCCCTTCCCTTCCCTTTCTTTATATTCCTTTATTATCCTTTCTTATAATTTCTTTTCCTTTTACTTCCTTTCCTTAAATATCCCTTTTTTTTTCCTTTCCTTTTCTTTCCTATCCTTTCTTTTTCCTTTTCTTTCCTTTCCCTTTTTTTCTTTTCCTCTTTTCCTAGCCTCTCTTTTTTCAGTTCTTGTCTTTTCTTTCCTTTCCTTTTTTATCCTTTTTTTATATTCTTTTTTTTTCTTCCCTTCCCTTTCCTTCCCTTCCCTTCCCTTCCCTTCCCTTCCCTTCCCTTCCCTTCCCTTCCCTTCCCTTCCCTTCCCAAATACACACACTCCTAAATTATTACTATTACTCCTAACTCCCTTCATTCTCTAGTACTCCTATATACCATACTTACCTTCATCTCTCTCCCTTACAAACACCATCACCCCATCACCCCATCACCCTTAACACCTGTGGCTAGGGGCGTGAGTCACATGTTCTCATCAGTGTCAACAGGTGTGGCCAGGTGTCCCATCCATCACACTCACCTGAGATTTGATTGTGTCCTACCTGCCTTACCTTCCTCTGATTGGCTTTACAATACTTCTATCTGTCCCTATTGTGGCTGTCTTAGTGGTGTGGCTGTCTTAGTTTTTTTTATCTTTATGGAGGCTTTAGATGGTCAGCCTCCGCCCGTTATTAGCGCGGGTTTGATTTTTTTTAAATGACGCCGCGTTTCTTATTGATAGGCTCATGATGCCAGCGGAAGCTCCTCGTGCATATAACTTTGCAGTCCCGTCGAGGATAGTGTTATAGCAGCATGTGGGTGATCTTAGGCCACTCAGCGGTATTACCTAAGAAAAGTGGCCAGCACATGTCGGGGCTCGAACTCGGGACTCTGGGTTGGTATGCCACTAGGCCAGGTGTGGCTGTCTCAGTGGTGTGGTTGTTTTAGGGGTGTGGGTCTCTCTCTCTCTCTCTCTCTCTCTCTCTCTCTCTCTCTCTCTCTCTCTCTCTCTCTCTCTCTCTCTCTCTCTCTCTCTCTCTCTCTCTCTCTCTCTCTCTCTGTACCCAAGGAGGCAAGTGAAAAATGGCTGCTGGCTCTACTCTCTATTAACAAAGAGGAGATAGTGTTGTCCTTCCCTTCCTTTCCCTGCCACTGAGGTGAGGCAGAAAGGAGAGGGAGGAGGAGGAGGAGAAGGAGGAGGAGGAGGGGAAGGGAGGGTAGGTAAGGTAATGGGAAGAGTGTCTTACCTCATCTCTTGCAGGACATTGCCTCAACCCCACCCTTCCTTTCCCCTTTTTCTTCCTCTATTTCAGAACTTTTTTTTATTTCATAATCCCCTTCCCCCCTCCGACCTAGCCCTGCCCAGCCCCGCCCTTGATTATACTGGGTATCACGTGCTCGGCGTCACTCAATTATGGATGAATGCGTAGTTGATTTTTTTTTCTTCACTCAAAGTTTAGTTACTTGGATAAACATTCTTCAGTTGTGGAAGAGAAAGTAAAGACAATAACGGCGTGCTGTTATGCTTTAAGAGTCAGTCTTCAGTAATATTTAGTATAGAACAAAAATATCAATAACATAGAATGAACAATCGTGCAAATATAAAATCGGTCACGTAAATCAGTACTTGTCCTCATTTCCAGACCTCCAGGCCAGCCATCTGACACAAATATTGTTTTGTCAACAAGCAACATATTAATAAATAATGTAATTTTATTAACTGAATTGAGTTCAAGTGTTTATAGATATGTAACTTTTAACAAAAATGATATGATAAAATAAATGTTAGTTAAGAAAAATCTTGAATTACCATCTCGCAGATTTTGATAAGCTCTGGGCGCTTGTTGCCAATACAAATTGGATCATAATTATAAATCATGACATATTACTGGAAAATATTTATTAAAATTTTAGATAAATATGTCAATTATGCATTCATCCTCGTAACAGGTTTTCAGTTTAGAATATAAGACCAAAATGATGAAACACTAACATTATAAACAACATTTCCCCCATAAAACATTCACACAGTAAGTATTCACTGACGCAACACAAGAACGATCAATCAGAGTTCATAAGAATCAGGCGCCAAACAAAGAAATTAAAAAAAGATCAGAGAAATCTTGAACAATGCATCGCGAACCTTAGTAAAACGAATCCTAAGGAATATTACAATTATATGAGACAGAAGAAAATCCTCAGAGGCATTAGAGTTCCTTTGTTTATGTAAAAAAAAATCCAACTCACAAGTAACAGAAACGAAATGGCAAACATTCATATTAAGGTTACATATTAAGGTTACATAGTGCAGTTCCCTCAAACACTCTAGTTAGAACAAATAGGTCTGTTACAGTTTGCTTCTCATATATATATATATATATATATATATATATATATATATATATATATATATATATATATATACATATATATATATATATATATATATATATATATATATATATATATATATATATATATATATATATATATATATATATATGTATATATATATATATATATATATATATATATATATATATATATATATATATATATATATATATATATATACCTATCTATTCCCTGCTCTCTTCCCCGCTCTGCCCTCTCCCATGTCCTCCCTGTTTCACCTCTTTTTCCCACCCTGTCCTACCTCACCACCGTTTTTCTCTTTCATAGCTTGCCTTGTTCTCGTCCTGGTTCTGTCTACATCCCGGTCAGGCCACTTCTTGCTAGCTTACGCCTCCCATTCGTGCATTTTGCTAACCATTCCTCGGCTGACTATCAGGAACTTATTTTGCTGCTATTGTTACTGTTGTTACTGCTACTGCTGCTGCTGCTGCTGCTGCTGCAACGCTGATTTGACTGTGCCATGAAGTGTCTTTTATTTTTATTTTGTTTTGTTTTATATGGATGTGGTCTGACCTTGTGACTTTGCCTTTACTCCTGTTGTCAGACATCAGTTGTCTCTCCTTTGTAAGTCAGTTCGTAATCTTTCACTTGATGCAACTCTGAGTAATGCTATGAAGACCAATGTGTGTGTATTTGTTTGTTTGTATGTGTGGGGGGGAAGGGGGGGGATTAACAGACCATCAGTGCACTGTTTTATATATATATATATATATATATATATATATATATATATATATTTATTTATATATTTATACAGCCTCGACATATTTAACATTTCATATCAAAATACATGTCATAGTTCGGGTAATTTTTTTCCAGAATTACTTTGTATATTCGTGTGTTTCATTATCACAAAGTGTCACATTTCATCAGACACTTATGGTTCTACATTAACGAAATGCATCCACTAATAGACGTTTTGGAGAAGAAAATATATATATATATATATATATATATATATATATATATATATATATATATATATATATAGTACGTAGTAGTCGAAGTGTGTGTGTGTGTGTGGGGGGGGTTGAGCGAGCGTTGCCTTGTGTTACAGTCATACAGCACATCGTCTGCTGCGGCCGTCATGACACTGATGCTGAGGGTAAGTGGTGTGAAGTCATAGGAAAAAAAAAAATGTGGCTTTATGATTAAATATAATCTATTCTGAGCCTCATGTGACCCGATTGAGTTTTTTTTTTTATGGTGATGGAATAAATGGTCCATCGGCCTCACCAGCCAAGCTTGTACTCATGACCAAGCCCATCAATTAGCATCCCGTCCACTGCCTGGGTGGTGGGTGAGTGGGTAGTGTGTGGTGGGTGGTGGGTGATGGGTGGGCAGTACTTGGTGCAAGGCCTGGGAGTGTGTCTGATCAGCCAAACAATGCTGTGCCCGACGCACCCCAGCAGTGTGTTACGATTCCACGACAAGCTTAATGGTCGAGAAGGTGGAGTAACAACACAAGGATGCTCGCTACGTAATTTATACCTCACTTATACTTGTAATTATAATGAACTGTTCTGTCCTTTTCATATTCATCCCTTACACACGAGCCTTCCCTCCTCCCTACATATCTTCCAATCCTCTATCACTCCACCTTTCCCTTTCCTCGCACAACCTTCCTATCCTTCCCTTCATCTCTACATCGCCTGCCGCCGCCCTGTGTCCTTATACCGCTTAGCGATGCCGTAAGTGACCTGAAATCTGGAGGCACACACTTGAACCACCCTGACTGAGCCACTGAGGCCTTGCTGCACCTGCTGTCGTGGGACTTGCTGCACTTCGCCGAGGATCACACTCCACATTTCTCACATTTCCCATTATGCAAAGAGACGAAGAATGCGTAGCGGCAGTATAGTAGGAGAGTCAAGGGCACCGTTACGTAAGTCTCGGGAGTCGGAGCTCTTAAAGAATACCAGAAAATTATTCTAATCCTGCAAATTGCCGTAGAACGAGAAACTTAAAACCTTTGAAAGGAGAGAAGTAACGCGCAGTGTTGGATGGCAAG
>JAPQNM010000047.1:10312659-10322659 GCA_029783475.1 Metacarcinus magister
GTGCGTGTGTGTGTGTGTGTGTGGGAGGTGCCGGATGTCGTTCCATGGTACTTGTAAATTATAACAAGCTTTTCAACATATCTTTCCCTTTTCCAGTGTTTTGGTGTCAGTATGATGTCTAGGAAAGTCTCTCTCTCTCTCTCTCTCTCTCTCTCTCTCTCTCTCTCTCTCTCTCTCTCTCTCTCTCTCTCTCTCTCTCTCTCTCTCTCTCTCTCTCTCTCTCTCTCTCTCTCTCTCTCTCTCTCTCTCTCTCTCTCGCTTTATGACTAACTGATGACAACCAATTTTTTTTTCTTACTTTTTGATCTTTTTTTCAATAATGTTACGTCCTGAGCCTCGTTTTTTTTTCGCTCCTCTTATTGGTCCTTCACTTCCTCACACGCCGCTGCTTTCTATCTACTCTTAAGTGAAGTGTTGCCACGCTCGCACATACACCTCTGGGGGAACCTCGTACGCAATGTTACCAACACAGAATTAAAACTTGCGTGACACCTTACCGTCCTTATAAGAGTTTTCACCTTGTCTGGTTTAATCGTATTTTTGTATTGATTTAGACTCGATAAATCAATGGTATTCTGTCAGCCTTACATACTCAGATTACGTGGTCATTTTATGTGTATCTACTAACACCTCAAGGATATTAATAATCATCACCTCTTGCCTAGTATGGTTTAACATATTTTTTTTTCTCCCTCACTTCACTTTGTCTGCCGTTGGCTGTGGTGCAATATTTTTTGTGGTATGCGGTTTTTTTTTTTTCTGCTTCGGTAAAGGTGCATGACCGAATAACCGTAAAAGGAGGACGAGGACGAGGACGAGGACGAGGACGAGGACACATATGCATAAATAGAAAAGTTAACGAACAGCAACCAACTAATCGTGAAGGTCCCACAGCCACCATTGTAAAGCCTATACTAGAAAAAGTAGAAAAAGAAGAAGAAAAAGAAGAAAAAAGAAGAAAAAAAGGATAAAAGAAGAAAGAAAAAGAAGAGAAAGAAGAAGCAGAGGAGGAGAGAAATGAATACACTTTATAACAGCAATGAGGTTTTCCCTGATGCAGTCGTTGCCATTAGAACCTTTTTAGCCCCTTAGTTGTAGTGTATTGCAGGTCGTTGTGCCTCAAGTGAACCTGACTCTGCCGTGCTCCACTCCAACGTGTTCCATCCTTAGGCTAAATCGAGGCAGTTTTCAGTGTTGTAAGACTTGTTCTAACTTTAATAGGGAATTATAACTTAGCTCATCTTAACTTAAAGCACCGTGATTCAGTGTGACAGTTTTGAACATTGACTAAATTACTGCAATGTTTTGATAGTGTAACAACCTAAGTATTTTTCTTTCTCTTTGCGGATTATTTAGATATTAACTTATTCTAATAACACTACCTTCTTTACTGTTTGTCTGTATTTGTTAAGTTATGTCTGACCTTATGTAGCCTGCATCAGCCTCGCTTCATCTTGCATTCATTCTTACTTAACAGAGATGTAATATTGCTCCGTCATATTCTGTTAAGTTAAGCTAACAAAGACATTTACTGTAAGGAGGTTATAATTGTTAGTGTTGAGTGCCTAAGACTGTTATGCTGTTTAAATTCCTTTGTTCCCAGAAAAAAAATTTGAAAATGAAAAAAATAATATGTATGTATATATATTATTTTTGGATTTTCTATTTTATTTTCTATTTTATTTTCTATTCAGGTTCTTGATATTTCAATCCTAGTTTTTATTCCTCTTGTCAATCTTTTTTTATCCAGCTTTTATACAAACCATTTTTTTTAATCAACTCTGTCACAGATTCTGGTCCTCATTACGCGTTTTTGATATTTTTTGGAGTTGTGCATTTTTTTGTATTGGAATGCAAGTTTGTTTGTTTTTTATATATATTTCACTTTTTTCATATACCTTTTTTTCCCTTTTTGCACACCTTATGAAGGGCTCTTTAACTTTCTGACACCCACGTTACACTTGATTACAGGTGTTCCGGGAAGGCCTCAGGTTGCCGCAGACACCTGGCTAATTGAATCATGCGTCCACCATAACATCATTTAGGACACAGAGTTCAGTGGATGTGTTACGGGAGAAAAAAAAGGGACATTGACAGTTTTATAGGTTACTAATCAGTGTGGTGTGTGTGTGTGTGTGTGTGTGTGTGTGTGTGTGTGTGTGTGTGTGTGTGTGTGTGTGTGTGTGTGTGTGTGTGTGTGTGTGTGTGTGTGTGTGTGTGTGTGTGAAGGTGACACATACCTCGCATCACCTTGCTTCTCCGGGTTCTCATTCTCACCTGTAAAGATAAGACAATCATAATTAGATACATAGATATATAGGTAGATAGATAGATTAATAGATAGATAGATAGATAGATCAATAGATAGATAGATAGATAGATCAATAGATACATAGATAGATAGAGTGATAGAGTGAGAAAGATTTTGTAGAAATTCGTAAACCTTTGTCATTAACACTGGTTTTAAAGCAGATGAGTTTAAAATTCATGATTCATCAATATTTTTGCATCATGTAACCGCTTGCACACACACACACACACACACACACACACACACACACACACACACACACACACACACACACACACACACACACACACACACAGTAGCAGTAATACCGAAACCAATAATTGCAATACAGAACATATAAATGAATTATTGGTGTCATGGTTACCATGTATATGTTGGTGATGTGTATGTGCGTGTGTGTGGGTGTAGGTGTGTGTGTGTGGGTGTGTGTGTAGGTGTGTGTGTGTGTGTGTGTGTGTGTGTGTGTGTGTGTGTGTGTGTGTGTGTGTGTGTGTGTGTGTGTGTGTGTGTGTGATCAATACATACTACGTCTCCACCTAACAAGGTTCTGAGGCCGATGATCACGCCTTTCCAAACACTCGCCCTCACGACTACGACTAACACCACTACCACCACCACCACCACCACCACCACCACCACCACCATCACCACCACCACCATCACCACCACCACCACCACCACCATCACCACCACCACCACCACCACATTCACTACCCTTTACACCATGTCATAATTGTTGTCCTCCTCCTCCTCCTCCTCCTCCACTAACGATTGGGTCTGGTGTTGTATCGAAATAAGACAAATTACTTTGACTTAGTAAAAGAAATATAAGGTGTCACACACACACACCCACTCTCTCTCTCTCTCTCTCTCTCTCTCTCTCTCTCTCTCTCTCTCTCTCTCTCTCTCTCTCTCTCTCTCTCTCTCTCTCTCTCTCTCTCTCTCTCTCTCTCTCTCGGTTATGATAGGTTAAGTTAGATTAGGTTATATTAGGTTCGGTTGAGTTGAGCTGGAAGGTCACACCTCCCTCGTGTGTGTGTGTGTGTGTGTTTGTGTGTGTGTGTGTGTGTGTGTGTGTGTGTGTGTGTGTGTGTGTGTGTGTGTGTGTGTGTGTGTGTGTGTGTGTGTTTATTACTCTTCTCCCTCGCACGTACTTCCTATTAACACTTTTCTCTCGTAAATAAAAAAAAAATATTTAATTCAATGTCGTAGAGAGAGAGAGAGAGAGAGAGAGAGAGAGAGAGAGAGAGAGAGAGAGAGAGAGAGAGAGAGAGAGAGAGAGAGAGAGAGAGAGAGAGAGAGAGAGAGAGAGAGAGAGAGGACATAATAGAGTGATAGAAAATGGAATATAGGAGGAACAAAAAGACAACAATTACATGAGATCAGATAGAACACGAGAAAAATCCGCCACCTTTGCAGACAAGGAGGAGGAGGAGGAGGAGGAGGAGGAGGAGGAGGAGGAGGAGGAGGAGGAGGAGGAGGAGGAGGAGGAGGAGGAGGAGGAGAAGTGGCGGTGTCTAAGAGATCCTGAGTGCGATAAGGAGACAGACAGGGCGACAGGAAGGAAAAGTAGGAAGATAACAGAGTGGAACTATTACTGTTATCACACCCAACATTTTTAACTACGAATACTGCTTCCTCTTTCCACTACTATTACTACTACTTCTATTACTACTACTACTACTACTACTACTACTACTACTACTACTACTACTACTACTACTACTACTACTACTACTACTACTACTACTACTACTACTACTACTACTACTACTACTACTACTACTACTATATACTACTACTACTACTACTACTACTACTACTACTACTATTACTACTTTTACTGCTACTATGGGTAATGATAAGGAAGTTTTGGAAGTTGTACGTTACATATATCTTGTTATCGCACACACACACACACACACACACACACACACACACACACACACACACACACACACAAACACACGAAAGCAAGGGAAGAAAATAAAGAAAATAAAGAGAAAGAGAAGATAGAAAGACTCTTGGCGTCACTTTTCTTGTTAATCTTTTACAATAATTGATCAACATCGATTACCCATTCGTGTGTGTGTGTGTGTGTGTGTGTGTGTGTGTGTGTGTGTGTGTGTGTGTGTGTGTGTGTGTGTGTGTGTGTGTGTGTGTGTGTTGAGTGGGTGGATTGGTTTCTAAGGCTTTTGCAGCATTATTTATGAGAGAGAGAGAGAGAGAGAGAGAGAGAGAGAGAGAGAGAGAGAGAGAGAGAGAGAGAGAGAGAGAGAGAGAGAGCCAGACTGATACATGTCAATCTCTCCCCCCCCCCACCCCATTGGTAGGCATCGCGTCTCCAACCCTCAGACATTACCTGAGCACCGAATCACCACCAATCAGCTGCAAGGAAACACTGACGCCCAACCAATCACGAGAACAGAGGCTTTTGATTGGCTACACTGACCAATCAAGGCTAATCATTGGGTACTGTACTTAATCCTTACTTATGATTGGATAATTTTGGTTTTGAAGTAATAGATTGGAAAGTGTGGATGTAAATGAAGGTCCGATTGGGTAGTGATGGGTAGTGATTGGTTGGTGTTAATTGATGATTAGCCAGTTTTTTTTTAATGACTCTATACTATTTTCATTCTCGCTCTTCCCTTTCTTTGTATCATTAGTGTGTTTAACAGTATTATTATAGTGTTATTGTATTTTATTATCGCTTTTTAGGTGCTCATTTTGTCTAATTATTATTATTATCAGTATTATTATTATTATTATTATTATTATTATTATTATTATTGTTATCATTATTATTATTATTATTATTAGTTTTTTTTATATATAAGAAGCGTGGAATTTGTCATTGAGTCTTAATAATCTGAGAGTAAGAGAAGGACGAGGAAAAAAGTTAAAAGTTGAATGAATAGAGGGAGGAGGAGGAGGAGGAGAGGAGGGAGGAGGAGGAGGAGGAGGAGGAGGAGGGGAGGAGGAGGAGGAGGAGGAGGAGGAGGAGGAGGAGTGACAATTAGGATTAATAAAGTTACTTCCCTGTCCTGCCCATCATCTCTTCCTTCTTTCTTTTTTTCCCGCTCAGGTTCGTTAACCTGAGCGGGAAAAAAAGAAAGAAGGAAGAGATGATGGGAAGGACAGAAAAGTAAAAGGAGGAGTTGTGGATAATTGTATATGAGGAGAACAAAGGGAAATAAGAAGTTATAATTAGAAAGACTAAAATTGAAAGAAAAAAAAAGATATATACATTTATTTCTATCTCTCGTTTGGATATAGATATTTGAACTGCTATCGGTAATTTATTCGTAATTTAAGGACTAAAATTGTAACTCCTGAATTACTTTACTCTTCATCCCATCGAATAAAACATTGTTATCTAGAAACGCTTTAAAGAGATAGACACACACACACACACACACACACACACACACACACACACACACACACACACACACACACACACACACACACACACACACACACACCGCGCGACGCAGATACAGAAAACAACCTTGAAATATTTAAAACAATGAAATAAACACCAGATATAAAAATGAAATCATAGAGAAAACACAACAGTCAGTAAATAAAACGACAAAGAGGTAAAGAACATAAAGCAAAAGGTAAAGAAACACAAACACAAGTGGCACTAACAATTATACAAAGAACACACAAGAAAGAAAAAAAAAACGCAGTGACTACAGAAAACTACGTTAAAAATAGAACACAAAAACTTTAACCTTAATGATGGAGAGGTAAAGAAAACTGTACTGAGTCACGGGTGTGCAGAAAGTGACACAGAGGTACAGGAAATATAGCAAGTGTAACATAGTAATCAAAAAGTGCAGTGAATACTAATAGACTCAGGGCAGGAGCATCGAACGTACACCTCCTCTTCGTTCTGAGTCACAAAGGACACTGACAGCACCTGGGTCTGGCTTCCCTTACACCACACACACGGAAGCAAATGTTGTATTAATTACTCATGTATACTACGTTGCGTGTGTGTGCGTGTGTGTGTGTGTGTGTGTGTGTGTGTGTGTGTGTGTGTGTGTGTGTGTGTGTGTGTGTGTGTTTTATGAAGGTTCAGTACATAACGTCTTTAATTGTGTACAAGGTGAAGAGAGACGTTTGAGTGCTCGTTAAACCTTCAAGCTGTGTAATTAATACTGATTTATGGGATCAATTTACGTGTTCACCCTCCTTAACCTCGCTTATTAAATGATAATAACACATTTAACACATTTTTATTCCTCTCCCTTCTCAGTCTGGTGCAGTAAAGGTTGAAGAGGAAAATATTTTGCAGTAACCAGTATTTCATAAGTCTTAATAAATATAAAACTTCGTCTATTCTTTTATATATATCATAAGGGAAGGCTATATAACATTGCCAGACTTAACACTTCTCTCGTATAACATTCCCTCCACCTCCTCTTACTTACTTACTTACTTACTTACTTACAAACAAGCATCAATAAATTAACTTGCTGTATATTTTTCCCGTAAGCATATTTTTTTCAGAGTAACAAATGCCTTTAACACCTAATTACCAGGGCGGGAAATTGACAGAATACCTCGCATTTACTTTTTTTTTATCGTGTTACTGATTACTGTTTTCAATCACCATCAATTTGCCGTAATGAGGTGAGGCGCCGGTCACTTTAGGCCCGTAATTACAGCGCGCGAAGTAAGAGGTGTCGACTAATTACACATTAACGGGGGGTCGCAGGTGAGGCCAGGTAGGCAAGTAGGGGGCGGTGCTAATTGGTAGGTGAAAAACATGTGAGTCTCGCGGGCGGGGGCGGGGGCGGTGCAGATAGACACACTCTCTCTCTCACACACACACACACACACACACACACACACACACACACACACACACACACACACACACAGACGCACACACACAGAACCAACTCTTAATCTGGCGAGTCAACACTTAGCACCACAGATGAATAAAAGGAGGAGGAGGAGGAGGAGGAGGAGGAGGAGGAGGAGGAGGTCAATTTTCCCACACACACATTCACAAGCAAATTTTTATTACGTGTAGGTGGCATTGCACATGACTCCGCCCCCCCCCTCCCGCCCCCCCACACCCTCCCTCCTCTCCTTTCCTTCTCTTTTATCTATTTCTCTCTTTCCTCCCTCCCCCTCTTTCTCCTCCACGCCCACGTCCCGCCCACCTCTTCATTTTCCTCGCAAGCAATAGAATGGAAAGGTTTGTGTGTGTGTGTGTGTGTGTGTGTGTTTCTTTCTGTATATTTTTTTTTTCAATGTTTTTTTTTGTATTGTGTTCAACGTAAATAAATCCTTGTTAAGCTTTGTAAAATTTTTGTTTGTTATCGATTCATTAGGTTTTTTTTTTTTTATTGTTTTGAAATTGTCCGTTTTGATTGATGTTTTGTTTTTGTTTGTTTTATGTCAATGTTTGTTTTATTTTTTTATTATATTTTTATTTTTTATTTTATTCATTAGTGTGTTTGAATGGGATGTTTTATGGATTTATTTGATTTATTCAGTTTATTTGTCATTACTTTGAATTATTATTGTTATATTTGTCATTAGTTTATTTAATGGTTATATATTTCTTCTTACTTATTTTGGTGTGTGTGTGTGTGTGTGTGTGTGTGTGTGTGTGTGTGTGTGTGTGTGTGTGTGTGTGTGTGTGTGTGTGGGTGTGTGTGTGTGTGTGTGTTAGTATTTATATTCCCGCTGTGTTATGGTACATCCGTCTTGAAAGTGTTGCATTATGGGAGAACGAAGCACCGTAAGCTGTACCGGAGTGGAGGGGACACAGCTACAAGGATAATGTTACCTCTTGCATTAGTAACACGGATAGAATATGAATGAAAGTGAAGAAAAAACTAAAAAAACTATTAGGCCCGAGGGAAGAGTGGGAAGCATACAGTTAGGTTGAGATAAGTAGTAATAATGCACACAGCGATGGAAGGCAGGAAGAGTGTAAGTCTTGGGGTATTGGAGGCAGTTAGTTACAGGATGAAAATTATAAGGCACATGAACATAACTCAACCCGTATATAAGTGTGGATGGATCCGCTGCCACACGTAACATATAATTACATGACGTGCTGTAGAGAGGGAGGCGGCACGGCCATCACGTCACCTCACGTCACGTCCAGCGGTCCTTCACCTGGCACTAAGTACACACCTGGATACCATTACTGTTATGGTGGTAGTTCCTTCATCGCGGCGCCTCAACCCCGCACCTTCCCTCAGTGTAGTATTACGGCAACCACACACACACACACACACTCTCTCTCTCTCTCTCTCTCTCTCTCTCTCTCTCTCTCTCTCTCTCTCTCTCTCTCTCTCTCTCTCTCTCTCTCTCTCTCTCTCTCTCTCTCTCTTCCGCTCCTCTTAACCCCCAAAATAGGAGCATACCTAATTGCTCCTCCGCTCTGGCCTATTTTCACTTAATAAGAAAATTGCTGCTTTATTTTCCGCATAAATCTATATCTACAAATAGCTTAGAATGTCACCATATTGCCTTTAAACATAAATAGCTTTGATCTATTATTCAAGAAACATAACTCTGATTTTAACATTTCAAACTTTTATATGAGATGTTTCTATGTATGTATGCATGTATGTATGTATGTATGTATGTAAGTGTGTATGTATGTATGTATGGCTTCATGAGCGTGTAGGCGTGTGGTGTGAGGTGGGGAGAGGGAGAAGAGAGGTCGATGGGAGTTGTATATGAATGTGTGTATATTAAACCTCATCAAAGGGACTGAAGGTTGAGTTGAGTGGTGCGTCGCGGCGGTGAGACGAACGACACACCCTTAAGGGGAGACTCAAGGTGACGGTCAATAACACGCTGATTATCGCTATCTAGAGCCCAAGGGAGGAGGTGAAGGGCGTCCATAGTGTACAAGGAGCAAGAGGAGGAAAGCATCCACGCCCTCCTCTACCGCCTCCCAATTCCAGTTGTTATTCTTGAGTGTATGTAACAGAGAGAAAGATTGAGAGAAATTAAGAAAGTAAGAAAGAAAGAAAGAGAGTAAGAGAGAATGAAAGAAAGAAAGGGAAACAAAGAATACGAGAAAAAAGAAAGAAAAAAAAAAAAGAGATAGAGGTTATATTTAAAAAAAGAAAATATTAGTTAGTATAATGAAAACAAATATTTTCATCCTTAAAAAACAAAACTATATCTACTTCTATTACCAACATTTTCTTCTCCTTAACAATACAAACAACAGAAGAAGAAAAGAAAATGGCGATTCACAGGTGGATAAAAAAAAAGAAGTATATATTTATCAAAAGACAAAAGGCTGAGTCTAAGAGAGGGAAACACGGAAACTTTATATGCTGAAGAAAAGAAAAAAATGTGTTGCTATTTTCCTGACGCAAGAAAAAATATAGGTCATAGGATAGGATAGATAAGATAGGATAGGATAGGATAAATAGGATAGGATAAATAGGATAGGATAGGATAGGAAAAACGTGTCTTCTTTCCTTGTTCGTCCCATTAGTGACACTCATCAGTAACAGTAGATGAGAGAGAGAGAGAGAGAGAGAGAGAGAGAGAGAGAGAGAGAGAGAGAGAGAGAGAGAGAGAGAGAGAGAGAGAGAGAGAGAGAGAGAGAGAGAGATAGGTTATGGAGGATAGAGGAGAGAACCACTGCGCATCAATTACATTTATATCCAAAAAAAAAGTTAAAAA
>JAPQNM010000047.1:10332659-10337659 GCA_029783475.1 Metacarcinus magister
GGAGTGGTAGTGACGGTGCAGAATAACTAGACTTAACAAAAACACTAACTTAACCTTCCGGAGTGATCATGCAGCGGCTGAAACGCGGAACACAGATGCTTGGTAATGAATGTTCGGGAAAGGGAAGCAAATGTGTGAGTGAGTTGCCGCTACACCCTTGGGACGGAAAGTTGGTGTGGAAATATATCTTCTTTTTACGCGAATATCTTTAAACTAAACAGCGAGTTATTAATTCTGGGAAATTTTAATCTGCATGAAACAGACTGACTGACTGACTGACTGACTGACTGACTGACTGACTGACTGACTGACTGATAGACTGACTGACTGACTGACTGACTGATAGACTGACTGACTGACTGACTGGCCGATGGTGGAACAATATTGAACCAGAATCATGTTGTTTGGTTAAAATTTGAAAAGGATGAACCTCCTACGCCAACGAGCGACGCAGACAACAAAGGAAAATAAAGAATCTGATCCCGTAATGGAGGCTCAGGAATCGGATTTAGTATTGATATCAGAAAAAAACAACAAGATCCAACCAAATATAATAGATGATGGTGAGGAATAATGTGCTAATGGTGACGCTTAGCAATGGAATAAACTTTCATCGTAGATCACGCAGCGCAACACGATCAATAAACTCCTTTACAAAAACAAATGACTATCACCTCCGCCAAGATTATTATTCATTATCTCACGTGTTTAATTTTCCTTGATGATGATGATGATGATGATGATGATGATGATGACTCCTGCAGTAAAGGGGAAACCATCTTATTTTAGTGTAGAGTCAGGATGGTTTATAATCTGGGTAATGATCTTTCTCTCTCTCTCTCTCTCTCTCTCTCTCTCTCCTCTCTCTCTCTCTCTCTCTCTCTCTCTCTCTCTCTCTCTCTCCTCTCTCTCTCTCTCTCTCTCTCTCTCTCCTCTCTCTCTCTCTCTCTCCTCTCTCTCTCTCTCTCTCTCTCTCTCTCTCTCTCTCTCTCTCTCTCTCTCTCTCTCTCTCTCTCTCTCTCTCTCTCTCTCTCTCTCTCTCTCTCTCTCTCTTCGTTTCATACCTTTGAACACGGATTGAGTTGGTGGCTTTGCTAAGTCGGTCTTACAAAGCACTACAAATGTACACACACACACACACACACACACACACACACACACACACACACACACACACACACACACACACACACACACACACACACACACACACACTCCAGGTATGTGACGTGTGCTCATCAGTGTTCAGGTGCGCCAGACACCTGTCCATATTCTACGCCTCACTTCCCTCCTCCTGCCCCTTCCTCGTTCCCTCTCCTTTCCTCCTCCTCTTAATTTTTTCCCTTTTTTTATCATACCATTCTTCCATTTTCATTCTTTACTCAGCTTATCCTTCAACTCCAGACACACTCACCTCTTCTTCCCCTTCCATAATCCTACCTTCTCTTTCCTTTTCCTCTTCACCTCCCATTCTTTTCCTCTTTATCTTATCTTACTCTTTCCCTTCCCTCCTCCTTGTGTGCGTGTGTCAGGTTACTGAGTACAACACCGCTACAACACACTTACGAACACATGTATTTAATATCCTCCCGTATTCCCAGCCCCGTGGTAATTATGTGTGTTAATTATCATACCTTTTTTTCTTCCTGCTTCTATGGTTGGTCTGGAAAATGAGTCCGGGGAAAAAATATATGTAAGGGGTGAGTGCTGTGTGTTGTGTTGTGTTTTACCTCGCATGCCACGCCGCGTTCCCGCTATATGACCTCGACTTCCATTATTGGGGAGGAAAAAGAAAATAGTTTTATTTTTCGTTTTCCTCTTTTTTTTTCTTCTCTCTGTCTGCCTCTCTCTGTTTGTCTCTCTCTCTCTCTGTCTCTCTCTGTTTGTCTCTCTCTGTTTGTCTCTCTCTGTTTGTCTCTCTCTCTCTCTCTCTCTCTCTCTCTCTCTCTCTCTCTCTCTCTCTCTCTCTCTCTCTCTCTCTCTCTCTCTCTCTCTCTCTCTCTCTCGCTCTCTCTCTCTTGTGTTCTGTTTGTGTTTAAGGAAAAGGAAATAGTTTTGTTTCCCCTTTTCCCCTCTATGTGTGTGTGTGTGTGTGTGTGTGTGTGTGTGTGTGTGTGTGTGTGTGTGTGTGTGTGTATTGTTTTCCGTTTATTTATAGTTTAGTTGTACGCCTTTATTTTTACGTTCGTCTCGTGTTCTGTGTGTTCGAAGTTTTATTTATGTAGGAATGTTTCAATGTATTTCTCACCGTATAAATATAGTTGTCACACACACACACACACACACACACACACACACACACACACACACACACACACACACACACACACACACACACACACACACACACACCATATCTCCCTCCCCCCCACTATATCGCCTCCCCCCCCCCAAACACATCCACACAACAAAGACCTCCATTACCAACCATTTAGAGAGAGAGAGAGAGAGAGAGAGAGAGAGAGAGAGAGAGAGAGAGAGAGAGTATGTGTGTATGAAGTCTTAATGGTATGTGATAACGCTTAACGAAGTGGTGGTGATGGTCGTGGTGATGGTGGTGGTAGTGGTGGTAGTGGTGGTGGTGGTGGTGGTGGTAGTGGTGGTAGTGGTGGTGGTGGTGGTAGTGGTGGTGGTGGTGGTAGTGGTGGTGGTGGGGGGGGGCGGGAGAAGGGACAGTTATTGACTATTTTCAGTAAGGTATTAACGCTCTACTACCAAAGTTTATTCATTCACTTACTCACTCACTCACTCACTCACTCACTTATTCACTCACTCACTCACTCACTTAAAGGAAACTAACTCTATCCGGTTTCAAGTTAGGTTGTTTGTCACGCTTCTCAATACATTAACACACACACACACACACACACACACACACACACACACACACACACACACACACACACACACACACACACACACACACACACACACACACACACACACACACACACACACACAGTACCTCATTGATCCCGTAATTGACATGGTACAGTGAAAAGGGAACCACTTACTCCGTCTTCGACCCGACCACTTAGAAGAAGAAGAAGAAGAAGAAGAAGAAGAAGAAGAAGAAGAAGAAGAAGAAGAAGAAGATGATGATGATGAAGAAGATGAAGAAGATGATGATGATGATGATGATGATGATGATGATGATGATAAGGAGAGGAACTACGACGTAAATCTTTCTTATGGTGATCTTACACTATTATCGCTTGAATTACAGTGTCATCATCATCATCATCATCCTCATCACCACTTGTTAGCATTCAGAGGGTCTGTGTGTGTGTGTGTGTGTGTGTGTGTGTGTGTGTGTGTGTGTGTGTGTGTGTGTGTGTGTGTGTGTGTGTGTGTGTGTGTGTGTGTTTAAGGAGGAGGGAGGAGTACTTTTCGCTCTAGGTGGTATGTACTCTATCCTCAGGGCAGGGCAGGTGGAGTGGAGGGAAGGTGGGAGAGTGTGTGGAAGGGGAGGTAGTGGGGAGGGTGTGGGGGAGAAGAGGGAAGAGAGGGGAGAGAGGGAAGGGAGGGGAGAGGCGGGTCATGAAGTGTTTTGCTGGAGATGAGGACAGGAAATTCGTGTGCCATTGTGTTGTGTGTGTGTGTGTGTGTGTGTGTGTGTGTGTGTGTGTGTGTGTGTGTGTGTGTGTGTGTGTGTGTGTATGTGTGTGTGTGTGTTAAGATGTTATTTATAAACATTTAGAACCATCCATGTAATCAAAATATTCTCATTAATAAAAGAAAGCATTATTATTTAATGAGGAATTTGGATTGTGTTTCTAAGCTTCATTTCTTTCTACAATTTGGGGAGTTGACATCATCTGTTGCAAGTTTATGTAATGAAATAATGCCATTTTGTAATTCTCTCTCTCTCTCTCTCTCTCTCTCTCTCTCTCTCTCTCTCTCTCTCTCTCTCTCTCTCTCTCTCTCTCTCTCTCCTCTCTCTCTCTCTCTCTCTCTCTCTCTCGCTCTCTCTCTCTCTCTCTCTCTCTCTCTCTCTCTCTCTCTCTCTCTCTCTCTCTCTCTCTCTCTCTCTCTCTCTCTCTCTCTCTCTCTCTCTCTCTCTCTCTCACACACACACACACACACACACACACACACACACACGTGCTTCACCTGGCCTGGTGCTTCCTGCCTCCCGTCTAATGATGTCTCCCTTTATTAATAGCTCTCAGATCCTCCCCGCACCACCACATAAATCGTCCCTTTAATCTCCCTTTCCCTGAAGATCCTCCTCAACATCCACCGCTTTTAATCTCCCTTCCTTCCCTCATCTCCCTGCCCACCGCCTACCTGTCCCTCCCTCTTACCTGGATCCCTCTTCCCTCACATACTCTTATATTCTGACCTTTTGTCTTCCTCCCAGCATACAACACACCCTGCTGCCCTGGACCTGCTCTCCCCCTTGCCACTCTTCCTCCCAGCACATCGAGGCTCATGTGTGGAAATTAGTGTCATGATCTGTGTTTGTTTCCTCGCCTCGTAAAAGGTAAATGTTCCCCCATGTTTACGTGACGCAGCTTCCAGAGATTATCACGTATCAGTTAGACATTATCATTATTATTATTATTATTATTATTCTGTGTAACATTTTAAATTTCATGTTGATAGGACCTGATCTAACCTGACTTGCCTTTATATATTATTACGAGGTGACTGTTTATTAAGTACACAATAGTTGGTGTTTTTGTAGCGTTCTGCTTTATTATTTGTGCTGCTGTTATGCCGGTCAGTGTGCCAGCGGCGGGTTGGGAGCAGAGAAATGGTTCCGTGTTTAATATGTTTACTTTCACAAATAAAGTCTGCAGTATTTACAACCTGCGTAGAGGCGGTGTGGCCCCTCAACGGAACGGAAATGTGTGTTTGGCGTAGTTTGTGTGGTAGCTGAGAGTCAGGTACCAGTAACTAGTTGTTGTAGCTGAGTTAAGGGTAAGACAGAAGTAAGAAAGAAGTAAGGTGAGGGAGGGAATGTTGCGTGACGCCTCAAATCACCACCAGGAGGC
>JAPQNM010000047.1:10345159-10350159 GCA_029783475.1 Metacarcinus magister
CGGAAATTACGACTCGAAGCTCGTCCTGGAGCGATTACGACCCAGGAGGCGGAGGAGGAGGAGGAGGAGGAGGAGGAGGAGGGAGAGGAGGAGGAGGGGGGAAGTCAGGGAAAGGAGCAGAAGCACAAGAAGACGGCATAGTAATAGGAGGAGGAGAAAGAGTCAGAAAGAGTAGGAAGAGAAGGAGGAATTAGCAGGAAAAGGAGGAGAAGGAGGAGGAATAGGTAGGCTGATTTCTTTTTATGATTACACACACACACACACACACACACACACACACACACACACACACACACACACACACACACACACACACACACACACACACACACACACAAAATCACAGCCAAATCCCAGTGTATGTTTGTCTGCTTCTAGCTTAAAAGTTTCCAGACATATAATCTTGACAGCCAATTATTCCCTCTCTTCGCCTTCTTTCCTTCCTTCCTTCCTCTCACCAAACCTAACATCATCTTCCACTCTTGAAGGACTAGTTTATATTCACTATTATTAACGTCTTCTGTTTTCTAGTGAATTTAAACAAACACTAAAAATTATAGGTGTCATGTTTTTGTTATATATTTTTTTATTAAGACAGGTTGATATAAACCGTAGTCTATTTAAGAAATGAGAAAGTGAAAGGTAACATAATAATAATAATAATAATAATAATCTGTTTTACTAAGAAATCAGTGACTTGTGATTGTGTTGTTTCTTCGTCTCAACATAAATCGAACATAGATACACGAAGAGATGTGATAAAGATTTCCTGAATATAAAAAAAAAACTAACGTGTTGAATTGTTATTGATTATATTAAAGTGACTGATCATAACACTCGAAATATTTCAAATCAAGGAATAAATTACGAGAAATAATGACTTAATTAATTTATCCACGGCCGTGAAAATATTATAATGTTGTGGAGAGAAATACAAGTTCATTCAGTCAACAAAACAATATTAATTCAAGCTATACACCTACACCTTTATTTGAGGCGGCAGGTGTATAAAGGTAATATATCATACTGGTCTTAGGTGAAGGATCAGAAACATGGAGCCTCGCTGAAGGGGCGAAGCGAAAACTTATAAGCCTCAGCACAGAAATGAAAAGAATAATATTATGCATAAGATGGAAAGACAGACAAGAGAGAAAATCCTGGATTACGGAAAGCATCGAAGTTGAAATATTCTCGCCACGATAAAGAACATAAATGAGATGGACGAAGGGATACACAAATAGACTGACAAAATGACAACACAGAAACAGGACAATAAAGTCAGTCATTTTATGTGTTCGAGTTAGGTTATTTTTTTCTTGGCTTTCCCACTTTTTCTTTTTCTTTTCTTTTTGTTTTCGTTGAACCATTATTGTTCGTGTGCTTGTGTTAGGAATATTTGCGAAATGAAGTAAAGAAAATGTGTTTGGAAAAGTGGAAAGTAAAAGAAGGAATGATGGAGTAAAGGATAAAAATGTGTGAGAGGAAAATGAGGATTAAAGGTGAAGAAGGAAGAGGAAGAGGCAGTGTGGAGGATGCAAGGTGTAGGAAGGAATGAAGGATAAAAGATGAATGGCCGAGCTAGGAAATGTGCAAAGAAGAAAGAAAATATGTGAAGGTATTAAGAAAAAAATTTGATTCCATTAACTAATTTTCGGAAATACTGAATTGGGTTTAAGAGCAGAAAAGTGTATGTTTGGAAAAGACAAAAATAACAGAAAAAAAGTCAAGTTGTTAGAATACAATAACCAAAAATAAAATAGAAACACAATGAAGTGACACAATATCACAGACAATGAAAAAAAACAAAAGAGAGGGAAGAAAATATAACAATGAAAATAAAGCAAGATATTAAAGAGGAAAATAGTCTTTATGCTTCCATATTTTTTTCCTCACGCCATCCACAAGTTAATATTCACTTCTACGTGTATACTTATATATTTTATTTCACTAAATAGAAAGAAGAAACATGATTACTTAATATTTTTATCAGCCCGAAATAGATTATTAAGTTAAATACTAACATAAGTAATACACTAGAGAGAGAGAGAGAGAGAGAGAGAGAGAGAGAGAGAGAGAGAGAGAGAGAGAGAGAGAGAGAGAGAGAGAGAGAGAGAGAGAGAGAGAGAGAGAGAGAGAGAGAGAGAGATTATTACACTTTATTGTGAAGTAAATTATTAAAAATGACAAAGGTAACAATTATGAAATTCAGGTAAATACTTAGGAGGAGAAAGAGAAGGAGGAGGAGGAGGAGGAGGAGGAGGAGGAGGAGGAGGAGGAGGAGGAGGAGGAGGAGGAGGAGGAGGAGGAGGAGAAGAAGAGACCAGCAAGTTTCCTGGGATATGTTCTCCTTTATGTAATTGTATGTAATCCTATGTAATCTCTTCCACCTCCTCCTCCTCCTCCTCCTCCTCCCTCCTCCTCCTCTCCCTCCTTCTCTTCCTCCTCCACGTTGTATCCTAATGAGAGGTAAACAGCCATTCTCTCCATCCGCACCTTCCTCTTCTCTTCTTACATTGTTCCTTCCTTCCTTCCTCCCTTCCTTCCTTCATCTCCATTTCCCTCATCCTGTCTCCTGTTCCTCATATTTTTCCCTCCTCCATCATTTATCGTCACTCCCTTCCTCCCTCCCTCATTACTCTCTGTCTCTTAAATCTTCATTCCACTATTTTTTGTTTTATATCATATACTAATTATTATTTCTGACACACACGCACACACACAAACACACACACACACACACACACACACACACACACACACACACACACACACACACACACACACACACACACACACACACACACACACACACAACACACAGACAACACAGACACACAGACAGGACAGACGAGACGAGAAGAGAGAGAGAGAGAGAGAGAGAGAGAGAGAGAGAGAGAGAGAGAGAGAGAGAGAGAGAGAGAGAGAGAGAGAGAGAGAGAAATGAATATAAGAAGAATATATGAATATAAGGAAGCTACAAAAGGCCCGGAGGCCTGCACTAGGTAGTTCCTGTTAATCCTATCCCCCCTTATTACCTACATCCATACTTACATCCTTTCTATAATACAGTGACCAACACTGCACTGCATAGTCCAGGTGAGGTCTGACTAACGCTATATACAACTTCAAAATAACCTGAACACTTCTACTTTTAATACTTCTACCAATGAATCCTAACAACCTATTAGCTGCATCTGATAGACCAAATTAAACTCTACAACTTTCATTATAAATATTTGTTCTATGACTAATAATAACACAGTAAAATTAAACCGTATCTTTTTTCCACAACATGACTTTCTTCCTCATTTTCTCGAAAGCTATTAGAGATATTGGAAATATCATTGTAAATGACCCTTCGTAAATGATGGATAAAAATGACCAAGACGAACACTAATCAAGACTGAAGTGGAAGGGAATAAAAGACGAAGTGGAAGGAAATAAAAGACGAAATGGAAGGGAATAAAAGACGAAGTGGAAGGGAATAAAAGACGAAATGGAAGGGAATAAAAGACGAAGTGGAAGGGAATAAAAGACGAAGTGGAAAGGAATAAAAGATTAAAAATTTACTTTATGTCGTGCAAAAATATTTTGGATACGGGAAAGTTATTGAAAATTAAGGAAGGAAAGAAGGAAGAAAGGAAGGAAGGAAGGAAGGAAGGAAGGAAGGAAGGAAGGAAGGAAGGAAGGAAAAAAGGAAGGAAAAAAAAAGAAGGGTGGAAAGAAGGATTGAAAGGAGGGAGAAAGGAAGGAATGAAGGGAAAAAGGAACGAAGGAAGGAAGGAAGGAAAAAAAGAAAAGAAGGAAGGAAGGAATTAACTCACTATTCTTAACAACATTGGATGAGATGTGTCTTTCAATTGTTGTTTTTTTCTCTTTTGTTTTAAATTTTCGAATTGATTTACGATACAGTTATTAGTTATTAAAGTTAGCGTTAGTTGTTATCTCTCTCTCTCTCTCTCTCTCTCTCTCTCTCTCTCTCTCTCTCTCTCTCTCTCTCTCTCTCTCTCTCTCTCTCTCTCTCTCTCTTTTTCTCTCTCGCTTTCTTTCTCGCTCGCTCTCTCTCTCTTTTTAAAAATATGATAACGAAGTATAAAAATGAAAAAAACTATAAAATATTTAAAACTTTAATTTTACACTTCATTACATAATGAGGATGAAAATATATTGTATCGATAATAATGAGAGAGAGAGAGAGAGAGAGAGAGAGAGAGAGAGAGAGAGAGAGAGAGAGAGAGAGAGAGAGAGAGAGAGAGAGAGAGAGAGAGAGAGAGAGAGAGAGAGAGAGAGAGTGTATGTTAACCTCTGTCTAACATCAAATCCTCATCAGCATTTTCCATTTTTCCCTCTTCCTCTTTCACATTTTCCTTTTTCCTTCTTTTTACAATTTTCTTTTCCTCCCAAATTTCCTCTCTTTTATTTTTACTTTTTTTTCTCTCTTTTTTTTCATATTTAACATCTTCCTCATTTTCTCTTTTCCATCCTATAGTGATTTCTTTCTCTTTTTGTCTTTTTTTTCCATGCTATTTATATATATTTCTTTTATTTCCAATCTTTTTTTCCCTTTTTTTTTCTCCTTCCTATTGTATTTTAATTTTATTCCCTGCTTCTTACTTTTTTTTTTCTTTCCTGCCTCAAGTTGTTTTCATTTTTCCTTCTCTTTGTCCACGTTTCTTCCCATTTACGCATTTACCGGCAGCCTGAGAGAGAGAGAGAGAGAGAGAGAGAGAGAGAGAGAGAGAGAGAGAGAGAGAGAGAGAGAGAGAGAGAGAGAGAGAGAGAGAGAGAGAGATTAATAATTGGTGTTCTTTGTTTTTCTTTATTATTTGCGTGCGTGAGAAGAGGTGTTCGTGTTGTGTTATTTGGTCATGCACGATAAGGAGGAGGAGGAGGAGGAGGAGGAGGAGGAGGAGGAGGAGGAGGAGGAGGAGGAGGAAGGAGGAGGAAAGGAGGTTTATGAAGCACTTAATCACCTTTTCTCGTGTTCTCTCTCTCTCTCT
>JAPQNM010000047.1:10355159-10357659 GCA_029783475.1 Metacarcinus magister
ATAACATTCTCTTCTGCACCAAATATTTTGTTCGACACGCACGCACGCACGCACACACACACACACGCACGCACGCACGCACGTACACATGCACGTACACATGCACACACGCACACACATACACAAAATATGAATGTTCCTCTTTGTGTTACTCTTGCTTTTTGTACTGGTTTACTTTTTTTTTTTAATATTCTCTCTCTCTCTCTCTCTCTCTCTCTCTCTCTCTCTCTCTCTCTCTCTCTCTCTCTCTCTCTCTCTCTCTCTCTCTCTCTCTCTCTCTCTCTCTCTCCAATTGGTCAGTAGAAGTGATGGATTTACTGGTTTAACGTAAATCACTTTCTCTCTTCAGCAAACTCGTAAGTAGGTGATATGAAGCTCTTTATTTTTTTTTGTTCTTTCGCTCAGTGTGGTGTAAAGAGTATGATGTTGTATTACACACACACACACACACACACACACACACACACACACACACACACACACACACACACACACACACACACACACACACACACACACACACACTATCTTTTTTCGTTCTTTAATTGAACTTTGCGTGACTTGAATATTGTCTTGGGAAGTTAAATTGTTCATCCCTCCTTGTCCTTCCCTACTACCATCTTTCAATATGTCTTAGGTTATTTGTATATTATCTATCAGTCTGTATGTCTGTATGTCTTACTTATCTATCTATCTATTTATTCGTCAGTGAAGTTGTCTATCCATGTGGATGTATATTTGAACAGATGTCTTTAAAAAGTAAGAGTTTTTGTGAATAATTTTTGCTGTGGTGATGTAGTTGAAAAAGAAAATGTATATATGAAGTACATTTTTAAAGATGTGTGTATGTTCATGGAAAATTCGCAAGAAAGTGTGGCATAAAAATGACGCGTGGAGCGAGGCAGCGGCAGGACGCGCTGCGCCATCTGTTGCTCGGCCGCAGCACTAAACGTCGCACAACACCCACTATTGATTCCCCTCTTGGTTATATTTCTTGTCCGCCACTGCCACCACTCATACCAAGGCACGCACGCACGCACGCACGCACACACACGCACCTAACCCAACACACACACACACACACACACACACAAACACACACACACACACACACACACACACACACACACACACACACACACACACACACACACACACACACACACACACACACACACACACACCAAGGATAGTTATGCTGCCACTCAACGCCTCCTTCCCGCCTTTACGGTACACTCAATCCGTCGTTGCTCAGTGCCACACACACCCACGTTCCTCCCATTTCCTTTCACGCACTTTTTTCCCCGTGTGTTTTTTGCATATAATATCACTTCCTCCCCATAGAGTGACGGTATTTTGAAGGGAGAATCTGAAATAAAGTCGACATTGGTTATTAAATTCCTGCACTGTGTTTGTTGAAGGAATGTATGATTTTGTTTTAATTGTATTCAAGTCACGGACGAGGTGTAGCTGGAATTAATTGTTTCTTTGTATTTTTTTCTGGAATTATGAACACACTGCCTGGAAGGATTATTTTGATTAACACAAAATTTATACCTGTGAACAATTTGGATTTTGTTATTATAGTCTTTTCTTGCTTTTCCTTGCAACATTATATCAACCTTTTCCTTTAATTAATTTTGCTGTATTTATTAATATCATCATCTTCCTCTTTTTATTTTAATTTCAACCTGATATTTTTTTTATTAATGTTTGTTTATTTGTTTGATCCTGTGTGTTTTTTTTCTTCTTCTATTATGACAAACACCTCCTGAGTTGTTTTTTTCATTTACATCTTCAATACTTCCACTTTTTATCACACTTCCTTGTATTATCCTTCCATTTATCAAGCTTCGTGTGTATCGTGTTATATTTCTCGCTTTTTTATTATGCTTGGTCTTCATTATTTTCCTGGTGGCATATTCTTTCAACGCATCTTGTCTATACTTGTCTTGCTTTTCTTAATATTTATCACCCTTTACAGTGTTATACTTATATTTATCGCTTCGCCAAAAAATATTCTTCAAATTTATGGATCGTGCCTCTAATCCGTATATATTTATTAGTCTCACCAGTCTTACTTTCTTTGGGGTTTATCGTCACTGCCAGTTATTTCATTCACACTTATCGCTGCTTCCTGCCTTGCCCTCAATATCTATCAAGTCACGCTGCAGACACATTGCTCAAAAAGAAAACCTGGAAGCACCTTTAGTTTTGCTTTGATATTTATGATTAGCAACGAGGCGCTACTTCACACAGCAAATATAAAGGCGGATCAGTATTAATGTTTGCTTTTTTCCTAAATAGAACGGTGCTCAGAGGGGATACGGAAGAGGGAGTAAGAGGAGGAAGAAAAGGAGGAGGAGGAGGAGGAGGAGGAGGAGGAGGAGGAGGAGGAGGGAAGAGGGAAGAGGGAGTAAGAGGAGGAGGAGGAGGAGGAAGGAAGAGGGAGTAAGAGGAGGAAGAAAAGGAGGAGGAGGAGGAGGAGGAGGAGGAGGAG
>JAPQNM010000047.1:10360159-10372659 GCA_029783475.1 Metacarcinus magister
TTTCCCTCTCTCTCTCTCTCTCCACTTTGTATAGGATTCGAACCCACAATCACATACACGCCCACCACTGTGACTCTCGTTTAGAACCTGTACGTATAATCTGCCAAAGAAATGTTAACCTCCCGAGAACATGTTACGTGGGAGAAAAATATGCAAGAAAATGCAAGGAAATTTTTCTGAAGCCAACAAGTCGAGTGTTAAAAATGAAAACGCAACACAAGACAAACTGACAGCTGACACTCAGAACACTGCTGCGGCACAAACACACACACACACATACGGCCTAGAACACAGACCCACAATACAGAACACATAACCACCACACAGAACACACAGAACACACAACCACCACACAGAACACACAGAACACACAACCACCACACAGAACACACAGAACACACAACCACCACACAGAACACACAGAACACACAACCACCACACAGAACACACAGACACACACAGAACACACAACCACCACACAGAACACACAGAACACACAGAACACACAACCTCCACACAGAACACACAGAACACACAACCACCACACAGAACACACAGAACACACAGAACACACAACCACCACACAGAACACACAGAACACACAGAACACACAACCATCAAGCTAGATTGTTTTGTTCATTCCTATACATTAGCTGGATTGTAATGGTTAATACTATTTGTTTGGTGTTTTTTTCCTGAATGTTGAGTTTTAAGTTATTTTTTCTTCTTTTTATACTTGATATGAGTTTGTGTGTGTGTGTTTCTGTGTGTAGGGTGGGGGGAGGGGTCGGTGTTTGAAGGTGTCTGTGTGTGTGTGTTATTCAACATGGTCTGGAGGATCACACGCTGTACTCGTGATCGTCAGCCATTACCTTCCCCCAAAGAGGGCAGAGCTCATAGACGCGGGTCTATGGGTAAGACTGAGCCTCACACATCACACACACCCATCATCCCCTTGCTCAAGGGGGACTGTAACCACTCCCTGTCCTGAGCAGAGTTCAAACCCACGCCTTGCCAGGTGGAAGGTGGGGACGTTAACCACTGAACCTGTGTGTGTGTGTGTGTGTGTGTGTGTGTGTGTGTGTGTGTGTGTGTGTGTGTGTGTGTGTTTGTGAGTGAGTGTATATGTGAATGCAAATACAATACTAATTGGTTGTCTATCCCTTAGACAGTTTTCTAACAAGGTTATTTCGTTCCACAAGTAAAAATGTTTTAAAAACTGACAGTTTTAAAGAGATGTTTCACACACACACACACACACACACACACACACACACACACACACACACACACACACACACACACATACACACACACACACACACACACACACACACACACACACACACACACACACACACACACACACACACACTGCTTGGTAGCTCAATGGTAACATCTCGGCCCGTCACTCGGCAGGCTCGGGTTCTCACCTCACTCTAGGTACAAAGTTTTCACTGATGACCAAACAGTTATTGTCTTCCTTGAGCAAGGGAATGGGGTGTGTGGTGTGTGAAAGGTCACAGCCTTACCCATTGATCGGGCTCTTAAGCTCTTAAGCTCTCTCCGGGAGGGTAATGGATGGTGATCATGAATCCAGCGCGTGATCTTCATGACTATGGTGAATGGCGCACACACACACACACACACACACACACACACACACACACACACACACACACACACACACACAGACAGACACACACACACAGAAATATATATGAATGTTATGAAGAGAGAGAGAGAGAGAGAGAGAGAGAGAGAGAGAGAGAGAGAGAGAGAGAGAGAGAGAGAGAGAGAGAGAGAGAGAGAGAGAGACAGACAGACATACACATAATCCAAAGCGTACATGCATCGTTTCACATATCCTTTTACAGTTATACAGGAAAATATGTTGCGTATCTGTGTCCCTAAATACAAAGCTGTGATGACCTTGGCTCCATTTAGTGACCTTTTATTTCGGTTTTTTTCTTGGTTCGTTCGAGCATCGTTTAGTTTTTCATATAAAGATCATATTGTCTCCGTTTATGTGTGTGTGTGTGTGTGTGTGTGTGTGTGTGTGTGTGTGTGTGTGTGTGTGTGTGTGTGTGTGTGTGTGTGTGTGTGTGTGTGTGTGTGAGGGGATGACTGGCATGTGTTTTTTTTTCGCCTTCTTGTCCATATGTGTCTGTGTGCCTGTCTGTCTGTATGTATATATATCTAAACTTCTTTGTTTCTGTATCCTCGTATATGTATCATACAGTATTTGCATGACTGTTAGCTTCTTTTTTTTCATTTATCAATTTTTTCTACATTATACATTTTTTTCCTTCTTGTTCTCCTGGAGGTGTGGGGAGAAAGGGGCTTAAGGTAGGGTCTTACCTGTCAAAAGAGATGGCCATGAGGGTGAAGACGGAGGCGCAGATGGACAGGATAGACACGAACTGGCTGATCTTACAGTAGACGAAGCCGAAGCGCCAGTTGAGGTTGAGCATGTAGGTGAAGTTGAAGATCACGTTGAGGGTGGAGACCATAGCGTCGGCCACCGAAAGGTTCACCAAGAAGATGTTGGTGACGGTGCGCATGCGTTTGTCCGCCAGCACTATCCAAATGACGATGGTGTTCCCCCCCGTCGCTACGATCACCATGCCCATGAACACCACGTACCAGATGAGTTCGTTCCACCACGGCAGGTTGTATTTGTTGCCTTCATCGTCCGGCGGACACTCGACGCACGTGCTGTTGGTGAAGTTGGTCGTGGGACAGAAGGTCATTGAGCAGTTCACATGCAGGTCAAGGTTCAGCTCGGTGTTGTTCCACCAGTCGTGTGCTGTCGCCAGCACGGAGGTGAGGTTTGCAGAGCCTTCCAGGTCCATGATGGGCTCGGCCATGATCTCCATGGTCACAGCTGAGAGGGGCAAAGGGAGGGCAGGAAGGAGGGAGGCCCCGGCCGCACGCACAGGGCACAAGGGGAGGTTTAAGTACTCTGGTTTTCTTTATTTTGATCACGACTAGGCGACTCTCACTCCATGCTTCCTTCCGATCGTCGGGATCAGTCAGAGGCTTTTCCGCTCAGGCCCGAGAGTGTGTGTGGTGGCAGAGCGTCGCGGCCGCCGGCGGGAGGCGGTGAGTGTATGCAGTGTGCATCATTTATCACTGTGTCAAGGTGAGCGTCGTTGTCTCCGGGAGTCAAAAGTGAACGTTCAGAGTGGCTGGTCCTCAGCGCTCAAGTCAGATGTAGCAAAAAGTTTTAAAGTCAAAAGGCCGTCGTCTCGTAACAGTCTCTTAAACTTTGTACAAAAATATCAAACTGAGTTTTTTATCATTAAAAATAGTCTATGAACCCTTTATGAGCGGCTCCGCGGCAGCTGTTGGCGCTGCACCCTCACCTTGAGCGGGGCGAGACGAGACTGAGTCAAGATGAGGCAAAGTGAGGTGGTGATGCTCCTCCTCACCCTGACCTGCCACTCATCGCGTCCCGTGCATCACCAGCTCCCTGCCAACACAGATCTGCTAGTCGTGGGCACGGGAAGGTGACCTGCACGGGCGTCCCTGGGCGGCAGGCGCCTCCGTCGCTCCTTCACGCCCCGCCCTGCATCGCGACGCGGCTCTTCCTGCAAACTTTGGTAGTTTCGCGTAACGTCGCGCTAAACTTTGTAGGAATTGTTTGGAGTCTTTGTTTTTACCTCTGCCGAGTGGTCGTACTGGTGAGTGCGTTCACCACTGTCGTGTTGGCGTGGAAGTGGCGTGGCGCCTGAGTGTGTGGCGCGCGGGTACCGGAGCGGATGGCGGCGACGTGTACACGACCGTCCTCGGCCGCCAACTGAGGCGGGAGGGCAGACGAGGCGGGTGGAGGGCGGGGCGGGGCAACATCCCTCCCTCCAACTGACCCATTGTGGGCGGCTGTAGGCGTGCGGTTCCTCTCCCGCCTACGCGCCCTCAATCCACGCCCTCGAGGATGTAATAAAGTCTGGCTGGCTTCCAGAGTTAATTACTCGACCAATTACTGTAATGGACACTTGCTTCTCCTCCCAAACATTTATACAACTGTCTCGTGCTGGACGGAACGAGAAGACGCGCGCTGCTTATAAAACCCATTTGAGGTCACTTGAGATGGCACGCAAGCCCTCAGTGGTGCGTGTGGGGGCGTCAGGGTGTGTTGAAAGGGGGGGGGGCGTCAGGGTGTGATGACGGGGGGGGGGCCGTCAGGGTGTGATGAGGGGAGGGGTGCTGCTTCCCACCCTTTCACCTACATAACTTCACCTTCGCAGTGACAGTGACATGAACATCCTTTGATATATTTGTTCCTTGAGAAGCGGAAAGCATATCATTGTGACGGACTTTCTTCTTCTAAAAAAAGCCGTAATATCGTGCTCCGTCCCAGTGGAAGCTGATCCATCTTCATTTGTCAGCTTCAATCTTTCTTTTCGCTCCGCCTTGCAGTGCCCTTCACACACCGTTGTCCTGCTTGTGTTCATCCTCGTAATGCAACAGATCAGCAGCGTTTTTAGTCGTTTTTTTCCCTCTACTAACAAGCACTTCGACACACTGCACTCCTGCTTCTATCCTTGGTGTGCTTTTTCCCGCTTTCTTTCTTCCATTTTAGAGTGTTAGCTGTGAACGTGTTTTTAATGTTATCTACGTCCATCTGTGTACGGAATGTGTGTGCGTGCGTGTATGTGTTTCGGGGGGGGGGGATAGTTGATAGATGAGTCATGCAGTACAAAGAAAACACACCCGAACTTAGATATATAGAAATGAACACACACACACACACACACACACACACACACACACACACACACACACACACACACACACACACAGACACACACAGACACACACATCAGCACTGAGATCATGAAGCACTTTTAATACTACCGTCAACGACCAGATGCCAAAATTCAAAACACAAAAAACGAGAAAACAAATAAACTTAATCTCATCGACCATTGGTAAGATCAAGAAAAATAACTCGTATCAACACTAAGATAAAATAATATGTTGACTTTAATCACCATTATATTTTTGACAAAGCGGCTTATTGCTGACTGCCCCTCAACAGCCCCTTCCTGCCGTACCCAGACTGAAGGAGAAATTTTCACATTTTTCCTTTTATTTTTTCATTGTCAACTGATAAAAAGTTTCCGCTAAAAATAAATGTACGCCAGACTGACTACAGGGAACAAAATTTAGGAAAAGTGTTTTAGCGTACGTGAGTCTCGGTGTGACCATTCGACAAAAAACTGTTTGGGCCCCAGGGCGTGATGGGCGTGGAAATGAACGAGTGACGGAAACACGAGTGACGTAAACACAGGATACACAAATGACGCAAATATCTGAAACGAAAGTGAACAAACGAAAAAGAAACGAGTGAGCGAATAACAGTAAGTCAGATGATTTTTCTGTGCCTCTCTGTACAAGAATTCCTGCACTTTTTTTTTGTATTACAGTACCGTAATGTATGTACGTATGCTGAAGGGAGGGAGAAGTACATGTAGTAGAAATCCAATGCACGGCCAGCTGGCGTGTTCCCGAAGGCATCAGGACAGACCGGTGGCTGTTAGTTTTTCTTTTTTATGTGGGGGAGGAACTAAGTGGTCTCTCTCTCTCTCTCTCTCTCTCTCTCTCTCTCTCTCTCTCCTCTCTCTCTCTCTCTCTCTCTCTCTCTCTCCTCTCTCTCTCTCTCTCTCTCATCTCTCTCTCTCACTCTCTCTCTCTCTCTCTCTCTCTCTCTCTCTCTCTCTCTCTCTCTCTCTCTCTCTCTCTCTCTCTCTCTCTCTCTCTCTCTCTCTCTCTCTCTCTCTCTCATACGGAATACATTAATACTTACTTTAATGCAGACGATGTGAGCATTACACGAGTTAACCGTTGATTTTACTATTAGCATTACTTCTACTGCTGCTGCTGCAGCTGCTGCTGCTGCAGCTGCTGCTGCTGCTGCAGCTGCTGCTGCAGCTGCTGCTACTGCTGCTGCTGCTGCTGCTGCTGCTGCTGCTGCTGCTGCTGCTGCTGCTGCTGCTGCTGCTTCTTCTGGTGCTGCTGCTGCTGCTGCTGCTGCAGCTGCTGCTACTGCAGCTGCTGCTGCTGCTGCAGCTGCTGCTGCGGCTGCTGCTACTGCTGCTGCTGCTGCTGCTGCTGCTGCTGCTGCTGCTGCTGCTGCTGCTGCTGCTGCTGCTGCTGCTGCTGCTGCAGCTGCTGCTACTGCTGTTGCTGCTGCTGCTGCTGCTGCTGCTGCTGCTGCTGCTGCTGCTGCTGCTGCTGCTGCTGCTGCTGCTGCTGCTGCTGCTTCTGCAGCTGCTGCTACTGCTGTTGCAGTTGCTGCAGCTGCTGCTGCTGCTGCTGCTGATGATGATGATGAGGAGGAGGAGGAGGAGGAGGAGGAGGATGAGGAGGATGTTGTTGTTACAGCTGTTACTACTTCTATAATCTACTTTCACTGCAACAATGACTATTGATACTACCACTACTACTACTACTAACACCACCACCGCTACTACTACTACTACATAAACTACTACTACTACTACTACTACTACTACTACTACTACTACTACTACTATACTTACTACTACTACTACTACTGATACTGATACTAATACTAATACTACTGCTGCAATAACGACAATGACGACGGCAGTAGCAGCGACTTTACCGGCAACAGCTTTTGATTAAAGTAATAAAGATAATAATAATGATAATTATAATACTCTATAATTTAAAAGAAGCCACCTACAAGTGTGTGTGTGTGTGTGTGTGTGTGTGTGTGTGTGTGTGTGTGTGTGTGTGTGTGTGTGTGTGTGTGTGTGTGTGTGTGTGTGTGTGCCCTCATTCCCATCACCACCCATCCACACCCATCACCGTCATCACCGCCCATCCACACCCACCACCTTCATCATCCTATCAGTTCCTATCCACACCCACCACCCAATCACCCTACCTTTCCCATCACCCCCCATCACCCCTGCGTCCCATCACACCCCATCACCATCACAACCACACCACACATCAACATCACAATCAATACCCAAAGCTGCGTATGCGAACCTGTTGAAAAAAGGATGAACTTACTACTATTACTACTACTACTAATACTAATACTAATACTAATACTAATAATAATACTACTACTACTACTAATAATAATGATAATAATAATAATTATAATGATAATAATGATAATATTACTACTACTACATCTATTACTACTACGTACTACTATTACTACTACTATTTATACTACTATTACTACTTCTACTACTACTAATAATAATAATGATAATTGTAATAATAGTACATACATAAATTTACTCGTATATTCAAGGAATACAGAGAGAGAGAGAGAGAGAGAGAGAGAGAGAGAGAGAGAGAGAGAGAGAGAGAGAGAGAGAGAGAGAGAGAGAGAGAGAGAGAGAGAGAGATAATGTGTGTGTGTGTGTGTGTGTGTGTGTGTGTGTGTGTGTGTGTGTGTGTGTGTGTGTGCACGCATACTCATTCAATATAGCACAGTCTGCCCAGCACGTCCTCAGACACACTTCCTCCCCTACCTCCCCACCTCCAACCCTTCGCCTTGCCTCTCTCCTTTGCCCTGCCTCCTTGCCCTTCCTCCCTCCTTGCCCTTCCTCCCTCCTTGCCCTGCCTCCCTCCTTGCCCTGCCTCCCTCCTTTTCCCTGCCTCCTCCTTTGCCCTGCCTCCCTGCTCAGCCTCCCTCTTCGCTCTGCCTCAATTCCTCGCTCTTCCCCCCTGCCGCCTCCTTTGCCCTGCCTCCCTGTTTTCCCTGCCTCCTCCTTCTCCCTGCCTACCTCCTTGTCCTGCCTCCCTCCTCGTCAATCTTTCCTTTGTTAAGCTCACGTGGTGGTGGTGGTGGTGGTGGTGGAGGTGGTTTTTTGTTATTGTTCTTGATTTTCTTCTGTTTTTTTTTTTTTTATTATATTCTCTTTTTTTTGCGTTTTATTTGTTTTTGCATTTATTTTTTATTTTTTTATTATTTTCTTTTTGTCTTTTTTTTTCATGATGTTTTTTATTCTCTCTCTCTTTCCTCCTCCTCCTCCTCCTCCTCCTCCTCCTCCTCCTCCTCCTCCTCTTCTTCCTGTCACTCACCCGTCCTTCACCACCTCTTGAGAACGCTACATTAGGCCACCAGACTCGAGTACATCACCCAAGTCCTATCCATCACCTTCTCTGTTCACCTGTCACACCCACACCACATAACACCCTCGACGCGCCTCCCATCACCACTCGTCTCTCTCCTTCGCACTCCTCAAGACCTTAACTCCACATCTCATCGCATCGTTTCGGTACTAACCCGTCATATCTTATAGTGACGATGCCTTTTCCTTTTCTGGAGCGAGTGTATGGCAGTGTTTGTAACTATTAACGTCTCAGTGGTACTTCCCAGACTCCTCCAATGGTTCTCCAACACTTCTTTTTTTCCCTAGCTAAACGTAACCTATACTGGAGTACTACTAGTTGACTCGCCTCTCAAAGACTCTATCCCACACTTCAGTTGTCATGCATACCTGCTTCACACCCCACCGAGTCCACAGCCACAACTATTCGGTAATATCTTTTCCAACTCAACTTAAACTCAGGAAATTCCCGTCAGGTTCCTGTGGACAGCTTCCCATGACAAACGTTCCTCCCGTGACGAGTGTGACTGCTCCAGGAAACGAGACGATCCGCTCCCACACTACTAGGCGACGCTCCTTCCCTTTCACGATATTAAACGGTCAGGACGAGGCGAGGAGGCTGGCTGCCGAGGGGGGATAGGAAAGGGACGACAGCTCCTTCATCCATCCCTCGACGTGAATGGACGTGGCCTAGAAATGGAGTTATCATGGTATTCGTTTTAATTGATTATTTTCTTTTTATCAGTGGTGTATTGAGTTCCTTTTAAACCGCTCAACATTCTCGCACACGTTGTTAGGTTCAAACGGGTTGTGATGTGGTATAATGTGACCTAGTATTATTATAGTAAGCTGATCGGCCGTCAAGTGTGTGAGGAATCAGTACCACGTGTGATTTGGGATACATACATCAACGTAGGACATTAGTGCGTGAGGGATTTTATTCACTCACTCACTCACTCACTCACTCACTCACTCACTCACTCACTCACTCACTCACTCACTCACTCACATTGTATAGTATCCTTCCATCATTCCTCTTCTTTGAATGTGATGTTTTTTCTGGTTTACTTTCACCTCCAAGAACATTATTTACTTCCTCGTGAATTATTTGAACCCTAACTCATAATGTGGCTAATTGTGATGTGATTTTTGTGAAGGTTATTAGTGTTATGTTGGTGGTGGTGGTGACTTTGGTGCCATTGACCTTGTTAATGATGATGTGAATAGTTTTGATTGTTAACTGTCATTATTAGTTATTATTTTTTACCACTGTTAATTATTTAATGTTTTCCTTCTGTCATTGCTTCTCTTAATATTATTTATCTATCTTTCGTTTCTTAGTTGTCTTTCCCTTTTTTGTTTATGATTGTTAATATTTTATAATTTTCCTGTTCTGGTTAATTTTCTTTTTAATTATTAGAGTTCATGGTAATTTAATCATGTACTGTTTCCTCGTGTTACCGTTGTATAATTTATCAGAAATAGTTGTTCAGGATCCAAAATATCCCTTCAGTTTAGTACAGATGGTAAGTGTTAAGTGCACAGGAGCTGCCTTGTGTAGGTCAACTGGCCTTTTGCAGTCTCCTTATTATCGTATGTTCTTATGTTCTTAAGTGTATGTGTGAGTTCGCCGAGTGGGTGGTGATGGGTGGTGATGGGTGTGATGAGTGGTGATGGGTGTGATGGAAGGTAATGGGTGTAATGAAGAGTAATATGAGGTGATGGAGAGAAATGGATGGTGATGGTAATGGGTGATAGAGGTGATGGGGGGCGGATGGGCGTTCCCTCGACAACGTTCAGGACAAAGAGACATATTTTGTGTTGTATTTATTTTAGTGGAACTTTTGGCGAAGCAACGGATCCACCCTAAAAAAAAAAAATAATAATAATAATAATAATGATAATAATAGTAAAATAATGATGATAATAATAATAGTAATAATAATAATAATAATAGTAATAATAATAGTAATAATAATAATAATAATAATAATAATAACCATAAAGTAATATTAATCAAAGCAATAAAGATATGAATAAGATGAAGCCAACGAAGTACAAACAGCAGGAATCAATTATATATATATATATATATATATATATATATATATATATATATATATATATATTGAGAGTAGTAATAGATTTGAGTGTGTGTATGAGAGAGAGAGAGAGAGAGAGAGAGAGAGAGAGAGAGAGAGAGAGAGAGAGAGAGAGAGAGATAGTTAGATTGATAGATAGATAGACAGATAGATAGATAGATCAAGAGAGAGAAAGCCAATTGAATGATTCATGAAAGTTACGCTGTATTTTCAACCTTATCCTGTAATTACTTCAAAAGGAAAATAACGTTAATGTATTGTCTGTTATCTTTTAACGCAAAATATTCTATACGCGGCTCTCTCTCTCTCTCTCTCTCTCTCTCTCTCTCTCTCTCTCTCTCTCTCTCTCTCTCTCTCTCTCTCTCTCTCTCTCTCTCTCTCTCTCTCTCTCTCTCTCTCATTCATCAGGTTTTCTTGACCTTGAAAGAGCCTAAAAAGTTTTTTTCTCCCAGCGGTGTTTGTCGCCAGAAACTTTTAGTGTGACACACGTATTGTGTTCCACAGACAGAGAGAGAGAGAGATAGATAGATAGAGAGAGAGAGAGAGAGAGAGAGAGAGAGAGAGAGAGAGAGAGAGAGAGAGAGAGAGAGAGAGAGAGAGAGAGAGAGAGAGAGAGAGAGAGAGAGAGAGATGAGATGAGATGAGGTGAGGTGACGGCTGCCTGGAGGCTTTACCTGTGAGCACCTTAGAAATAATGAAAAAACATTACGTGAGAGCATTTTGTCACGTCAGGGAGTCAGCAAGGTAATGGAAGGCGGCCATTGTGTGTGTGTGTGTGTGTGTGTGTGTGTGTGTGTGTGTGTGTGTGTGTGTGTGTGTGTGTGTGTGTGTGTGTGTGTGTGTGGGTGATCTTAAACTAACGGATAGGATCAAAACATTGTATTGTGACACAGATCCTGGAAACTGTTATATGTGGGAAACGAATAAAGTACACACGTTCAAAATACATTAATAAACCAGTGTAGGAAAAAATATCAGAACGAAATGTAAACAGGAACTGAACAAATGCCAAAAGCCTTACGTTAACTCCTTGGCGATAACCGTATAGACTTAAATCAGGGAAGATATAAGAAGCTGGTCTTTGGAAACTCGAATGGACGTGTTTCAGACAAGTTCAATACACAAAGTTGACAGCGTTGAGGGGAAAGGTAGGAAGTGACCAGGAAATGAAAGCGATTGTCGACGCGAGTTTCGTCTGACAAAAAGTTTCAGAGCAATCGTGTGGCTTCAGATGCACCACTTGATCTGTTACGAGGGAAAAGGAAAAATATAAAGTGGTAGGAACGAACTAGTAAGGAAGGAAGAAATTAAGAATAGAAAAAACAGGAAAATAAAAAAGGTTTAAAAGAAAAATTAAGGAAAATGATAAATGATATATAAGAAAAATAGAACTACAAATCCAATAAGAAATTCTGAAACATGTAACAGCAACACAAAACAAATGAATGATGAATGAAAAAGGAATTATCCCTAAAGGAATTATCCCTCCCTTCTCTCCCCTTCCATGAGTCCTCTCTCCCCTTCCTCCTCCTCTCTAAGACCTTTCGTTGACCTGTTCCTTCATCACTCAGGATTCTCGGTAATCCTAATCCTTCCCCTCACAGCTTAGTCGTACTGTACACTCGTTTTTCAGAAGAGGAGGAGGAGGAGGAGGAGGAGGAGGAGGAGGAGGAGGAGGAGGAGGAGGAGGAGGAGGAGGAGGAGGAGGAGGAGAATAATAGTAGCAGCAGTAACAGTAGTAGTAGTAATAGTGGTATTATTATTATTATTATTATTATTATTATTATTATTAGTGGTAGCAGTAGTAATAGTAGTATGATAATGACAGTCAAGGTGTCATTAATGGTAGTAGCAGCGATAGTGGTGGTTGTAGGATTGGAGTAGTGGTAGTGGTAGTGGTGGTGGTGGTGGTGGTGGTGGTGGTGGTAGTGGTGATGGTAGTGGTGGTGGTGGTGGTGGTGGTGATGGTGGTGGTGGTGGTGATGGTGGTGGTGGTGAGGGTACAGTTAATTTCATCAAAGGTTAGAAGTTAGAAATGCGTGGCAGGGATCGTGGACTGTCCTCGGAGGCACACCAATAAATAGTTAGGGGCGCGCCGGAGGGACACACACGGCTGGAGGACACGGCGAGGCGAGGTGAGGCGAGGCTGGAGGAAAATGGTGAGTGTATCGAAGAGCAGCGGCTTGTGGAGGGAGGGAAGGAGGGAGGGAAGAGAAAGTAAGGGAGGCAAGTTTAGGTGCTGTGTGAGGTATTCTTTCTTTCTTTCTTTCTCTTTTTTTTTTGCTCTCTC
>JAPQNM010000047.1:10390159-10392659 GCA_029783475.1 Metacarcinus magister
CGTCGGCAGTCTTAATGAAATCTTCCACAACGAGAGTTACGTCACTGGACGCTGATGGTGGGAACAATTGACCATTAGCTGACCTCGTGCTTGACTCGTTTTATGGCAACGCGCCTTTGCTCTGCCACGCTATTGCATAATTTATCATCTTTATAACCATTCGTGGCCTTGGCAACACAGCGACCACCCTTCCAGGCAGCCTTGCACCACCACACTGGCTGCAATTTCTCATGCTTGTTTTGTTCGCCGCTATAATGCGATAATTGAGCAAACCATTAATTACCATTCAGCCAAGATAGTCAGTTGTGAAACAGTATACATCATGTAGTGGTTGAGTGCAATTCATGAGTGTGACGTCATCTTCTGGAAGGAAAAGAGTGAATTGGTTGTATTTCTACAGTATTCTCTCTACAAAGATTGCTAGAAGTGATCATATCGTTGTAAGTTATAAAGAAAGAAAAAATCAATTATATTACTAACAAAAATATTATCGAAAACAACACTAACATTAAAAAAAATTCATGCCTCAAAGTTTACAAGACGTTTCATTAACAATTCAGTAATAATGACAAGGTATGACGCAGCTTACCCAACACTTTGCTTTGTGCATCATTGTTATGTTAGGTTTTTGCGGCAACAGTTAGAGAAAGAGTTGTAACCACTACACCGTCTTTGTCCTGCAGCCTTTACTCATGTTTAGTTCTGTATCCTTTACACTGTGTTCTGCATCCAGTTATACTTCACCTTGCTCACAACCTTTTAAGTAATACAATATCACCTCGATCTCTTAAGTGCCTTACTATCAGGAGAAAAAAGAATTGTTGAAAGTCTGGCATTGATGTACGAAAAGTCTTTATGTTCCCACGTCCTGATTCTAAGTCCTTGTAGGAGGAACGTGTGTGTCTGGCTTGGCAATAATGGCACGGTAAATACACATTGTTCCAATACATATATTCATTTAATGATCCTGTTTCTCAGAAAACAACAAGTAAAAATATAGCGATGTTTTTCTTCTTGTATAGTTACAATTGGAAATTCCGTGGGATTGGGTTCCAACCATAAATATCAATGAAATGTTCTCGTGTCCTTGGCGGTGCCGTGCCCTTATGTGGCCAAATCATGTCAATAAGTTTTTGATACCTTATGATTACATGTTGAGTGGGTTTATGTCTTTCATCACACCAGTAATTACTTTGAAACAATGGTTCCCGCCATCCTGAAACACACTTGGCCGTGGTTAGTACTTTGAAACATGGTCCCGCCATCCGAAACACTTGCCCGTCAGGCCGTGGTAGTGGAGTGGTGCCGTGAGCGTGTCTGTCATCATGCTGTGTGTCTGTATTGCATTATATTATGACGGATTTATTTTTTCATCAGAGGATTGTTGAATGTATACATTTGTGAACACACATATGTATAATGTACACACACCTACAAGTCCCTTATTTCCAAGTACACACACACACACACACACACACACACACACACACACACACACACACACACACACACACACACACACACACACACACACACACACACACACACACACACACACACACACACACACACAGCTCACTTTGGAGATTTACACACCGAGAACCACATCCCGTCACTGAAATATTGCATCATTAATTTACTAACTTTGCTCGTTGCAGACCAAGGTGAGGGACACGCGCTGGACACACGCTGGTTACTGCTCCTCCACACCGGCTGTTAGCAAGGTACGTGCCGTGGTTATGCAGTCTGTGTGCATGTATTACTTTCTATGTGTGTACGTGCGTAATTGTGACTTCTATATAAAAAAAAATGCAACTACTAATTTTCCTCAGCAATTTACATTTTATCATATATGTTTTTTTGAGTTTATTTATGCCGAGAGTGACGCCCGAAGGAGTGTGTTGTTGTTGAGGATAAAGTTAAAAAGGTCAAAATACGACTTGAATATGATACTTATACTACTAGTCATTACTAACACAAAAATGGAACGGAAGAAAATATTAAAGATGGTTATTTCCTTAAAAATAAGATATAAAGAAAATAATACAACGGGATTAATACACTACCTGAATACGCAACACAAATACAACAAGTAAAAGAGAAGAGAAAAAAGATGCCGAATAAAAAGAAAATGTTCAAGATAGAAAATAAAAAGTTTGGTGCATAATTACAAGGACAAGACAAGAAAAAGAAAAGAAAAGAAAATTAATGGATGGCTTTCATACGCATCGTCCGAGAAAGAAAAAAAAGGTGTTGCAAAGAAAACAAAACAAAACACTGAAGAAAGACATGAAACACAGACAGTGGGGAGACGTGTCAGTGTTGAGATAAGTTCAAAACACGTCTTGGTCCTCCCTCAGACCAAGATCACTTTGAAAATTCGGGGATGTCACAACTTACTTTTTTTTTACTATTCCATTTTATAAATAAGGTAGATATATTTTTTTTGTCGTTTGATAATTGTTAATTGAAGTTCAATTTGTCATTTGAATTCAGAAGC
>JAPQNM010000047.1:10395159-10410703 GCA_029783475.1 Metacarcinus magister
ACACACACACACACACACACACACACACACACACACACACACACACACACACACACACCACACACACACACACACACACACACACCACACACACACACACACACACACACACACACACACACACACACACACACACCACACACACACACACACACACACACACACACACACACACACACACACACACACACACACACACACACACACACACACACACACACACCACACACACACACACACACACACACACACACACACACACACACACACCACACACACACACACACACACACACACACACACACACACACACACACACACACACACACACACACACACACACACACACACACACACACACCACACACACACACACACACACACACACACACACACCACACACACACACACACACACACACACACACACCACACACACACACACAACACACACACACACACACACACACACACACACACACACACACACACCACACACACACACACACACACACACACACACACACACACACACACACACACACACACACACACACACACACACACACACACACACACACACACACACACACACACACACCACACACACACACACACACACACACACACACACACACACACACACACACACACACACCACACACACACACACACACACACCACACACACACACACACACACACACACACACACACACACACACACACACACACACACACACACACACACACACACCACACACACACACACACACACACACACACACACACACACACACACACACACACACACACACACACACACACACCACACACACACACACACACACACACACACACACACACACACACACACACACACACACACACACACACACACACACACACACACACACACACACACACACACACACACACACCACACACACACACACACACACACACACACACCACACACACACACACACACACACACACACACACACACACACACCACACACACACACACACACACACACACACACACACACACACACACACACACACACACACACACACACACACACACACACACACACACACACACACACACCACACACACACACACACACACACACACACACACACACACACACACACACACACACACACACACACACACACACACACACCACACACACACACACACACACACACACACACACACACACACACACACACACACACACACACACACACACACACACACACACACACACACACACACACACACACACACACACACACACACACCACACACACACACACACACACACACACACACACACACACACACACACACACACACACACACACACACCACACACACACACACACACACACACACACACACACACACACACACACACACACACACACACACACACACACACACACACACACACACACACACACACACCTCCTCCACCTCACAGGGAATCCCGTGTAATCCTCAACCTGTGACCCACTTGTTCGTTGGCTTGTGAGGGGATCGCGAAGCTACGTCTGAGGCGATGTGATACGTAAGGCGGTGGCAGAGGTGTGTGTGTGTGTGTGTGCGTGTGCGTGTGCGTGTGGGCGCGTGCGTGTGTGCGTGTGTGTGTGTAGTCAACTCCACCTGTCTGTCCTCGACGCCAAAACCTTTTCGCCGGTTTTTCGTGGCATCCAAGTTTTTTTTTTGGTTACATCACCCGCGGAAAGTTTATCACGTTAGGGTCACTCTGCAAACTACTTCTCGTAATGTTACAGTCAGGATGGCCGAGCGGTCCAAGGCGCTGCGTTAAGGTCGCAGTCCGGTCTTCCGGGCGTGGATTGGAATTCCACTTCTGACATATTGTAGTGAACTCTACAAATTTATCCCAGTGACACGTGGAGGGTGAGGAACACTTTCCATGGAAGGTTTTAACTTAAAAAACAAAGTAAATAAAAAAAAAACCCGAACGAAGCTTGCGAATTTTTTTTCTCTATTCATTCACCTCGTATGTGCCAAAAGCGTGTAGGAAATGAGAGAGAGAGAGAGAGAGAGAGAGAGAGGTGGGTGGGTGGGTGGGTGGGTGGGTGGGTGGGTGGGTGGGTGGGTGTGTGTACCTGGATTGGTGAGGGTACAGAGGAACTTGCACTTTGCTGGCGACGTATATACTTTATTGTGTTGAGGAGGAGGAGGAGGAGGAGGAGGAGGAGGAGGAGGAGGAGGAGTAGGAGGAGGAGGAGGAGGAGGAATATTCAAAAGAAAGAAGCAAACAGCAGCTGGTCCTAACGAGGGTGTTTGCGGGAACTACAACAATGACATAACTATTCAACCTACACGTTAAGAAACAGGAAAAGAAAAACATATACAATGACAACTGAATTATACTAGAAAGGAAGTGAAGGAAGAAAAAGAAAGAAAATACTATTTTTTTTTATATATAAACCAAGAGAAGGAGGAAGGCGGCGGCCAATGGGCGAGTCTCACGTTGTGTTCTGTGTGCTGATTGGTCCGTCTCTTCCCTATCAACCTGACAGTATTGTAATTCCAACTTGGTGGTGGTTGGAGTTGGCATTATTTAGATCCACACTCTGCACTAGAGGTATGGGTTAGATTAGATGAGGTTACCTCAATATTCTCGTCTACGTAGGTTGGAGTTAGGTTGATTTAGATCCACACTCTGCAATAGAGGTTGGACTTAGGGTTTTTAGTTTGGACCTTAGGCTACCCCAATACTCTCGCCATCACTGTTTTGACAGCACGTCATTTTGGATTAAGAAAACTTTCATTATGAATACACCATTGAAGGCCAGGATGCAGTGTGTGTGTGTGATGGAGGTTGGCGAGGACCTGGAGCCTCCTAAGAGGGTGAAAGTGTCCGTACAGACGCCTGTACTACCGGCGTGGTGCAGCTGGCTGCCACAGCTGGCACCATGCTACAAACAGGTGGCAACGTTCACCTTCAGCAGCACCAAGAGCGGCACAAGTTGCAAGACTTACACCTCCATGCCGCTAAGCATGAAGGTGTCTAGTATGCAACGTGCACACGCCAGGTTTCCATCGGGCTTGGTGAAGGTGTCTGTAAAGCGGAGGCGAAGGGGGAAGATCGCTGTCTTCATCCCCTTGAAGGACTTCCTCGACGACATGAACACGGAGGATGACGAGGCCGACAAACTCGTCCTCCACGTGAGCTGCAACGACTCTCGTATTGAGAGGACGCGCGACCTTCCACACTCGGGTGGAAGCAGCAGCAGGAAGGAAGGTGAGGCAGCAGGAAAGATGCGGGAAAGCGTTAAGGAATGTACAGTAAGCGATACTCACCAAGAGAAGGCACAACAAGGTGAAATACGGGAATATAACGAACACATAGAAGGAGCGAATTGTCAATGTTTCAAGTTTAAAACCAGAATCGAATCCGCCACCACCTCACGCGAGGACCTCGAGGCCAAAGGTGACGAGACGGCGAACACACCATTGGAATACTCGCGATACACGACAACATTGAAGTCGAGGATGATTTGCACGTGTGTGATGGAGGTTGACGAGGGCCAGCACGAGCCTCCACGAAGGGTGACGCTTTCCGTACAGACGCCTGCACCAGCGTGGTGCTGCGGCCTCCCCATAACGTACTTCAAACAGGTTGCTAAGTTTACTTTCGACAACAAGGAGCACGGAACAAGTTGCCAGAGTTACACCTCCGTGCCGATATTCCTAAATGTGTATCGTCTGAAGCGTGCCCACACCTGGTCACCGTCGGCGTTGGTGAAGGTGTCGGTCAAACAGAGGCGAGGAGGGAAGATCGAATTCTTCACCCCCGTCCAGTACTTCTTGAATCACATGGAGACGAACGATGCCGAGGCCGACGAACTCGTCCTCCGCGTGAGTCCCAAGAACGCTTGTATGGAAAGAACCCGCTGGGAGCAACAAAAGGTCACTGCTGAACAAGATTTATATGAAGACGAGGCAGAAAAAGACGAAGTATGTAGTACGAAGTGCGAGGCCAAAGATGCGCCGATAGTTGCGTTTACCTTGAACCATGAGGAAACCGTCCTCAGAACAAGAATGCAAGTGTTGGAAATGTCACAGCGGACAACGGACGCAGAAGGAAAGTATATTCGATCAACGTTGGATGACCTTAAGGCTGAAATGGACCTCCTGGAAAAAGAGATGGATTGCGCTGAGACTTTGTGGACGAAGGAAGAGGAAGATGAAGGAGGCTTTACTTATGAAGGAACGCACGAACAAAATGTACACGATGATGAATTCAACGAACTGATGGACAATTGCACCGAAGAGGAGATGCAGGATGTCTTCAGTGGGATTAATTGGAATTTGTTTGAAGAGGACGAAGACGAAAAAGAACAAGGAAGAACAAATGAAGGCTCGCACGCCCCTCAACCCGTGAACACGTATATCGTACAAGAACAAGAAGGAACAAGTGAAGGCTCGCACGTCCCTCAACCCGTGAACACGTGTATTGTACAAGGCGGCACGGTAAGGTGGTTTGCCAAACTTGCTCTCTTCCTCCTCGTAGTGATGTGCCTTGCGCCTGTTGTAGAGCATCCGTACCTGCCCTTCAGACTTGACCTGCCGGGGCTGGAATGAAGACTGAGGCGATAGTTACTCATACTACGTTGCAACGCACACCTTCTACGCGACATGTCAACCTCATAACCTCTTAAGTCAAATAAAATAGAAAAATACGTTCACTTTCCACAGCACCAAGAGCGGCACAAGTTGCAAGACTTACACCTCCATGCCGCTAAGCATGAAGGTGTCTAGTATGCAACGTGCACACGCCAGGTTTCCATCGGGCTTGGTGAAGGTGTCTGTAAAGCGGAGGCGAAGGGGGAAGATCGCTGTCTTCATCCCCTTGAAGGACTTCCTCGACGACATGAACACGGAGGATGACGAGGCCGACAAACTCGTCCTCCACGTGATCTACAACGACACACACACACACACACCTCGATATTTTAAAAGCCATGTAATCTAATCTGATGACGGAAAAGCATGAGGAAAAATTCATAAGAAAGTAGTTCCGATAATTTTTTCCGGACCATTTCCCTGGAGCGCGTGGACGTTCAATTATATTATGAGGAGCAGAAGTAGCAGCAGGCGTTGACTTTATTCCATTCGATTTTGTACCAACTAATATTAACCATTTTTCCGTGCAAGTCACTACACTAATACGTAAATAACAAACAATTAGTGACTACAGTTAATGCCATGTCATTGAGTCCTGTCCTGTCCTGTACACGTATAGCCTTCAATAATAACCTCAAGTATACTGTAGTTCCTCGATCATTAAAATTCACCTTAATATACTAGTTTTATCACTGTACACCGTAGATTCGCCAACGCGTCACCGTAAGTTAAGTACTGTAGTTCCCTGATCATTATAATTCACCTTAACACCAAGACACCTCTAATGTTAACTGGATATCCACCCCTTGCTTCTATTCACCTGCTGTCCTCTTTGCGGGGTCTGGCGACAAGCGGGATTTTTTTTTTTTTGCTTATTTCTGTTTTCCCCTTAGCCATTACCCTTTTAATAATAAATAAATAAATAAAAAAATACTAGTTTTTTTTTCTTTTCACCGTACACCGTAGATTGATTCCCCAAGGCGTCACCGTAAGTACTGTGTTACCGCCGCGCGCACACCGTAACGACTACAATGCATGAGGCAGTATTCACACCTGTATTAGTTCCGCTGAGTGTGTTGTACTCAATATAGGCGAGGGGGTTACAGGTATGGAGGGTGGAGTAGTGAGGTGTGGCGGGGGCCGCCAGCAGCACGGAGGCCAGGAAGTTGGCAGCAGTGGCGAGCATGGCCAGCACGAGGGCGTACTGCACCAGCCTCACCAGACACACCCGCACGCACCACACCCCGCCCGCACCGCCCTCATCCGGGCCAGGACTGTTGCTTCGGCTACTCCCGCGGCTCCCAAGGGTCACCTCCAACAGGTCACTCTGCGGAGGGAAAACACTTGCATGAACGGCGTACCCAACACACCTGGCACAACGTGACTCAAACTGTCTCATGCGCACACACACACACACACACACGCACACACACATACACACACACACACACACACACACACACACACACACACACACACACACACACACACACGGCTGCAGGTCAACTCGTAACCAAGTCAACTCGTACTTGAGTCAACTCGTAACCTAGTCAACTCGTAACCAGGTCAACTCGTACCCAGGTTAACTCGTAACCTAGTCAACTCGTACCCAGGTCAACTCGTAACCAAGTAAACTCGTACCCAGTCCAACTCGTACCCCTGGTCAACTCGTAACCAAGTCAACTCGTACCTCTCTCTTATATTTCTCAGTATTTTTTTCAATTAACTATCGTTCATAACTCCATATGTATGTGTGTGGCGCAAGGTGCAAGAAGTCGGTCTGCAGGCAGCCTACAATAAAAAAGATGCTGTCTATAAAATCATCAGAGAGCTTCTCGTTCTACCATTTCTGCCCGAAGAGCACATTTACCAAAGTTTTGAAAAACTCGAGAAAGTGACTGATTATATCCGTGAAACATGGCTTAATGATACCGTATGGACATTATCTTCGTGGTGTGTATTCATGCAGCCGATAAGAACGAACAATGACTGTGAAGGATGGCATCGGCGTTTGAATGGTCGTGCTGTTAATGGGAGACTCCCTTTCTATGTGTTGGTACCACTGTTGCACGAGGAAGCTCGAACCGTTCAGCTGCAGCAGAAACTCCTTAGCGACAACAAGTTGAAGCGTTGTCAGCGGAAGAAGTACAAGACTGTCCAGGCCAAGCTCTTCAACGTTTGGGAGACATATCAAAATGGAGAAAAATCCACGTCTTCGTTATTACGAACGATTTCCCGCATTTATGGACCTGTATGAATGCGTGTCTTTAATGTGTTTTTTTATATTTTATTATATTCAAAATATTTGTACAGCACCGTTTGGTTAAAACTTTTTAAAATGTCTTAAATGTACATATTCCACTTGGCTTGGTGTTGCAGGAAATGTGATCAGCTACCAGTACCCTAGATACACCTTGCTTACATTCATAAGGCTCTATATCCATGTGACAATTATCATGCATTTTTACATCAATATAAGTGCTAGAGAGAGATACGAGAGAGAAAGAGAGAGAGAGAGAGGAACACATAGGAACACATAGGAAGAACAAACAACAACAGGCCTGCTGGCCCTTACGAGGCTGTTTGTGAGACTACACTATCTACTCTAGAGTGAAGGATACAGGATAGTAAGGGTGAAGGCTTCTCTCCCCAGCCATGGCTGGCAGGGAAAGGAAGGCCAACCAAGACCATACTGTCACTACCACTACTGCTACCACTACTTCCTGGCAAGCGATGTCAGGCCACTAGCGACGTCTTTTGAATCGACATTTCTTAAGTTAGGGACATCAGGATGAACTTACTCAAAGTTTGCTACGTTAAAGGATAGTATTTTAGTTGTGGATTGGCTTCTAAATATTTGTCAAGTCTATTTTTGAAAGTAGTAATTGTTTTACTGTCGACGACATTAGCGGGCAGGGAGTTCCAAACGTTATCGATCCGATTGAAAAAGAAGTGCTTGGCTTCGTTTGATGTGAATCTTTTACCAGTAATCTTAAAAGAATGACGTCTTCTTGTTATATTTGATCGATCAAAAGTAATGTAATCTTCTGCATTGATATTATCGAATCCTTTGATTATCTTGAACATTTCAATTAAATCCCCTCGCATCCTTCGTTTTTCTAGGCTGAATAAGTTTAGTTCTTTAAGTCTTTCTTCATAAGGTTTATTTTTCAGCCTTGGAATCATTTTTGTTATTCTTCGCTGGACTCTTTCCAGTTTGTCAATGTCCTTTCTGTAATATGGGGACCAAAACTGTACGCAATACTCAAGATGGGGTCGTACTAGTGAATTATGCAGTTTTAATATGACTTTTTCTGATTTATTTTCGAAAGTACGCCCAATAAAGCCGACCAATCTGTTAGCAGTTTTAACTACCTCTGAACAATGTTGACTGGGCTTTAAATCGTTTGATATTGTGATTCCCAGATCTTTTTCTTTGTTTACTGTAGAAAGTGATTTACCATTCATTGAGTACTGAACGTGATCATTATTACTTCCGATGTGTAGTACCTTGCATTTTTCAACGTTAAATTTCATTTGCCATTTATTTGCCCAAGATGTTAGTCGATCTAGGTCTGATTGTAAGACTTCTCTGTCAATTGTCGTAGTTACTTTGCTGAGAATTTTCGTATCGTCAGCGAATTTCGATATTTTGCAAGTAATCCCATCATCTATGTCATTAACATATATCAAGAATAAGACAGGACCAAGCACTGAGCCTTGTGGTACGCCACTTTTTACGTTTAACCATTGAGAGGAGACACCGTTTAAGACTACTCTCTGCTTACGTTCAGAGAGCCAGTCCAGAAGCCAATTGTAAATGCTACCAGAGATACCATGAGTCATTAGTTTATTAAGCAATCGTTGATGAGGTACTTTATCAAAAGCCTTTTGAAAATCCAGATATATGACATCTACTGCTCTGCTTTCATCGTACGCGTCAAAAACATTGTGGAAGAAGTCTAATAAGTTAGTTAAACATGAACGTTTATTACGAAAACCATGCTGTGAGGGTTTTATTATATCGTTGTCTTCAAGGAATTTCACCACATTGTCACGAATGATTGTCTCCATTAATTTACATACAACTGATGTCAGACTGATTGGCCTATAATTTCCGGGTTGTGACTTGTCCCCCTTTTTGAAGATTGGTGTTACATTTGCACGTTTCCAATCTGATGGAACTTTACCATCTCTTAAGGATTTATTGAATAAGATTGTAAGCGGTTTACTGATCTGGTGCTTGACCTCTTTCAAGATTCTTGGGGAAATTTTATCTGGTCCAGGGGTTTTGTTTGTTTTCATCTTATTGATTTTTTGCAAAACGTCATTTTCTACTATGAGTATATCATTTAAGAAGTTTACGGTCCCTCTAATCTCAAGTGGCTGAAACGATGAACAATCCTCTTCTGTAAATACGGATGCAAAAAAGTTATTAAGGATTGTAGCCATTTCGTTTTCGTCATTTGTGTGATTTCCATGTCCTTTAGTAAGTGGACCGATATTGCAGGTAAGGGCTTTTTTACTCTTAACAAAACTATAAAATTCTTTAGGATTTGATTTACATGATTCCGCTATATATTCTTCCAGGTTTTTCTTGCTACGCTTTATCAATCTCTTAGTATCGCGACGAATTCTGTCAAACTCTACTTTATCATCTTGGCTTTTAGTTAATATGTACTTATTGTACGCGTTTTTTTTGAGAGAGAGGCTGTTTTTTATCTCCACTCCACCATTTTGGTTTGTTCTTCCTTGCTGAACGTCTGTATCGATACGGTACACATATGCTTATAACTTCATTCAGTTTTGTGGTAAAGGCCTCCCATGACTTATCAATATCTGACTCTGACAACAGTTCACTCCAGTCAGTGTCTTCTAGAATTGTTCGCATTCTGATGAAATTCGCCCTTTGATAATTTGGTACCTTCTCCTTACTGTCTTTTACTTTTATTTCCTTAATTTTCAAATTGAACGTGATTATTCGATGGTCACTAGAACTGAAAACTGGGCCGACATTTACGTTGCTGACTAAATCTTTACTTGTTGAAAGAATGATATCAAGGGTATTTAAGTCTCGCGTCGGTTCGTGAACGTGTTGATGTAATTCGCTCTCTAATAAGTTCGTGTACAGGTCGTGTCCTGTATGAGATCGTAACGGATTTCCCCATCTCGTTACTGGCAAATTAAAATCACCCATAATAATTGTCTCGCATTGACTAATTGTTTCGGAGATTGATTCGAATAGTAAACGGTCAATTTCAGCGGTGCGCCCCGGTGGTCTGTAAATCAATCCGAGTATTTTTCTACTTGAGTTACTCTTTAATTCGATAAAAACTGTGTCAATACCGTTGATGGGTTCTGTTTTAATGGAGATCGGATGGAGCGAGCTGTGAATATATAGGATTACACCACCGCCAATTCTGTTCTCTCTTTCACAGCTAAAGATTGTATAACCAGGTAACTGAAATTCTGCAATGTAATCTCTGTTCGACGTATCTAACCATGATTCTGTGACTCCTATGATGTGGTACTGATCCATCGCCGCGAGAGCTTCGAGATCTATGAATTTATTTCTGATGCTGCGAGCATTTACATAACAAACTTTAATATGTGGATCAGCAGTGGCATTAGTATTTGGATCAGCGGTGGCATTACACGGAGCAACTACGACGTCGTTGCTGCTCTCGTTCGCTCGGCGTTTTTTGACCTATTGAGAATAACTTGGTCACTGAAAAGTCTGCCCAAGCGTGCATCCCCAACGCTGTTTAGGTGCAGTCCGTCGTACTGGAAAAGAAGTGGTTTATTATAAAAGTCATCCCACAGGTTTACAAAGTCAACACCTTCCTGTGAACAGAGAGAATTAAGTCTGCTGTTGATGGTGCGCGCCTTGCCATAGAACCTCCCGTCAGCACCCATCCTGGGAAGAATACCTGAAATAACGATGTTATTAGTCTTTGTCCTGAACTGGCGGATCATCTTTCTGTACTTTTCCAGCAACTCCTCAGGTCTTGTGGATGACACATCGTTTGTTCCTGCGTGGATGATAAAAAGAGTGTTATCATCTGTTTCACTGGTGACCTCTCCGAAAACTTCTGTTATATCGTCAAGCCTGGCTCCTGGAATACAGTAACGCTTCCTATTATTTGGGGCACGGCCACTGAATTCTATTAGCTGTCCACGAATGATAGAATCACCCACCAGCCTTGTCTCTCCAATTTCCTCCTGTGTCGAACCGATCACCTGGAATTTGTTGAAAGTTATTTGAGTTAGTGGTTTTCTAGGGATTCTAGCAGCGCCCCTAGGTGCCCTCCAAGGATAAGAGTCTTGAAGAGAGGAGGGGGTGGAGGAGGAGGCGGCTGGAAGCCTCGTCTCTCCAATAGCCTCCTGTGACGTGCTGAGCACTTGGTATCTGTTAAAAGTATCCGTAGTTAGAGGTTTCTTAGAGCATATAGCAGCACGTCTACTGGCTACTCTCCATGAATACAAGTCCTGTGAGGAGGAGGAGGAGGAGGAGGGGGTGGAGGAGGAAGAGGAGGGGGCGGAGGAGGAGGAGGAGGGGGTGGAGGAGGAGGAGGAAGGGGTGGAGGAGGAGGAGGAGGGGGTGGAGGAGGAGGAGGAGGAGGAGGAGGAGGCTGGGTGGGTGGTGGAGGTGGAGGTGGAGGTGGGGGTGGGGGTGGGGGTGGAGGAGATGGAAGAGGCGGCGGTGGGGGGGAGGAGGAGGAGGAGGAGGAGGAAAGGATGGCGGTAGAGGATGAGGAGGAGGAGGATGGGGAGGAGGAGGAGGAGGAGGAGGAGGAGGGGGAGATGGAGGAAGAGGAGGCTGGGTGGGTGGTGGAGGTGGAGGTGGGGGTGGGGGTGGAGGGGGAGGTGGAGGTGGAGGGGGAGGAGATGGAAGAGGCGGCGGTGGGGGAGGGAGGAGGAGGAGGGAGGAGGAGGAGGAGGAGGAGGAGGAAGGGGAAGGGGAAGGGGAAGGGGAAGGGTGGGAGGCAGCGGCGTCAGGGGGAGTTACAAATCCATGCTTAGCAGTGACGAATTCAAACAAAGTGTTATATTTTTTATCTAATATACATAGTCTACAGATTGTATTTTGCTGAAAGAACTTCTTCACAAAACGCTCACCACAGCTCTCACATTTTTTCATCGTGGACGGCATTTCTGGAAAGCTTTTAATAATTTTACGATAATAAATAAAAACAAATGCGGTGTCAACTGGTTGTCTCTGTGAGTGTGTTCCGGCGGTCGGTCCCCAGGGTCCCCAGGGAATTCTTTGTAGCTGGTAGGTAAAATAGGCCTAATTTTATCCCTTCTTTGTTTTGTCACGGAATTTAAGACAGAAACAAAGAAACAGAATGAACAATCAGAGATAAGGGAACACAATTAATCACAAAATCAAATCGCAGGCAAAATAAATACAATATGTAGCACTGATGTTTATATGAGATATTTTAGCTACAGTGTGTATCACTATGGATGTGAAGGGTTGTGTGTTTTGATTGTCTGGCTAATGCGAGCACTATTTGAGTACGGAAGGTGTGTATGCTTTGTGTAACGCAAAGGTACACTTATCGCAACGTAGACCGATGAATTTGCACCACGTGGACGCGGAGGTCACGGAGTGTGAGGGGGTAGTCTGAGAGAGAGAGAGAGAGAGAGAGAGAGAGAGAGAGAGAGAGAGAGAAAGAGAAAGAGAAAGAGAAAGAGAAAGAGAAAGAGAGAGAGAGAGAGAGAGAGAGAGAGAGAGAGAGAGAGAGAGAGAGAGAGAGAGATAGAGAGAGAGAGAGAAGTATAGGTGTGTGAAGATTGCTCCCATGGGAATGCGACACGGTAAGTAGCCTAAGGCTACACACGTCCAGAAGCGATATCCTTGTTTTTAGGCTAGAGCTGTAGGTGAGAGAGAGAAAGAGAGAGAGAGAAAGAGAAAACAAAAAGAGAGAGAGGGATGGGGCATTTGGTGGAAAGAATGATAATAATAATCATAATAATAATGATAATTATTATATCATCAATAATACTAATAATGATAAGGAAAATTTTAATAATAATGATAATGATAATCATGATAATAATAATAATGATATTAATAATAATAATAATAATAGTAAATAAAATGATATTGATAATAATAATAGTATATATGATAATAATAATAACAATAATAATGACAATATTGATAACAATAATAATGACAATAATAGTTATATCAATAATAATAATTACTGGTAGAAACAATAAAAATACTACTACTACTACTACTATAAATAATAATAATAATGATAATAATAATGTCTCTCTCTCTCTCTCTCTCTCTCTCTCTCTCTCTCTCCTCTCTCTCTCTCTCTCTCTCTCTCTCTCTCTCTCTCTCTCTCTCTCCTCTCTCTCTCTCTCTCTCTCTCTCTCTCTCTCTCTCTCTCTCTCTCTCTCTCTCTCTCTCTCTCTCTCCTCTCTCTCTCTCTCTCTCTCTCTCTCTCTCTCTCTCTCTCTCTCTCTCTCTCTCTCTCTCTCTCTCTCTCTCTCTCCTCTCTCTCTCTCTCTCTCTCTCTCTCTCTCTCTCTCTCTCTCTCTCTCTCTCTCTCTCTCTCTCTCTCTCTCTCTCTCTCTCTCTTCTCTCTCTCTCTCTCTCTCTCTCTCTCTCTCTCTCTCCTCTCTCTCTCTCTCTCTCTCTCTCTCTCTCTCTCTCTCTCTCTCTCTCTCCTCTCTCTCTCTCTCTCTCTCTCTCTCTCTCTCTCTCTCTCTCTCTCTCTCTCTCTCTCTCTCTCTCTCTCTCTCTCTCTCTCTCTCTCTCTCTCTCTCTTCTCTCTCTCTCTCTCTCTCTCTCTCTCTCTCTCTCTCTCTCTCTCTCTCTCTCTCTCTCTCTCTCTCTGTATAATTATGATTTGAAGTATGACTCGCGCCTTTTAAACTTTCCTCATATAAAAGTTCTTTGTTTCATGATAATATTAGGACAGGCGTACACATCAGGGAGACATAGACATTCCTTAACCTGACCTCAGATCACCTGTCCTTCCGTGACCGTGACCTGAATGATGATGATGATGAATGATGAATGATGATGATGATGATGATGATGATGATGATGATGATGATGATGATGATGATGATGATAATATAAAGATGTTGCTATAAAAGATGTTGTACAATCAATCAGACACATGTCACGTAAATCTGTGGCCTGACATGGTGCTGCCTTTTATTACTACGACGTGTCCTTGTGCGTGTATCGGGAGGCAGAGGTCGAGGCTCAGCGGGGCGGGGCGGGGCGGGGCCTAAGAGTGACGGCTCGTTAAGGTTTTGACTACTCGGAGAAAGAACATCCATTAAAAAGAATGCCATAAAGATGAAATTTATAATAGAACTTTCCACTATAACCGTCTCGTTGTGATGGTTGTTTGATGTCCTATCCCATCCCGAGTTTAGAAGGAGGCGCGAGAGAGAGAGAGAGAGAGAGAGAGAGAGAGAGAGAGAGAGAGAGAGAGAGAGAGAGAGAGAGAGAGAGAGAGAGAGAGAGAGAGAGAGAGAGAGAGAGAGAGAGAGAGAGAGAGAGAGAGAGGAGAGAGAGAGAGAGAGAGAGAGAGAGAGAGAGAGAGAGAGAGAGAGAGAGAGAGAGAGAGGAGAGAGAGAGAGAGAGAGAGAGAGAGAGAGAGAGAGGAGAGAGAGAGGAGAGAGAGAGAGAGAGAGAGAGAGAGAGAGAGAGAGAGAGAGGAGAGAGAGAGAGAGAGAGAGAGAGAGAGAGAGAGAGAGAGAGAGAGAGAGAGAGAGAGAGAGAGAGAGAGAGAGAGAGAGAGAGAGCGAGCCAAAATAGAAAGAGAGAGAACAAAATAAAAAAGATAAATAATTTCTTCTTTACCTTGTTGGTGGGTGGGTGAGTGGGGGGATGAGGTGTTGGGGGTTTAGGGTGTGTGTGTGTGTGTGTGTGTGCGTGTGCGTGTGTGCGTGTGTGTGTGTGTGTGTGTGTGTGTGTGTAGATTCAGGAAAGATATATAAAAAAATATATGTAAAAATGTGTTCGAACAAACTCAGCAAGCATGTGGTAAGTGCATGGGCAGTAGATACTTTTAAAGAAATGGTTAGATATATCTATGAATAAAGAAAAAAGATGAACATTTGAAGGTTTATTCATAGTTTAGTTATATTATTTATAGTTATATACAATTTTAACATATGTTGTACAGCTGCAGCTTGTCTATAGGAAGGTAATCTTTTCATGCGTGGTGGGTGTTAGGTGCAGAGGATCTGCTTTGTGAAGGTGAACTTGTAACAGTCTCCCCTAGACACCATCAGAGAATGTGCGGTTACCACTCTGGTGAGAATGTGTTGCTCCACCACATACTATTATAACTTTATTTTTATTGTATTTTTCAATACTCATTATATGTTCTTTATTTATGTTTTTCTTTTTATTATATTATTATATATTTTGTTGTGCTGCTGACCAGCGCACTGTCCACAAACAGTGCGCATATTCAAAAACAATGTTCATCAACTCTTCAGCAATTGTTACCTACAGTCTCTATATTTTGTCAATAAAATAACCTTAACTGGATCTGAGTTTTCTCATTCTCCAGTGGACCAACTAGCTACAAACACTCCCAAGCACCCAATGCTACAATTGGTGACCCAAGAGTGAGCTATGGTCAAACAGTGACATACTGCCTGTGCTGAACAAAGAGCACATGTTCCTAGTGTGAAGGCCTGGGTCTTACAGATTCATTCGCTTTCACACTCCCAAGGCAAAAAGTCTCACCTCCATTATGGGGTTCGTGAGAATGAGCCGACGGACGGGAATATTCTACACACTTGTGTAGCTGTCACTTGTGAGGTTCCCCCTCCCACCCACCCTGGCACCTTCTGTGCCCCCTCAGACGCCTTGACTG
>JAPQNM010000047.1:10410803-10413303 GCA_029783475.1 Metacarcinus magister
AGCCAAAGTTGTGTCGTTTGCAAGTTGTTATTGCAGGCAGGAGGCGTGCAGTGTGGGTTGAAAGGAGGAGAAGGAGGAGCAGCAGCAGGAGGAGGAGGAGGAGGAGGAGGAGGAGGTGAGGATGTGGTGGCAGGAGAGAATATAAAGAGAAAGAGGAGGACAAGGAGAAGGTGGAGATGAAAAGAAAGAAGAGTTGGTGAAGAAGGAGGAGGAAGAGGAAGAGGAAGAAAAATAAAAAGGAAAAATAAAATATGACAAGTAGAAAGAGAAGAGGAGAGACGTGAGGAAGGAGGAAGGATAGGAAGAAGGAAGATAAGGAATAGGAGAGTAATAGGAGGAATAGGAAGAAAAAGAAGAAGAAGAGGAATAGAAAGCAGAATATAATAACAAGACTTAACAAAATATGAAAAATGAAAACAGTACAAAACGAAAATGAAGAATGAAAGAAAAAATGTTGAAACGAAAGAAGGAAAAAGAAAGAGGGAAAGAAAGTGAAAATGGGCGATAAAGAGAGGAAGAATGAAGGAAAAGGAGAAGTTGGGATGAAGATGAGGTAAAGCAATGGAGGGAAAATTAAAAGAAAGGAGGAGGAGGAGGAAGAGGAAGAGGAGGAGGAGGAGGAGGAGGAGGAGGAGGAGGAGGAGGAGGCAGGTGTTAGAAGGACGAGAAACGACTTAAAAAAATGGATTAAATGAGAAGGAAAAAATATAATATGAGAGAGAGAGAGAGAGAGAGAGAGAGAGAGAGAGAGAGAGAGAGAGAGAGAGAGAGAGAGAGAGACAGATAGACAGACACAGACCATTAATTTTCCTCTTTTCTTAATAGGCAAGGTTGAGAGAGAGAGAGAGAGAGAGAGAGAGAGAGAGAGAGAGAGAGAGAGAGAGAGAGAGAGAGAGAGAGAGAAGGGAACAATATCAGTCTCTTGGTGATGTATGACCCAATCCCTCCCTCCCTCCCTCCCCCCCTCCCTCCTTCTCTCCCCCTTCCCTCCCCTCCCTCCCTCCCCTCACTCCCTACCTCTCTCCCTCCACCCCCTTCTTTCCTCCTTCCTTCCATCTCTCCATCCCTTCATTCTTTCCTTCTTCCTCCCTCCCTCCCTCCCTCCCTCCCTCCCTCCCTCCCTCCCTCCCTCCCTCCCTCCCTCCCTCCTTCCTTCACTCACTCCACCCCCTTCTTTCCTCCTTCTCTCCCTTCTCTCCCTCCCTTCCCTCCCTCCCTCTACTTGCTATCTCTCTTGACCAGGAGGGACTTGGAAGCATCTCGAGGGACTCTCTCTCTCTCTCTCTCTCTCTCTCTCTCCTCTCTCTCTCTCTCTCTCTCTCCTCTCTCTCTCTCTCTTTGTTGATAATGCCTCAGTTGGGAATTTTTCTTCTTTGTATAACACACACACACACAGAGAGAGAGAGAGAGAGAGAGAGAGAGAGAGAGGAGAGAGAGAGAGAGAGAGAGAGAGAGAGGAGAGAGAGAGAGAGAGAGATTGGAGTCGTCTGTAGATTAGAGTTTTAAGCTTACTTTCTTTTTTTTTCTCTCTCACACACACACACACACACACACACACACACACACACACACACACACACACACACATTAATTTTCCGTACTTACTCTACCTCAACTATTTTCCTCTACATTTTTCCCCTTAAACCTTCCCCTTTCTTCCCCCTCCATTCCCTTTCTTCCTAATACCCCTCCCCTTCCCTCCATCCCTTCCTTCCTTCCTTCCCTCCACACCACCATATCCTCCCTACCTTCTCCCTTCCATCCCTCCCCTTTTTCTCCTCCCCATTCCCCTTCCCTTCCTTCCTGCCCTCCTTACCTTCTCCTCGCTCCTCCTTCCACCCCTTCTTTCCTCCCCTTTCCTTCCCTCTTTCCCTCCTCATCACCTTATCCTGCCTCCCCCTTTCTCCCCTTTCCTCCCCTTCCTCTACCTCCCCTTCCTCCCCTTCCCTTCCCCGCTAGAATTTTACACTTATATAACCTTGACTCGCCACAGCACCAGAGAAATGTTTTAACCTTTCCCCGAATTTGACTTGAATCCTTTGTTCAGCTCGGCCTAGGAGTCCCCGCGCGTTACTCTTTTGTTTAGAGAATTATAGTGAAGTGCTTCTAGACCTTACTTCTATACTCCAGTCTGACTTCTTTTGTTTTATTATTATTTTTTTTTTTTATGTATACTTGGTGTTTTTATTCATTTATTTCGTATTCCCTATTTTCGATATACTCACTTTTGTCTTGTCTTATTTTTGGATTATTCTTGTTTGTTCAATATCTATTATACTCTTATTTTGTACCTGACTTGTAATTTATTTTTGTTTATCTTATTATTTTTTTTTACTTATCTCGTACATTATTTATTTATTTATTTATTTATTTATTTATTTATTTATTTATTTATTCTATTACCTTTTTTATTATATTTTAGTATTATTATTTTTTTTTTAGTTTGTATTGTTTAGTAATCTTTCATTTTTTTTTTCTTTCATATTTTTGTGTTCGTTTC
>JAPQNM010000047.1:10420803-10425803 GCA_029783475.1 Metacarcinus magister
ATATCGGGTAATACCGATTTCCTTTGTGTTCTTAGAGTGCACATCGGCGTGTTTTGTGTTGCTCTCGCATTGAAATTCGTCTCTTAAGTCAGTGTTTATTATTTTCTTTTTTCTTCTCCGTGTTTCAATCTTTTTCCTGTTCTTTAAGTTTTGGTTGTCTCGCTTATTCTATCATTATACTGTTTCGTTTTAATTCGTTCATTTACTTTTAGTGTTTTTTTTCTCTGTTTCTATATTTTTGTTTCGTCTTAATTCGTTCATTTAATTTAGTATATTTTTTTCTCCGTTTCAATCTTTATTTCGTTTCGTCTTAATTCGTCCATTTAATTTAGTATATTTTTCCTCTCCCTGTTTCAATCCTTATTCCGTATCGTCTTTCCAATCAATAACTGGTGGGATGTGAAGGAGGGTGGAAAGTTTACACAAGCTTACCATCGTCGTGTTAGCCAGGAACCCGCGGGGGAGAACTTCAGAAAACGCCTCGTACTTGGATATTAGAAGGATTACTACGGCATTTTACCCACACGAGGCTTATTTCCTTCCCTTTTCCATTAGCTAGTAGAGAACACGACACCAGGACGCAGCTAAAACACCTCCCCCTTCCCCCTTCCCCTTCTCCTCCCCTTCCTCACCTCTCCCCCTTCCCCTTCCCTTCCCCCAACCAGCTAAGGGAATGTGCAGTTGTAGTGAGACCAGGAATGTATATTGATTAGCAAGCGAACCCATTAAGGAGTAATTCACGTATTTACATAATTATTCGTATTGATTTGCACAGTGCAGGACTAATGGTAGGATGTTTGGGTAGGATTAGGTACGCGTCCTGTATGCCCTTACCTAACTATACCATGTTGTTGTCCTGAGTTAGGGTAGGGTAGGAAAACGAGGCTATTTTCCTGACATACATTGATTATAAATAGCAATTTTTTTTTCTTCTTTTTTTTCGTTAGGTTAATAAGCTTTTTGATGAATGCAAATATAAACAAGATAATTTAGACCCACGCAGTTCAGTGGCCTAAGTAAGCTGGTGGTGTGTGTGTGTGTGTGTGTGTGTGTGTGTGTGTGTGTGTGTGTGTGTGTGTGTGTGTGTGTGTGTGGCTTTTGTTAGTGTTGATAATAATGATGATGATGATGATGCTGACGTACAAATTGCAAGTGTTGTTATTACTGCTACTATTGTTGTTGTTGTTGTTGTTGTTGTTGTTGTTAGTGTTGTGATATTTTTCAGGTTTTAAGAGCAAAGTCACAATGGCGTGTATTGTGTGTTTTGAACTTGTTTGTATTGTTTTTTTTATTAATTAATTGTTAGTCTGTATTGTATCGAGTTGCGTTTAGCTTTAAGCACTCACGTATTTATTTTATTGATTTATCTCTAACTTTGTATGTGTCTATCTATCTATCTATTTATATATCTATCTATCTATGTCTATCTATTTGTCTATTTGTGTGAGAGAAAAAAACAGTCAGCCAGCCAGCCAACCAGACAGAAATAGACAGACAAACATACAGACCCACCCACCCTCACACACACCTCAGATTGCTAAAACAACACTTATGTCATCTTAATTAATTTTGCCGATAGTCCTGCTGGAGGGGGCGGGGGAGGCAGGGGGAAGGCAGGGGGAAAGCAGGGGGCGGCGGGCCTCTACATGCATCCTACCCTGGTGACTCTGTGGCCTAAAGGTTATGAGTTGGATCCTGGGTCACGGCAGCTCCTTGGTGAGAGGGACAGCACTCTCTCGGTAACCCTAGCAGGACTCTTATGGTGTATTGCTACCTAGTTTGAGGGACTATTTCATTACCGTTAATCCCTTCCCTCTAGCCGCGGGTTCAATAACTTTATAGAGTGAGTCAGTGTCGATGGTGTTGTGTTACTCACGTCTCGCTTCACTCACGTCTCACTTCACTCACTCACGTCTTGTTTGAACGGTTCCTCTTCCTGTCTCGAACCACTTGACTCACTACCATAAACCAAGCTTGAACGCGCTGCTACTGTGTTAGGCTGTGATGGTGTGTGTGTGTGTGTGTGTGTGTGTGTGTGTGTGTGTGTGTGTGTGTGTGTGTGTGTGTGTGTGTGTTGACATACTGGGATTACTTTAAAACATTACGAATCATGTCATATAACTTCGCTCTTATCTAAACTCTTGTTATATTTTTTTTCCTATAGTGGCAGTTTGCGAGGTTTTTTCTTTTCTTTTCTTTTTTGTCACTTTTTTCTTTTTCATTTTAAGTTTTGTTGTTGTCTGCGTCGCACACCTTTTCATGTCAAAAAAGAGAGAGAGAGAAAAAAAAAAAAACGGAGAAAAAGAAAAAAAAACACTGACCTAACCGTTGTTTTCACCTATCTGGCCATTCTTTAACCTTGGCGCGAGTTATAACGACTTGTATGTATGCATGTATGTATGTATGTATGTATGTATGTATGTATGTATGTATGTACCAGTGCCCCTTCCCCCCCCCCACACACACACACACTAGAAAGGCTCCCCCTCCACCAGTGTTGCGTCAGTGCCAGGGTGGGTCGTGTTCTAGGCACTTTTTAGCACCTGTGTTCGTGTTCACATTGACGCTTGTGTGGCACTAGGATGGCGAGGCTCAGGCTGACACTGGCACCTACCTGGCTGACACGCTATTACTGATACCTTAGTGAGGACTTTCTGATACTTCCCCTCTCTACCCTCGTATGCTTCCCCTTCCCCTCTCCTCTCACCACGTACTTCCCTTCCCCTCTCTACCCTCATATACTCCCCCTTTCTCCCCCTTTACCCTTACTATGGTCTCCCTTTTCCCCTCTCCTCTCACCGTGTACTCCCCTTTCCCCTCTCTACCCTCACAAACTCCCTTCCATCCCCTCTCCTATCACCATGGTCTTCCCTTCCCCTTTCTCCTCTCACCACCACTCCCCTTCCCCTCTCTTCCCTCATATACTACCCCTTTTCCTCTCTTTACCCCTTATATGCTCCCTTCCTCTCTTCTCACCCTCTCACCACGTACCTCTCTCCCCTTCCCTCTCCTTGAATGAGTGTCGCTGTACAAGTGAGGTCGAGTTGTACTAGCAGGTAACAGAGGGTCCTTTGGGGTATAACGAGGCTGTATACTTGTTATGAAAGGACTATTGATTCTAATGGTTTCTACTTCTATTACTTAACTACTACTAGTACTGCTACTATTATTCAACTTCTACTACTATTACTACTACTACTACTACTACTACTACTACTACTACTACTACTACTACTACTACTACTACTACTACTACTACTACTTAATTCTAACGCTCTTAACTGCTACAGATGTTCAATTTAAAGTGCTTGTAAGTGAATTAGTGACATACAAAAAGTAGTCAAGTGTTGTAATATTAATGCATAAAGTGGAAAGGAAAAGTATAACATGAAATAAACAGAAATTTTGTAAAACGATTAAAGGTGAAGATGCGTCTGTCTGCTCGTCATCATTATCATCATCATCATCATTATTATCATCATTATCATCAGCAGGTGTGTGTGTGAGCTGTGAACTCTCTCCCCTTTTTCTCTCTTTCCCCTTCCTTCTCTTCCTCACCTCACCTCACCTCACCTCACCTACCCTCCCCTTCCCCTCCCTTCCCTCACCTCCCTTTCCTCCCCTCACCTCACCTCCCCACCATCCTTATCTCACCTATGTCCTCGGCGGCGGTAAAAAAAAAAAAAAGTATAAATAAATAAAATAAATAAATAAATAAGAAAAACTATATTTAAAATGAAGTCAATTAACGTGCCGGCCTAATTATGTGTTGCAGATTATTTGTACACTAATGGAACGTCATGCCAGTTCAGTTCATGTTTCTCTTTGAACGAATGAGGCATGGACGGACACCCAACCCCTACCCCCCCTTAACCCCCTACCCACTATCCACCCCCCTACCCACTACCCCCTATCCTCCACCTATCTTACCCAGCCACCTACCACCCTACCCACTACCTCCACCTTCCCACCAGCTCCCTACCCCACACCTATCCCACCCACGGCCTCTGCCTCACTACACCTCTACCACCCACACACGTATTGGACATTACTGCGACATAACCCACGCCTCGTCCCCTCATCTCCCCTCACTGCCCATTTCTATTCCCTCACTGCCTCTCTCAATCCCCTCATCTCCCCTCACCACCCTCACATCACCCTATTTTCCATCTATACATTACCCATTCCCACTACCCATTCCCCCTCATTCCCCTCACTTTCCCATTTAATTTCCCCTTCATTTCCCCCTTTCGTCTCCCCTTCATTCCCCTTATCGCCTCATGCACTGATAACACACTCAATATTTTAATCAACTTTCTTTGTCATCTTGTTTTGTTTGTTGGTTTGTTTGTTTGTGTGTTTTGTTTTCTTTCCTCCGATCGTCTATTGTTTTGAGGTGAATGTGCTATCTCGCTTTTGTTATTTTTTTCCTTATCTTCCTCGTCCGTTCATTTCCTTTTAAGTTGACTTTTTTCCCCCACCACCTTCGAGAATGGCCACGTTGGGAAAGAAAGAAAGAGGGAGGGGAAGGGGGGAAAAAAGTGAAGCGTGTCTGTGTAGTAGTGGTGGTGGTGGTGGTGGTGGTGGTGGTGGTGGTGGTGGTGGTGTAGTGGTGGTGGTGTTGAAATTATTATCTAGAGTTCAATTGTTCCTTTGTTTTTTTCTTGATCTTATTATTTTTTTCTATTCTTTTCCTTTCTTTCGTTTCATATATTTAACTTTTATTTATTTATTTATTTATTTATTTATTTATTTCGTTATATTTACGTCAGTCTTTCCTTCCTTCCTTCCTTCCTTCCTTCCTTCCTTCCTTCCTTCCTTTATAATTTGCTTGCTTTCATTTTTTTTTTCTCTCTCTCTCTCTCTCTCTCTCTCTCTCTCTCTCTCTCTCTCTCTCTCTCTCTCTCTCTCTCTCTCTCTCTCTCTCTCTCTCTCTCTCTCTTTTTTTTCTCTCTCTCTTCTCTCTTATCACCCATACATCCTACGGTTCAAGCCCTTAT
>JAPQNM010000047.1:10430803-10435803 GCA_029783475.1 Metacarcinus magister
CTTATAATTGGTATAGTCTTTTTTTCCTCCTCCTCCTCCTCCTCCTCCTCCTCCTCCTCCTCCTCCTCCTCCTCCTCCTCCTCCTCCTCCTACTCTTGTCTCTTCAGGTTAGATAGTTTAATTCATCTAAAACAGCCTCGTAAGGGACTAGAGGTGTGCCGCTGTTTGTGCTTCCTTTGTGTTCCTTTATGTTCCTTAGTGTTCCTCCACCTCCACCTTCACTTCCTCAAGGTCGTTAACAAGGTGTAGTGTTGTTGTTGTTGTTGTTGTTGTTGGTTACTTTATCGAAGGTGGTGATGACTTGCATTATTACGTTCTATTCATTTTTTTTTTCTTCAGTGATCGATGTTGAGTTGGTGTTGCAATGATGATGTTGACGTTTTTTTGTTGTAGTTGTAGTTGTTGATGGTGTTTTGTTTACTTTTTTTCTGACCTACTCTTTTTCCTTTGCTTTTTCTCTCTATCTATCTATCTATCTATCTCTCCTCCCCCCTCCCACCCCATAACCCCGTACCCTTTCAGAATATTGCTGTGTATCTACTACTACAATATTTCCAAAAAACATGAAAAAAGAAGAAAATTGAAGGAGAAAGATTTACAGTTTTAACAAGTTGTACAAATCGTGGATAATGTGATGACGTCAGAGGTGGCGGGATGTAGATGGTGGCAGGCTTGTGGGCGTGTGTGTTGCTGGGTTGGGGTGGGGGTGGGAGGGCGATTAGGCGTGTGGGATCAGATTGAATGTTTACCGGCTGGCTGGGTTTCTGGGTGTCTGGGGTGTTTGGTAGGTTAGTTGGGTGGTAGGCTGATAAGCTGGTAGGTAGGTAGGCTGGTAGGTTGGGTGAGTGGGGAGCAGGTAGGTTGATAAGGTCGGTGGGTGGTAGCGGATTGGTGGCTTGTCTTGTCTTGTCTTGTGTTGTGTGGTCTGGTTGGCCTTGACATCATCGCACCAGGAAGCGGATGGGAGGTTAATAATACTTGGATGACGAGACCAGACTGAGCCAAGCTGACCACACACCATACACTAGTGAGGGAGTACTAAGGTAACGTATGACCTCAAGGACGCGAGGTTACATCATACTCAATCCCAACCCTCTTTTACATAACTGGACCTTCAACCTCACTCACTCTGCACCCTACACGCACTCCTTGTTTCCCTCACTCCATGTTGCTCGTAATAACTCCTATGTCCTTGCAGTTTCCCCTCGTATTTCATGTATGTATTGTGGACTTAGGAGATTCGCCTTTCCCCGCACTTATAAGGGCTGACTGTGTAGGTTGAGGAAGGGGAGGCTGGCAGTGCGAGGCCTTGGTAATGGCCATACAATTGATGCTATGTATGGGTGGTGAGGGGAAGGGAAGAGGCTTGGTAATGGAACACTGGAGATCAAAGGTGTATAGGTGGGTGAGTGGATGGGGGAGTCAGTGGGTGAGTGGGTGACCTTCAGTTGTAGTAGAGAAGGACGAGTTTGTTGAGTTTCCGTAATATACAAAATTTGTCTGGAGAGAAAAAAAATGTATGAAAAATTGATGAAAAATCTGAAAAACATTATCTTCAGTTATGTATGTATGTACGTATGTATGTATGTATGTATGTATGAGAACAATTATGCAGGCAATAATTAACATATGTATTAATATTCATAATAATGATTAGCAATATGATATTAATATAAATAGAAGCTGCAACAACAACAATAACAACAGTAGTAGTAGTAATAGTAGTAGTAATAGTAGTAGTAGTAGTAGTAGTAGTAGTAGTAGTAGTAGTAGTAGCAGTAGTAGTAGCAGTAGTAGTAGTAATTGTTGTAGTTATAATTTAGTACCAGGGATGAGTAAGCCAAGAATATCAATAGTATGTAAAAGTATGAATCTATTAAGTCAACACAAGGACGAGGTGTGTATAAGTGTATAATTTTATCATTTATACTTTACTTTACGTCTTGTCCCTAACACACACACACACACACACACACACACACACACACACACACACACACACACACACACACACACACACACACACACACACACACACGTACACACAGCAGAGCCATCAAGGTATACAAAAACTGGACATTTAAGGGAGGTTCAGGTTAAGGGGAGGGAGAAGAGGGGAGGGAAGGAAGGAGGAGACAGGTTCCCTCCCTTAGGCATCTCCTCTCCTCACTCCTCCCTCATCCACCTACCTCTTCACTTTCTTTTTTTTTCACCACTACCACCAACACCACCACCACCACCACCACCACCACCACCACCACCACCACCAACACCAACACCAACAACAACAACAACAACAACAGCAATGTCTACTACTACTACGTTGGAAGGAAGAGGAGAGAAGGAGAGAAGCACAAGGAGGGAAGAGGAGAGGAAGAGTTGAGAATACGGAAGGAGGAAAGGATGAGGTGAGGAGGAAGGGAACAAGGAAGATGGGAAGAAACAGGGAATAAATGAAGGAAGGAAAGAGGAGATGGAAAGGCGGAAAAAAAAAGAAAGTTACGAGGGAAGGAACAGGGAGTGAGAAAGGACGAAACTGAGAAATTGAGAGCGAGAGAGAGAGAGAGAGAGAGAGAGAGAGAGAGAGAGAGAGAGAGAGAGAGAGAGAGAGAGAGAGAGAGAGAGAGAGAGAGAGAAGTATTGTCTAGCACCTGCAACTTGGTACCAAAAATAAACTAAAAAAAAATATTAAAATTCATAAAAAAAACTTGCTTCCCTCTCTCCTTTCCTCTCCGTGGTATCTAACAGCTGATATCAACGTCGTGTTCAGGAAGACGTTCTCACTATCACGAGTCCCATATTTGTCCTTAAACAGAAACTTGATAATTCATGAAAAAATATTAAACAAAGAATATAAAAAAAAGGTAGTATTCATATTTATCTATATATATTTATTTATTTCCGTCTTTCACTGCAACTGATAGTATCGTGTTTATATTTAGTCTCTTTGTTAGTGAGTGAGTGTTTGTTTATTTTTTATTGTTTCGTGTTTTTTATTTCTATTCGTGTTATCTTGTTTATATTTATTTTTTTGTAAATAAGTTTTTTTTGTTTTTGTGTTTTTTTATTTATAGTTTTTTTTAGATTGAGTTTTTGTTTTGTAGTTTCGTGTTTGACTTCAACTCGCTTCTATCTCATTTATTTGTAGTCAATTTTCTTCTAAGTTTCTCAACACAATTGTAATCCAGTAGCATTCAGTCTTGTAGTGATAAAGGCGCCAAATAAGTATGACGGGACAAAAGTGAACTAAACAGACAATATGAATAATACTTATAGACTTTTTTTTATCATTTTTTTCCTTCCTTCTTCTTCTTCTTCTTCTTCTTCTTCTTCTTCTTCTTCTTCTTCTTCCTCCTCTTCCTCTTCCTGGATATCCTTAGTAGAGTGTAAATGGTCTTGACATCATAGTTAGCATCACAATCAAGCATAATACACACACACAACATACAAACACAACACCTTACATATTGATGGTGCATAAAGATTGTGCACAAAATATAATCAATCAATCCTACAATTAGTTTATCGAGGCTGACGGAAGGTTAGTACTTACAAGGTGTGTGTGTGTATGTGTGTGTGTGTGTGTGTGTGTGTGTGTGTGTGTGTGTGTGTGTGTGTGTGTGTGTGTGTGGTGTGTACTACAATGTATATAATATAATGATAGTGGAGCAAGTAAAGGTGTGGTGTGGAGAAGGCTAGTTAGGGATGAGGTGGAGTGTGGAGGGTGGAGGGTGGGCGTTCCTCTTATGGCTGTCCTTTTATCTGGCTACTGATTGGTGGAGGAGGAGGTGGTAGTCCGGAGGTGTAGCATGATTGGCGGAGAGAAAGCCTGAACACACACACACACACACACACACACACACACACACACACACACACACACACACACACACACACACACACACACACACACACAAGGGAGGGTGGAGGAACACAGAACACTACTTTATATATATATATATATATATATATATATATATATATATATATATATATACTTATATATATATATATATATATATATATATATATATATATATAATGTACTTATACATACATACTTACTTACATACTTATACATAGATGAATACATTGATTGATAGGTAAATATAAAGATAGATCGATTAATACATAGGTACTCTACATAGATAAATACAACAACAATGATAATAATTATTACTATCACTACTACTGCTCTCATACAATTAAAACTGATACTATTATTTATACAACAATAAATGCAACTACTTCTACTATTATTACTACTACTTTTGTTACTACTACTACTACTACTACTACTACTACTACTACTACTACTACTACTGCTACTACTGCTGCTGCTGCTGCTGCTACTACTAATACTAATACTAATACTATAACAACATAATAAACGATAATAACAATTATAATAATAATAATAATAATAATAATAATAATAATAATAATAATTATAATAATAATAATGATAATAATAGCAACAACAACAACATTAACAGCAGTAATCATAATAACACTAACAACACTCCTTCCCACCACCACGAGGCGCCACAACAGAACACCAGGAAGGAACAAGATCAAGCAAGTTTCCACAATGCAATCCAATCGAGTCGTGGCGTGGCGATGGAACGGGAAACAAGGGGGGGGAGGGTGGCTGGAGGTCATATAGAGTGAGGGAGTCATGTATAGATATGAGTATGAGTGGGGGGCGGGGGGCAGGTGTGGAAGAAATGAGGTGTGGGTGTGGGTGTAATAAGTATCTGGCCCCCACCACGGCAGCAGCAACGGACAGTCAGCGCGCGTCCTTAGTTTGGTGAGGACGGAGTGTAAAGGCTCCAGCCACCCCCCTACGGCACACCACCACCACCACCACCACCACCGCTGTGCTTCTATAGTATCAGTGATTTCTTGTGTGTTGTTGAGGCTTCTAGTGTTGTTTTGTGTTACTTGTAGGGACGAAGAGTGTTTGTATGTGTTGATGTGTGTGTGTTTTTGTTGTTTTT
>JAPQNM010000047.1:10443303-10450803 GCA_029783475.1 Metacarcinus magister
GGTGATGGTGGTGGTGGTGGCGGTGGTGTTGCATTGCCGGTGGTGTTATCAGTGTGGTATTGCATTAGGCTCAGACAGGTGTGGACTCATTACCACCGCCATGGAGGAAGAAGTCATCTTTACTATCATCAAGATCATTGTGGCCGGAGCATCCCAACAGGTAACTTAACTAATTAACTAACTAACTATAACTATAACATTCCTCCCTAGTAACAGGTGACTTTAACGTTTCCTTGATTAACGGTGAGACGCGAGGCCAAGGAAGAGTGAGACAGAAGAACATCGTGGGTGAAGGAAGCGTGGTTTGAAAAGGTCGACTGTGTGGTAATTCAAACACACGTAATGAAAACTTGGTAGTAGAATATAAGTGTAATAGAGAGAGAGGAAAATGTAGTGACTGAAGTGTTGTTGGATTGGCTTTAACACAGTGATAATAATAAAATATAATAGAGAATACTTATTTATGTGTGAAATGCGCGGTTAACTGTACTCGAATGAAAAAAAAATGTGTGTGTAATGTTGCAATAAAGTTATATATATATAAAAAAAAAAAAGTCGTAAACTCGCTGAAATTGATGTGTTAGTGTGAAGTAATGAATCAAATAAAACATGGTAATAAAAAAAAAAGAAAGAAAGAAAACTAAAATTGTGTAATAACTGGGGAAAAAAACACATTATCCGTATTACTTTATGAATAGAAACTGTATTTAATGTAAAATAAATCACCGTAATAAAACAAGACTTAGTACGTACGAAAACTTAAATTCAACGAAATGAAACACACACAAACTTAAATATAATCAAATGAAACACACACAAAAAAACTCCAACTTAGCAAATTGAAACACAAACGCATACACAAACTCCATCATTACAAACCACTTTCATTTATTCATTATTTCGTGAATCTCTCGTTTGACTTCTATAATGCGCACTATCAACACACACTCCCGCTGTTTGAGTTCAGACGAGTTCATTCCGTGCCTCCAATGTGTACAGACGCTAGAATTCCGCTCTAGCCTCAGTCTTCTTAACTCTTCACTAAACAATACAAGACATAAACAATTAGTCTGCATCACCTTTACAAAACATCATTAAATATCAACCATCGACTATTGACACCAAACGAAACCAAACTAATCCCGAATAGAACAAGATTATTAGACAAGTGGGGAGTTTCTTACGCTTTTTATTCCCTTTGGCCGGTTCTCCAATAGCATACAAAGAAAATATAGCAGAAGGAACCACGTGTTGCTGACTGACGCGGTGACTGAACGGAGACGAAAAAATATATATCAAAAACTGAGGCGGTAACGGAAATGGGAGAGTGGAGGCGATGGAGGTGGAGGAGTGAAGAACAGGTGAGGGAAGAGGAGGAGTGAGAGGAAATGGTGGAGGGGGAGGGTGGTTAAGGTAGCTGAGGAAGGGGAAGTATGGGTAGGTAAGGTAGGGGAGGTGAAGAGAGAGAGAGAGAGAGAGAGAGAGAGAGAGAGAGAGAGAGAGTATAATAATTTAATATGCACAACTTTATTCACTGATAAATCTTAAGAAATATTTTACCAGCTATGAAAATCTCCTTTATACGATCTGTTTTAAACTCATTTTCTCTTAGTTTTTTTTTCTTCTTTTTTTGTTCAACCACTTAGTATTCCTGTTTGGGTGTGTTTTATGGTCTTTAATGATAGGTTTCTGTACGCTTTTTTTCTTCTTCCCTTTCATCTCTTCCCTACAATTAAGAAGGTTAGTCCAAGGTTTTATATAATCTTAGCAAGGTTCTTATAAGTCACCACACACACACACCAGCATCATACACACACACACACACACACACACACACACACACACACACACACACACACACACACACACACACACACACACACACACACACACACACACACACACACACACCTCTGTTTAACCTTCTACATCATCATTAAAACATTCAGGTACATTTTGTTAACCACGCTATTCCTCCTCCTCCTCCTCCTCCTCCTCCTCCTCCTCCTCCTCCTCCTCCTCCTCCTCTTCCTCTTCTTCTTCCTCTTCCTCCTTGTCCTCCCCCTCCTCCTCCTCTTCCTGTCCTTCCATGTCTTCTCTACTTCTCTTCCTCGTCCTTCTGTCCTCGTTCTCGTCATGTGATCCTCCCTTCTTCTATTTCCTCGTTGTCCTTTTTTTCTTTTCTTGTCGTCCTCCTTTTCCTGTTTTCCTTCCATTTCGTCTCTAGTTATCCTCATCGTCTTTCTTGTCTTCATCATCGTCATGTTATCCTCCTTTCTTCCTTTGCCTTGTTGTCCTTCTCCTTTTCTTGTCCTCGTTTTCTTCCTCCTCTTTTCCTTCCATTTCCTCTCTACTCTTTCTTTCTCTTCTCTACTTTTCGTCATCGTCCTCCTTGTCTTTATCATTGTCATGTAATCCTCATTTCTTCCTTATATATCCTCGTCTACTTCCTCTTTTATTTTGGCCTCCTCCTCTTCTTCCTCCTCCTCCTCCTCCTGGTCTTCTCTTCCTCCTTTAACGGAACTACTAAACCCTTCCTGGAGTAGTGTAAAGACAACAACAACAACAACAACAACAACATCTTGGTCCCGTCGAAGCTGGAAAGACTAGTATAATAATCATGGTTTTTGGCAGTTTTTCTTGTAGTCAGTTCGTGGTAAGTGGGTAGGGGAGGTAGGGGAGGTGGGCGGGTGGGTTGGGTGTGGGGTGGGTTAAGCAGGAAAGTAAGCAAGCAGTTCCTCAGGGTCACCAAGCAGGGTAAGCAGGACTGGAATATCTACTCCTACTCCTTCACCCACATCCACCCTTGCACGCACGCCCGCCCCCTGCAGGCTGAGGGTACGGGCGGTGGTAGTGGTGGTAGGAAGGTCGCTACAAAGAGGGGAAAAAGAGAGAGAGAGAGAGAGAGAGAGAGAGAGAGAGAGAGAGAGAGAGAGAGAGAGAGAGAGAGAGAGAGAGAGAGAGAGAGAGAGAGAGAGAGAGAGAGAATATCGGAAAAGTGTTAAGTGATATCGGTGGTGTGGAAATAAAAGTAAAGAGCCTGATATTTAGTGTATTCTGGTTATGTCTCTTGTTTTATTGGGAAGCTACCATGTGTCTCCTCTTTGTACCTATTCATTATGTTTATTATCATTATCATCATCATCTACTTCCTCCTTCTCCTCTTCCTCCTCCTCCTCCTCCTCCTCCTCCTCCTCCTCCTCCTCCGACAGGTGAATAATCTTGTGTCAATGTCTACATCACAACAACAATTAATTATGTCTTGTGTGTTTTTTTATTCAAGTGATATCAAGAGTTAGGCTTCGAACTGCAACCTTATTATTATCTTTATGTGAGAGAGAGAGAGAGAGAGAGAGAGAGAGAGAGAGAGAGAGAGAGAGAGAGAGAGAGAGAGAGAGAGAGAGAGAGAGAGAGAGAGAGAATGTTTTGTTATGTTTCTTGAATTGCTTCTTTTCCTTTTTTCGTAATTCAATGTTGATCTTTTCATTCTCTTCTTTTTCTTTTTATATCAACTTTTTTGTCATTCACACTTTTCATCTTTCCTCAGTTATATTATATTTGCTTCATTGATTTTATTTATTTTTTTATTATTAATTCCAACTTAACGTCTGTATTTTTCCTCACCATTTATTTATTCATATATAAATATTCACTTGAGCTCAATTTATGTAGTTTCCCCTCCTCTCCATCTTCTTTTTTCCATCACTGCTGCAAAACACGAACCGAACCAGTAACATGCAGCGACTCCGAACCGAACCGAACCGAACTAAAGCGAACCGAATCGAACACGCCGAACGTATTCCAAGACTGGCGTGAAATGACTCGAACGTTGACCGAACATTAACATAAATCACTAACTTCAGATTCGCTGTCTGTGTGTCTGTGTCTGTGTTCGAGCCTGTGTCTGTCCTCGTTTTTGCAAGTTCCGTTCTGTCCATTCACTGTTAAGATGCCCACGTCAAGACGCATCACGGGAGACCATTTCCATGTCATATTTCTTCCCTCCACTGCATGACTGGCTGGCCACTAACCTCATATTACGGTCAAAACAACTGTCTTTCCTCCTTTTATTACACCACCTATTCAGGAACGCAACAAAAAATGAAGCGTAAAAAAAAAAAAAAGAATAAGAGGGGAAAAAAAATCTTAGTCCGTTGGTCAGAGTGAGTCACACAAAAAAAAAGAAGAAGAAAAAGCGTCTGAGAAACTTGGTGGATCTGGAAGCTGGTTTGTCAAGGAAGGAAAGAAGGAAGGAAGGAAGGAAGGAAGGAAAGAAAGAAGGAATGAGTAGTACAATACAAGGCAACAATCCGTTTTTGGGTTCACGTTATCCTCCTCTTCATCATTAGAACCAGATTTGTCCCTCGAGAAGGCTTTACAATCGTGTGTGTGTGTGTGTGTGTGTGTGTGTGTGTGTGTGCGCGTGTGTGGTGCGTGTGTGTGTGTGTGTGCGTGTGCGTCCTCTCCTTCCACTCCTCCGTTGCCTAACTTGGAGAGAAGAAAGACGGTGAGGAGATCGACGATGGAGGAGCATTATAGATGAAGTTAAGAGGAGGAGGAGGAAGAGGAGGAGGAGGAGGAGGAGGAGGAGGAGGAGGAAAAGAATGGCGCGAAGAAGAAGAGGAAAAGTAGGAGAATGGAGCAGGAAGGAAGGAAGGAAGAGTGGTCTGGTTTAGGGTATCGAAGGGCACTATATTCCTTACTAACGATGGTGAAAGTGAAGGGAGGAAGGGGCGTCACGCTAGGCACGTCTCCTCGCCTGTTTGAGGGCGACGGTTGAATGGAGAAGCGATATTTTTTTTTTTGGGGGGGAGGGGGCCCACTTTTTTTACTTTTTGTTTTATTTTTCATACGGAAAGTACACTGGTCGACCAAGTACGAAGAAAGAAAATTACTAGAGGAAAAGAAAATGTTTGGTCATTGTTACGCCCTAAGAAAAAAAAGGGAGAAAAACACAACAAAGAACAGTAGAAAAGTTACAAATCGGGGTTATTTTCGCATATATTTGAATTATCTTCCCTCAATGTATCGTGTTGTCATGCCTCTAAACGCCGTCGTACGCAACACACAACATTATCGTACTTAAGCTCCTATGGCTGCTCCCTGTAGTAGTAATAGTAGTAGTAATAGTAGTAGTAGTAGTAGTAGTAGTAGTAGTAGTAGTAGTGCGTTACAAGTATCCACAGTGGTAAGGGTCCCAGCGCGGCACACTAAGGCGTTACATTGCAGTGATTACGAAGCTACAAAAATGGGTGACTTAAGTAGATTCAAACAGATGCAAAACAATGACCAGCGAAAAAACAGAAAACAAAGTGTCCATCTTAGTGTGTGTGTGTGTGTGTGTGTGTGTGTGTGTGTGTGTGTGTGTTCGTTTAATTCTGTCGCATCACAATTCTATTATATTCTATTAGTACTGTCTTGTATTGCCTTTATCACCCGCGTCCCACCTCAGCACGGCGCATGGAGGGTGTGTGTGACTGTGTGTGCCGGCTGTGTATGCTGTTTGGGTACTAGTTAACACACTCGCCCTTGAATATGCATTGATAACTTCCCTGGTAGTAAGTCTTGAGTCCGGGTAGGGTAGTAGTGATTACGTTAGAGCCTATCCAATGTTATTCTGGTCCCCCCCTTGCCTTGTGTTGGGGTACGAGGAGTATAGTTTGGGATGCCTGTAGGGAAGGATTTAATTTATGTAACTTGGTGGTCTCTCTCCGCCTTCCTTCCTTGGTGATAATGATAGGTCTTTATCCAGCCAAGGTTCACAGGCCAAGGAAGTACAAGTGAACATCAATCAACATAAAGGTGTGTGTGTGTTTGTGTGTGTGTGTGTGTGTGTGTGTGTGTGTGTGTGTGTGTGTGTGTGTGTGTGTGTGTTCCCCTAGTTATGTTCTTACTTCTTTCTCTCTTTCTCTTATCCTATCAATTTTTTTCATAATTTGCACTCATAGATAACAAAATAAGACTTCAGTATGTGTAAAAAATTAAAAAAAAAAAGGTAATGTAATACAGATTGATTTTTTTGCCGCTCAAAAAACAACTGGCAACAAAAATATGTATCCACTGACTAATTCAATTCAGCGGCGACGAACGTGCTGGCTGTGAGGGAGGGACGAGGCATGTGTAAGGGTGCTTCGTATGCGCCCCCCCCCCTACCTCCACCCTGAGGCAGACGTGCAACAAGGCGAGGCAGGAGCGTGGCGGAAGGGTGTATAGAGAAGGGGAAGGCTGGGAGCGGAGGAGCTGTGTGTGGGAAGGGGACGTTCTGCAAGGGGGTGGGAGGACCTTGTAGAGGAAGGGACACGTGTAGGGGGAGAGAACGTTCGTGAGACACACACACACACACACACACACACACACACACACACACACACACACACACACACACACACACACACACACACACACGTTACGAAAACAATGTTACTGGACATGTAAAAACAAAACAAAAATGAAATCCAAAAGAAAATGGCTCTTCGATCAATGAATTTAACAACAAATAATCCCTTGAAATCCTTGTGTAACTGTCGAGGGGGGGGGGGGGGCGTCTTCCCATGTTTTTACAGTACTTTTTCTTTGTGAGTTTCGATTCTTTTTCATTCTTCACTACTTTTCCTTTGTGAGTCTCGAAGCCAAAACCACTGATCCGCTCACTCCTACAGGTAACCACAAACAAGAACAAGGACATACCCGGTGCTCCCATACCCTTATACCCTCATACTCTTGTAGTGCTTCCTTATACACCAAACCCGGGAACAGGAAACCACGAATAACTTTCACTCCAGTTTATTGTTAAGAAGCACACGAGAGGGAAGAGTGTATGTGTTCGTGTGTGAAATATATGTGTCTATCTCCATACAACCGAGGTGGAGTTTGTGATGTCAGACAGCACTAGAGACACGTATGGCCCTCTACATTCTTATACTCTCATACATACACATGCAACCTTGACGAGAATGGTCAGCGAACCTAAATTTGGCCGACAACTTGTAGCTACTACCTGCAGATCCTTCCCCTGGCCACCACCACCACCACCACCGCCTCCTTTGTCTGTCTGGTGCCGGGTGACAGACATGAGTAGTCAGGCAAAAGACCACGTACTGTTACACTCTTACTATATATTCTCTCTCTCTCTCTCTCTCTCTCTCTCTCTCTCTCTCTCTCTCTCTCTCTCTCTCTCTCTCTCTCTCTCTCTCTCTCTCGTAAAGAAGCTGGCAGTAACCTGGAATAGACAGGCAGCTGATAGAGATGAGTGGAGAAGGTCGGAGTAAGCTTTTGCCCTGCAGTGGACTCAAGAGACTGATGATGATGATGATGATGATGATGATGATGATGATGATGATGATGATGATGATGAAAGATGCTTAGTATGGGAGATGAGGGTGAGGTGTTTATGTTACTATTGTCTTCTTTACTTTACCTCTACAACTACTGATGCTGCTGCTGCTGCTCTGTACTTCATCCTTCCTTCACCCTCTCCCCTCGCCCGCCTCCCCTTAGATA
>JAPQNM010000047.1:10458303-10493303 GCA_029783475.1 Metacarcinus magister
TCATCACCAGTCGTCACCAATCATCACCAATCATCACCAGTCATCACTAGTCATCATCACACATCATCAGTAATCACCACACATCACCACTATCATACATATTAACCCTCGCACTACCCCCCCCCCCTTCACAGCTCATCAGTTTCGATCATCACCAATGACCACCACCACATCACCACACAATACTCCCATCACTCACCCATCACCAACCACATCATCACCATTCACATATGGACACCAATTATCTTCACCCTTCACCACCAATTTCCACCATTATCAATCACCTTTCAACACCCATCATCACCACTGTCACCATCACCACCATCCATGTATTGCTGAATTTGTAATATTGAAAGCGATTTAGTTGTAACGCATTTAGAAGTAGTAGTAGTAGTAGTAGTAGTAGTAGTAGTAGTAGTAGTAGTAGTAGTAGTAGTAGTAGTAGTAGTAGTAGTAGTAGTAGTAGTAGTAGTAATCTTTTGTTGAAGGTTTTTTTATGGTCGAGAAGTGAACTATGAAAAGGGAAACGTGTGTGTGTGTGTGTGTGTGTGTGTGTGTGTGTGTGTGTGTGTGTGTGCGTGTGTGTGCGCAGCGTCGTTGGTGTGGTCGTGGTTGTTATCATTGTTGTCGTTGTTGTGGGTTTAAAAAATGGAGTCTTCGTTAAGAGATAAAGAAGTAATGAGGCTGAGTGAGGTGTGGGGGGGGCGGGGGGAGGGGAGGAGGGAGGAGGACGAGGACACATACACACACACACACACACACACACACACACACACACACACACACACACACACACACACACACACACAGACAATACGAGGGTACACAAAGCGACGGTCGATGGTGGGCGCGAGGCATTCCCGCCCTTGCGTCCCGCCCGCCGAGGCAGCCCGATCCCCGTGGGCGGCGGGGCGGGGGCGGGGGCCTTGTGTTGCCCCCGCCCACTGTTTACCTGCCCGGGGACACTGCGACGGATTTCCTCTTTTCTCTCTTTTTTCCTAGTTTTATTTTTTTGTTTCTCTCTCTCTCTCTCTCTCTCTCTCTCTCTCTCTCTCTCTCTCTCTCTCTCTCTCTCTCTCTCTCTCTCTCTCTCTCTCTCTCTCTCTCTCTCTCTCTCTCTCTCTCTCCCTGGCATGCAGTCACAACAATACTGATTTTCATTTTCTTAAAAGGGAACAACAAAATGCCACGACTCGCATGTCGCTGCAAGGGTGACGCTGTGTGTGTGTGTGTGTGTGTGTGTGTGTGTGTGTGTGTGTGTGTGTGTGTGTGTGTGTGTGTGTGTGCTGGACTGGACTGGTCTGGACTAGTTGTGGGACTGGGTTGTGTTATGGTGGACTGAAATAGGTGAATGATATATGTGATAATTGTGTGTTGAGTTAGAAACGAGTTGCATCTATGCCTGGGTGGGCTGGAACCGCATTATTCATATAGATAACACAGTGTATTGGACCTACGGGACTTTAATGGCCTAGCAGGGGGGAGGGGGCAAGGGGCAGGGGGACAGGGGACAGGGGACAAGGGGTAGAGGGAAGGGTAGAAAGGACTGGATAAGTACTCATAGGGACGATGTGTGTGACTGGAAATTGAAAGTAGGAGGTGGTGGTGACGGTAGTATTGTTGGTGATGAATGCAGTGTGTTGTGGTGTACTAATTGTGGTGTTGATGTGCTTCAGGCGATGGTGATGCGCCGGGCGTGGAGCGTTCAGCGGCGTGGCGGGAGGAGGAGCAGAGAGCACACACTAGAAGCCTCCTGCTCCAGATAGCACAACTCAAGGACCAGCTGGCCAAGGCTCGCACTGACAGTGAGTTCTCGCGTGTGTGTGTGTGTGTGTGTGTGTGTGTGTGTGTGTGTGTGTGTGTGTGTGTGTGTGTGTAATCAATGAGCCAGACCTTCATCCCACACACCTGTTAATCACCCTTCCTTCACCTGTACATTTCATCAGATCACTTTGACTTACATCACTGACGAATATCTTGACGTGGACTCCAAATATTCTGTTAAACCTTTCCCTTCCATAAATCATGCAATTCGTGTGGGGTTTATTTCTTCTTTTTTTTTCTATCCCTGAACCAAACGTACTTTTGACACAGACAAATAAAGGGATAGATACATAGTGACACAGATACAGGTGGACAGACAGACAGGTAGGTAAGTAAATAGGTAGGTAAGTAGAATATATAGGTAAGTAAATCGTACGTAAGGTTAGGTAAGGAGGTGAAAGTGAGAGCAACACCTGGATATCACTGAGGTTATATAATTTGTTACTTATATAAACGGTGGGCGGACTCGTGTTTGCTATAATCCTGGGACCAACACCTCTCTCTGCAACCCTAGAGTAAGATGGCATTGATGGGCGCGTCTGTAGCATTTTAGCAGGGCGGGGGCATGGGCGGGGTGGGGCGGGGTGCACGTTCAGGCAAGGCTAGGTGTGTTTGGCGTACAGGACAAACTCAACATCTCCCTTTTCCTGTTCCTCTGTATCGGGCGGTGTGTCCTTGGCGGTGTGGGTGCTAGTTTTTTGTGTTGCCGCGTCTCAGGGGTGACTATTACCTTCCAGACGGTTGCACAGGGTGTCTGTCTGCCCTCAGTCGCTGCTAAACGTGCGTAAACTAATCCTTTTTGACTTTACGCAAGGTTGGGGATGATTCTGAGCGGCGGCGGTGGTGGTGGTGGTGGTGGTGGTGGTGGTGGTGGTGGTGGTGGTGGTGGTGGTGGTGGTTACATACAGGAGCTCATTTGTTTTGTAATAGTTCTTCTCCCTGCGAGGCTGTGCTCTTTTGGAAGCTTTTATGTAAGGGTTGACAAAGGGCGGGAGAGAAAAGGGCGTGCTGCTGCCTGTCTGGGTATGAATGTGCACGAGAAAAGGTTCCATGCGACTCGAGGTACAAAAGTTTGGGAGTTTCTTTACGGTGCACTTTTCAAGCCTTTGTTACCCGGAGAAAGAAAAGGGGAGTGAGGATGTGTGTAGGTTTCGGATCAAAATGTGGACTAGTACTGTGGCGGACTTACTCGCTGACTGACTGACTGACTGACTGATTTGACTGACCAATTACGTGACTGACTGATTGACTTTGTTGACTGGCTGACTAACTGACTGACAGACTGACTCATTGATTGACTAACCGATAGACTGACAGCCATTTAATTTAATGACTCACGTATTTTCTCGATTGTGAGTTAGATTATTGTTGGGTGACTGATGTGTGTCTTAATGTTCTATTGTGAAATGACTATTGTGGCTTGGTGACTCGACTGACTGACTCACTGACCCACTGGTGTCCTTTGTGGTTGTGTTCTTACGAAATAACTGACTGATTCACTTTCTAGCTGACTGATCTATCATTCCTTTCTAACAGTGACTTAAACTTATACCCCTTTTACCTATAACCTAATTACCATCAACAAAAATTAACTAACTAAATCTTTAACTTCCAGGGGCGGAGGCGGAATCCTCGGAAGGTGGCACAGCAGCGGGACGAGGTGGAGGAGGAGGTGGAGGAGGTAGTGGTAGTCATCGCAGTGGAGGGAACATCAACGCCAGTAGTCAGGTGGTGCCGGTGGACGGGGCGTGCGCGGCTGTCATCCAACACCAAGTAGCTCAGTCTGAGATCACACAAGGAATCTCCCTCAACAATGAGTAAGTCAATACTGCATGTAAAGTTACTTCCTCCTCCTCCTCCTCCTCCTCCTCCTCCTCCTCCTCCTCCTTTGCCTGATTCATGGTTTTCTACCTTAACGTGTCCAAAACAGTCTTTATCCGTCCAAAAACCGTCTCTTTACCGTCCAGTACTTCCTGTTTAGCCCAAAAGTCCTTCAGTTCAATCCAGTGTCCTTGTGTTTGTTAGGTTTCCGGTCCAAACAGCCTCCCAGTCCAGCCTATAGCGTGTTATCACAGCCTAAAACTTACTTCACTTCACCCTTACCTCTACATCCATCCACACCAAGGTCTTACACCATCACTGCCAGCACCTACACTATCATTTCTATCATCGCTGTCACTTTAATGATCAGCTCCACCCCCATTGACATTACTATCCCGTGCACCACCATCACTCAGCCCTCCTCACCACTGTTATTGTCACCACCACTACTATTGTTACCGCTGCCACCAGTTTATTATCACCACTACCACCACCACCACCACCTTCAACAACAATAATAATAATAATAATAATAATAATAATAATAATAATAATAATGATACAACACGAGGGAGTAACATGCAGGCTTCATTTCCTGGAAACTTAAGCTCTGTTGCATACCCACACAAAGGAAGGTGTGTGTGTGTGTGTGTGTGTGTGTGTGTGTGTGTGTGTGTGTGTGTGTGTGTGTGTGTGTGTGTGTGTATGTGTGTGTGTGTGTGTTACTACAATGCATAGATAAACACCAACTTCAAATTATATATAAAGAGAGTGTGAGGTAGCGTGGAGTGATTAGTAAGATGTTTCAGAGCGAGACGAGGTAATGTTAGTGTTAGTCAGGGAAGAATAGCATCGACCAGCATAATTTTAAGAACACTCTACTGTACGTAATCACCTTAATTAACAAGCATAACTCACGCCAGAACCACATTTTATTCTAACCCTCGTTCGTGTAGTTACCAAAAAATATACGTGTTTTGGATTTTAACTTGAAGGCGCGAATGAACACCTGCGTTGATTGATCACGAAATATTCCTTTGTACTCCTTTGTATTCCTTTGTTCCATTCCTCTGACCACAAACGCATCACTCTCAATTCTGCGTTATTAGAACCTGCGGGTGTTTTAAAGTTTTTTCTTCGTGATCCTTGCCTTCAATAGGTGTTTGTATCGTGCAAGGACTCAGCCACACACACACACACACACACACACACACACACACACACACACACACACACACACACACACACACACACACACACACACACACACACACACACACACACACACACACACACACACACACACACACACACACACACACGTGGTTGAGCTTCACCACATCTTTAAATACCTCGAAGGGCGGCGTCTCAATAATCAATAAACGTCAAGGGACACCAAGGGGAAAAAAAAAATAATAAAAAAAAAAATATGTTAATGATAAAATTACGCCTCATTATAATTAAGGAAGATTATGTGCATCAAAAGTTTGAGATTATAATGAAAAAAAAAATAATAATGATTGGAAAAAAAAAACATAACTTGATTAACTTGTACCTCGATAGTAATACGTTAAGAATATCATCATCATCATCGTCATCATCATCATCATCATCATCACCATCTACAATTCCACTCCCCCATTAATTTTTGTCAGTTGCCACTCTAGTTCATTCCACTACAGTAAACTTGCCTACCTCATCACTCCATCTAGTTCCCTGTCTGCCCTGCCTTCCTTTACCATCCCTTGATTGTCATTCCGTTACTCTTTTTGTCCATCTATTATTACTTGTTAGGCGTATGTCGTGTCCTGCCCATGTCCACTTTTTTCTTTTAATAATAGTCAAAATGTCTTCAACTTTTGCCTGCTCCCTAATCCCTTAATTGGGCTACGCTGGACCACCGAAATGAAGGAATGTTAATGAATGAATAGATGAATAAAGAAAAACATGAATATTGGTGATGATGATGATAATAATAATAATAATAATAATAATAATATAATAATAATGATAATAATTTACATACAACTTGCTGTTTCCCGATATGTGGAGAAACATAACAATAATGATAATAGTATTGAATAATTAAATAGATAGATAAATATGAAGAATGTAGTATAACCAATGGTTTTAGTGCCAAAGAACGGATATCATACACTAAAAAAAATGCATCGATCATGTGTTTAAGTGTGGCAAAGAAGTGGATTAAATTTGGTATGTGGGTAGTGGGTTCTAAGAAATGGATGTTTTGTGTGTGGTTCTAAGGTATGGAATTGCTGTTGTTTCTAAGGAGTGCATTAAAAGTAAAGGCTCCTCAGGAATGTATTCATTGCCTGTGTTACTTGGTTCTCAGAGTGTGTGTGGTTCTAAGGAATGCATGAATTGCGTTACTTCTAAGGAGTGCATTTGTTGTGGACGCCAAGGAATTTATTTACTGTGATCAATACAAGCTAAAAATAGTGGTAGTGGTAAGAGGAAGAAGAAGAAGAAGAAGAAGAGATACTAGTATGTGGAATGATTGCATGCAATATATTCTATTGTATTGTACGTACAGACAACAGCAAAGCAAGATAAGAACATCAATAATAGAGTTTGACCAAAATAGATTCGCGTTCCGTAAATACAATAAAGAAAACATTACGTATTTTCACCTGAATATATATAAAAAAAAAAAAACACGAGTATAGAAATTCTATTAATAAGCTCACTCAGCAAATAAAAAAGAAGAAAAAGAAAGCAGAAGAAGAAGAAGAAGAGTGCATGAACTTAAAATACAGCAAGAGGAAATGGAAAAATGAAACGCGAAACAAAAGAGAAATAAAAGCGTGGAAGAACATTTTTTTCGTCCGAGCTTGACGCAAAACGCATTAACAAGACGACAAGAGGACAGTGGAGGCGCAGGAGAGTCCGGACAAAACACCATTGTAGGCAGGCAAGACCCCGTCAAGAAAGCACTCACTCTAAACAAACGATACTCTCAAAACATGCGACTGGTAAAAAGAAAGAAAATACTGACAACACTAGAAACCAAACAGAATACTGAAAATATATGTGTAAAACAAATTAAAACACTGAAAATACTGCAAACAAAACGATACTCTCAAAATATGCGACTGGTAAAAAGATAGAAAATACTGACAACACCAGAAACCAAACAAAATACTGAAAACATACAAGTGTAAAACAAATTAGAATACTGTAAACAAGCGATACACTGAAAACATGCGACTGTAAAACAAAAGAAAACACTGAAAACACTAGAAACAAAATTAAAACACTGTAAACAAGCAACAACATAATGTAAACAAGAAGCGCAATGTAAACAAAAAGAGCGACTTCTGTTAAACCATTCTTAGTATAAAAAAAATAGTAAAGCAAAGGAAAGGTTACCAAATATTAAAACTCAACATTCATAATATAAGATAGAGACAGGAAGCAGGAGACGGATATAAACACACAACATTCTTCGTTATTTTTTATTCTTCATATATATACATGATACGAACCAATATATACCAAACAAATATTTACACAAGTTCCAGGGTACAATAATGAGGAAGACAGTTGTTATGGTTTTAATTATAAATATAAGAAGAAAAAAAGTAAGGCACAGATACAGAGCAGAAGACACCAAGAAAGTCTGCTTCAGGTAGAGGAAAGGTAGTACAAAGGAGCCTAGAATGAATACACAAACATGAGAAGGGACCCAGAGATGTGCCTTAAGAGGGATGGAGTAGCCAAGGGTATGAAAAGATCTCAACTCGTCTTTGCTCCGTGAAAATAAAGGACAGTCGTTGGGTTCAGAGCGTCGTGGAGGAAGGGACGAAGGAGGAAGTGACGAGGAGGGAATATTTTTTTTTTCTTTCTTTTTTTCGTAGTTTCAATTAGGAAGACGAGCTTCACTCAGGCCTGTAAAAGATATAATTAGGTAAGAACACACACACACACACACACACACACACACACACACACACACACACACACACACACACACACACACACACACACACACACACACAAGAGAAGCGAAGAGAAAGATCAGATTTAATCATGACTTTTAAATGACTTGAACATGTGGACAGGGAAGACTTTTTTTTTAGTGAGGTATTAAAAAAAAACAAGAGGCCATGAATATAATTAGACAACGACTACATGTTTAAAGTATAGAGTCAAGGGTTTATTAAAGTGTCTTGAAGGCGGAGGTACTAAATACAAGCAAAGAACATTCATGAAGTTAAGATTAAATTAGAAAAAAAAAATGCATTACACAGACAACACAACTTTAGATCAAACTTTTATACTACAACTATGTAGACTATAACCATTTTTTTTTTATATGTCCTTAACCTTAAATTTAGTTCACAATCTTTAACCTTCCACCCTTCCACCCTTCCACAGGTATGAGGTGGTGCCGTTCTCTCACTTCACGTGGTCTCGCGTGTACCCCTCAGAGCTGGGTCTCGGGAAGCGTGTTGTCGAGAAGCCCATTGGGTTCAAGAGGCGAGACATCCTGGCTGCCCTTACCGCCGCCCTTGACCATCTCAACACTCCCGTCCCAGCCAGGTGAGACGCGGCGGCGGTGCTGGTTGTTGGGGAGGCTGCAGGTGTAGTAGTAGTAGTAGTAGTAGTAGTAGTAGTAGTAGTGGTAGGCTTGGTAGCTGCACTAACAGATGAACTTGCTGCAGTACACACGTATAATTATACTAAACTAATTACACTTAATTGTATACTCATTATGAAATGATATAGTCTCGTGGACCCTGCAGTGTACTAGATGATAGTAATAATAGTAGTAGTAGTAATGATTAGGTTGAGGCGCTTCATTACCCTGCCAGCCTGTGTGTGTGAAATGTTGAGGCCGGCGGGGCAGTGATGGCGGGGCGGGGCGGGGCGGGGCGGGGCGGTGCGGTGATGGTCTGATACCGAGGACAGGATACGAGTGATTACCGTGGAACTCGTTTGCTTGCATCCATCCCTTGGGCCTCGAGGTGGTGGTGCCCGGCCGGTGGGACGAGTCAGTCATGAGCGACAATAATACCTAGACCTGTAAAAATTCCCGCTGGAGTTGATCTGAAGGTGAAGAGTTATAATTTACGAAAGAGAGAGAGAAAAAAAATTGAAATCATAGTCGTATTTTGGTTTTGTCGTCGATCCAAGTTGTTTTTCCACACGTTATGATGCCCTCGAGTGTTCCGTGGAGGGCTGGCGTGACGGCAATTTGTCCACCTAATGTTAAACTGTAGACTTCCGGGGCTGTAGCCTTGAGACCATCACCACCACCCTTATCCAGCGTCTGTATCTGCACCACCACCACCACCACCACTACCCCGCCTCGCCTGTTAACCCCTTACGTAAATCAGGCCTGAAGTGTGTGTGTGTGTGTGTGTGTGTGTGTGTGTGTGTGTGTGTGTGTGTGTGTGTGTGTGTGTGTGTGTGTGTGTGTGTGTGTGTCTGTCTGTCCGTCTCTCTCTCTCTCTCTCTCTCTCTCTCTCTCTCTCTCTCTCTCTCTCTCTCTCTCTCTCTCTCTCTCTCTCTCTCTCTCTCTCTCTCTCTCTCTCTCTCTCATTTACACTTAAATATGAGCTTATTCATTAATTTAATAGTTTACTGGAATAAAGAAATATATTAAATATAAATCAGGTAAAAATGAAGTAAGGGAGTGTCTTAAAGTATGTATGTATAATTATATTGTATGGTTTGGACTGAAGGAAGGATATTGTGTGTGTGTGTGTGTGTGTGTGTGTGTGTATAGGTTAAGAAAGTATTTACTATGCCGAATATAGTGTTGTATTACTGAGATAGGTTTCAATACACTTAGATTTGAACCTTTTCGTCTCCTGAACCCACTCTATTTTCAACCCTCGCACAACGTCTGCCTCCCCCACAACCCCACAATCGCAAACACCAACCAGCCAAGCAAGTCTCGATTCAAGATAAACGTAAAAATAATCAAGAAAAAATGTGGACAGCCTTGAGTGTAGGAATTTCTGGCGGGAAGTAACTATACAATTGTTAGAAGCAATATATATTTTTTTTCTTTTTTGCATCCTTCTCTCAAGGTCAAGTTAGTTATTCCTTCCTACACCGCGAGACTCTTGACGTTAGCAATCAAATAAATCATAAATAACACCAATTTTTACTTCTCTCCCGTCTATCCTTTGTGTGTGTGTGTGTGTGTGTGTGTGTGTGTGTGTGTGTGTGTGTGTGTGTTACATTTCTGTGGTGAATAGTATAATGTTTTTTTTTTTTTTTTTACATTCTCTATCGTTCTTTCTTTTTCTTGGTGTTTTGCTACGTGTCTTTTAGAAATATATTAATAGTATTGATGTTTTATTATTTACGTCTTATGGAGGAATGTATGTATATAAGTTATACAGTTATTCATCATCCCTTTCTTCTTTATTTATCTACTCTGCTTTCTTCATCGTCTATAAAAAGAACAGATCGAACAAAAATAATGTTCTTTCCACATGGTGTAAGAACGCGTGGTTCAGTATTGCATATCGTTCCTTCTATTCTGTGAGTGGCGGTAGAATTTTTATATTTATGTTTTTATCTTCCTCTCTCCGTGGTTGTGGCTGCACATCACAAGTCACAAATGCTGGTGACTGACAGGCGTGGTGACGGTGCTGTGTATCTATGCTCACTCAATGGCTGCCTGCTTCTGTCTGTCTGTCACTGTCTATCTGTCCTTCCACAATTGGCGTGTGTCGATAGATAACGCTCAGCATACATACATACATACATACATACATACATGCATGCATACATACATACATTCAGGATACACAATGCCTTCCTGGATTTTTCATAAAGTGTACGAGTTAACATTTACCACTACAAGACATAACAAAATATATGAAAACGTTTCTTATCTTTTTCCTTTTCTTTTCTTTCACTTTACGAATATTTTTGACTGCTATCCATGCGTCTCAAGGATTAGTTATAGGTTTCGTATCTTCCCGGCGGTAAGGAATAGTGTTTAATTATCACAGACCTCCATTACACCTTACACACACAGTTACAGACACATGATAATTACTAATAATAACCAACCACTTCGCATCTCCATCATTGTAAGCTCAGATGAACCCTTCCTAAATATACACTATAATGAAGACTCCCCTTGAGCGGCTTCACCCTTAGCAATGCGTCACCGTGAGGGCGGGATGCGTGACGTCTGAGACCTTCAAACCCAGTCTGCCTCAGGGAATACCGGTGTCATGAAGGTCAAGTGTATGGGAGATTATATAAAAGAGAAACTCACTACACTACTACATGGTCACTGTGATCTTAGAACGTTATAAACAGATTCCCATAGATTGACGACACGAAAACTAACTGATCAATAGCATAATAATTACATCATCAGGCTAGCTAACAACAGACCATTAGACGACAAAAACACAAAACTAACAATAGGTTCATTAGATTAACGATAGACCGTCATACGACAACACAAAACTAACAATAGCCTCACCAAACTAACGATAAACTGGACAGCAACACAAAACTAACAATAAACCATTAAACACCATCACACTGTACAATATCGAACCTACAACACCGACCCTCCTTATCTTAGGACACCACCAGCCTGTACAACCTTTAGGAACGCTGATAGAGGTGTGCAACAGTGCAAGGCCTCGCTAGAGTCTGGTTTGATCGCCCTTCCCACCCTCCAGGTTTACCGTTGATGACTTCGTGGAGGGCATGTACCGCACGGTGGCCACGAGCGGCACCCAGTACGAGTTGGTGTTCCAGGACCGTCAAGCCAACCAGTCTTGGCACCAGTACCGCACCGTCACCCTCATGAGACCCTTTGCACCACTCACTGTGGTGACCCGCGACCCTCACTCCACCAGACAAATGGTAAACGTGTGTGTGTTTGTGTGTGTGTTGTTGTTGTTGTTGTATATACATTTTTGTATGTTATAGCTCAGGTTAAATGTCTCCATAAGAAATTTGATGGTGAGTAAGTTGTCTTCCCCCAATTTTGTGACCCCTAGAAAAGTTTTAGGTTTTCTTGATTTTGTTTTCTAGTTACCTACATGCCATGATATTTCTGATTAATGCAATAAAACCATGGAAGTGTGAACATAATGTTATGTTCCAAAGATCAACATCATCCTGCCACTGTCTGGACGCATCGACACCTTCCGGGGCTTCATGGACAAACTTGGGAGCCTCATCCTGCGTCACGACCGCCGCCTCTTCCTGACAGTAGTGTACTTTGGCCACGAGGGACTACAGGAGGTGCGGAACATCATCACATCCGCCTCCAAGGAAGCAAAGTTCAGGCACATCAAGCTCCTCACCCTCAACGAAACCTTCTCAAGGGGCAAGGCGCTGCAGGTGAGTGAATGGTCATAGGCTCAGGTTCTTGTTGTTACTGAATAGTTGCGTGGTATAGCTGCTCCCGTTGACGTGTTGACGCTGGTGTTTGATGTGTGTGTTGCTTCAGGTTGGGGCAACGCACTGGTCCAAGGGTGACGTGCTGCTCTTCATGTGTGACGTGGACATCGTGTTCAGCACACGTTTCCTGGAACGGTGCCGCCTCAACGCTGCGCCGGGCCGCTCTGTTTACTACCCAGTGGTGTTCTCCCTCTACAACCCAAGTGTGGTGTACCCGCTGCAGGGCAAGGCAGTGCCACAGGTATGTGTGGCAGGCAAACACAGGATAGAGAAAGAGATGCACTTCCAGTCCTTCATCCCTTTGTGGAAATTGGATATGGCTTTTGACAAAAGGTAAAAGTAGGCAGGGCAGACAGAAAACTATTTGTTGTGGTGGCCTGGAAGGCTGAAATAGACGGACAGCCAATGGTAATGTGTGGAGAATGTTGGTGGAGGCCTTTGTCCTACACAGTACTGTATTAGTTGTCATTGTAAGGTCATTGTGGAGTATAAATATTTACACAGTATGTATATATTCTTCAAAGTATTGCAGAGCTTGAGTATAGTTGAGAGTTTTCTAAGTTAATCATACTGTTTGTAGTGAATCCTTAAGGATTTATGACATTGTACCCTGCAAGTAACTGTTGTATTGGGCTTCCAGGAGCTGGACCAGCTGGTGATCTCTCGGGACACTGGGTTCTGGCGGGACTTTGGTTACGGGATGACCTGCCAGTACCGCTCGGACTTCCTCGGTGTGCAGGGGTTCGACGAGGACATCATTGGGTGGGGCGGTGAAGATGTCCTTTTGTACCGCAAGTGAGTAACAGTTGCATCTCTGGTGACATCTTCACATTGTTCGTATATGTACTGTGTTTTCCAGTGGCAGCATTATATAACCATTATCAAACAAGGTTAAAAGTGATGGCACATTGTTGTTGAGTATCAGGATTGATGCAGAAGCCTCTCCTGATGTACCATTGGTTTGGTTGGTGGTAGACACTTCCTAACCTGCCTTCCTGCATTAACATTGTTAGTACACCAGCACACTAATTTATATTGGTTTTGTTACCTTGCTATTTTATCGTACTTTATTTATTTATTTATTTATTAATTTTATTTATTTATTTATTTATATTACATTGAAAGGGTACTGGCTAAGGGAAAGCAAAAATACATAAAAAAACATCCCGCTTGTTGCCAGACCCTGTAAAGAAGACAGTAGGAGATTGAGTTGAAGAGTGTAAAAGTATAAGGTGTAGTAATGTTATGTAGGTAGTAGTAGAAGTTGTCTTTAGAGGGCAGGCTACAGCTGCTCTCTTGTGTAAATGAGACACTAAGGGAACCGGGAAGAGAGGATACGGGGAATCACTCAGTCTGCAGCACTGCCTACATCCCCGTAAGTATCTCTCCTGGAGTATTCCACCAGGCGGCAGGTGTCTACTGCCTACTCCTACTTGGCATAGGGACGTGTTGACCCCAATGTCCACCTTGTGGTGCAAACAATTTGAGTGGCAGACCTTACACTTTGCTTACCTCCATATAAAATATAGCTAACTTCAGCTACACTAATCGTATCATCTAGGAAAAAAAAAAGTTTCCCAATGTACTGCAGTGACTCATTTCCAATACTAATACTTTCAGCCCTCGACTTCATCGTTTTGTTTCCATTTCATATACTTACAATAAAATCACTGACATCATTCATCCTGCATGTTACACCATTACATCTGTTGTACATCGTCACCACATTGTACATTCGTGATGACCATATTCCTTAAATTGTGTAGCCTACACAATGACACAAAGGGATGAAGCCAAAGGGCTGAGAATGTCTACCTCCAGGAAGTCTTACTTCCCATAAAGCAAGAGGAAAAAGATGGACTTTATTTTAATTTATTATTCAAATGTTTCTATTTTTATTTGATATTCATGGATGTTGTGTTACATATTCAGGAAAGAGTTCCTTGCTACTTTTGAATCTTGTATTTTCACATGAACATCATGAGCAATGATTTTTCTATATATCACAAAACTTGACAGGATAATTAGTAGTAAATGTGTAATAATCATTGCTAGAAAATTTATTACCTCTGTATTAAAGTAAAGAACGTGTAACTTTCTACACCTGTGGCAGGTTTCCTTAACTAACTATAAAAGTAATATAAGCAATCAAGAGGTGTATGAGTACAGCCTAACAGCCCAAAAAGTGTATCCCTAGATGGTGTTATAATCTCCTGTTCTGTGTCTCCAGGTACGTCAAGTCTCGTTTGTCGGTGATCCGAGCCACCGACCCCGGGATCTTCCACCTGTGGCACCCTAAGGAGTGCTCCACCTCCCTCTCTGCTGACCAATACCGTGCCTGCATCACCTCCCGCGCCCTCAACGAAGCATCTCACGCCCACCTCGGCCTCATTGCATTCAAGGATGACCTGGGCAAGCATCCCCTTGGTGCCGAGGCCTTGACAGGGGGCGGCAGTAACCTGGAGGAGCAGCAACTCAAGGCTGAGATGTGAGGAGCCGGGGAACAGGGAGGGGGGGAAGGGGAGAATGGGGAACACACACACACACACACACACACACACACACACACACACACACACACACACACACACACACACACACACACACACACACACACACCAGCCAGGGATGATGGATAAGAGCACATTGAGTTCAGTAGACATTGTTAGTTTTTTTTTTTTCCCATCAGGACTAATCTTTGGTGTGATTGGTCCCTGACGCCTCCCTCGGCCAGACTCTGTCCACCACTTGTGTGTATCAAGAAGCTTGAATGACTTGACATTTTCCATTGTTTATTGTTTCAGGTTAATTGGTGTATGATTTTCATACACATTATCATTGCCTACAGTTTAACACAACCTCCCATTGTGTTTGTGATAATAAGTGTTACAGTAAAAGAAATTATTTTAACTTTATAATGAAATACTATACATCGTTGAATGTAGTAACAATCAAGAAATGAATGCCATCACTTCCCAGCACCGCTCCTTGAGGAACTAATGCAACACTAAGAGTGTGTTAGGCTAAGGGAGGCAACACAGTCACACGACACACCTGCAAATGTCACTACAATTACATTTTTTTATATCTTGGGGAGTATGAATGGGATGTACATTGCTTTGTTAACCATAACAGGGTGTGTATAGATAACTTCATAGATTTGCACACAAAACAACTTTAAAGATTTGCTTAGGAATTAAAACTTTATTATTCATCTTAAGTGGAAGTTCAAGGTTCAGTCATTACCTGAATTATTACATTGCACATTTAGGGTCACTTTATGAGCATCTTAACCAGAATTTCCTTGTGATAGATCAGCTATGCTTACCCAACCTCCCAGGCACATGAATGCATTTGATGCATCAATTATTTCATAAATACACAGATGAAAATTGCATAAAATATTTGAAAAACAAAATAACCTTTCCTGATGCAAGTTGGCTTTGACAGAATGCATCATTCATGGCAGGTGAAAAAAATGTATAATGCATAATAGATTTTGCCATGTTGACTTATGCAATGTTTTATGAAATTTCTATTTCATAATATCTGTCCACATCATAAAAGAAAATCCATTCATATGTAAAGCAAGAAAGATAATGTATATACACCCTGCACATATTCAACAAACTCTTATATAAGAAAATATAATTTAATATTTTTACAGTGTGTATAGTCAGATGTCTTATATCTGCTGATTAAGAACAGAACTCTTATGTTCTTATGTAGAACTCATACATAGTTATAACAACACAGGTATGACTCCTGACACACACACACACACACACACACACACACACACACACACACACACACACACACACACACACACACACACACACACACACACTCCTCATTAAGGGGAAACTACACTAACCCAAACACACACATCTTAAACACAAACACACAAAAAGAAATTGATTTTATATGTAAATTGATACATCTTTCTTTCTCTTTCCACTTGGACTCATAATCTGCTCATAATGTAAGTGCATTATTCAGTTAGTGTGAGAATAGTACCATGCGTGTGTCAGCTAGTCATGGAAGTAATGTTGTGTGGTGGAGGGAGCACCAGTAGTGACTGTTGGGTGGCCTGGGCCTTGCTGAGCCTTGCTGAGCCTTGCTGAGCCTTGCTGGGCCTTGCTGGGCCTTGCTGAGCCTTGCTGGGCTTTGCTGGGCCTTGCTGGGCCTTGCTGGGCCTTGCTGGGCCTTGCTGGGCCTTGCTGGGCCTTGCTGAGCCTTGCTGGGCCTTGCTGGGCCTTGCTGGGCCTTGCTGAGCCTTGCTGGGCCTTGCTGAGCCTTGCAGGGCCTTGCTGGGCCGCCACACTGCACCGCCACTCACGTCTACTCAACACTGTCACCACCTAACTCTCGCCAACACAGGCACACTAACACTATGATTTACAGCACACTATTATTTTTTCTCTGGTGATATGAATGTTATACAGGTTGACCATCACTAATTCGGTAATCAATATTCCAGTGCCATCAGTTTTCCGGCATGAATTTCGGAGTGCAGTTTCAAATTTCCTGAGTTGGCACGCCACTGTTTTTGGGAGACGATGTTAGTTTTGATGCCGCTGTAACCAGAATCAGCTGTATGCTCATTATTAAAATCTGCTGCTGTATAGCCTCATCATGGATTCAGCGGTTTAGGGTTTCAAAAGAAAAACAGCTTATACAGGAACTTATTGCTTATGCTAAGGATATAATTAATCCTGCTGCCAAGGAGCTTGCATCAAGGATAAATGAAGATGCTGTAACGGAATGGCTGCATGCTGATGATAATGTGACTACAATTCATCATTACACTGTTTATGAAATTATACACATGGTTGTAAGTCCTGAGAAAAATGGCAGTGAAGAAAATGAGGAAAGTGTGAGAGAACGAATCTCTGTTGATTGGTTAATTAAGAACTGTAGTAATTTTCTGTTACAATATATACACCATATATAGTCAGAGGACAAAACATCAATAATCCGGAAATTTCAAAAATCCAGCAGACCTAAGGTCCCGTGGTTGCCGGATTAGTGATGGACAACCTGTACTTGAATGGACTTCTATATGTTAATGCAACTCTGAATTTTTTTTTCTTTTGTGCTAATTTATTGCCACCCAGGCAGGTTACTTATTGATACCCATAAAAATATTATTTTCATTTGGTAATTGAATAATTATGTATTTTGAAAATTCAGGGAACTTCACAACTTGGATAGTTTTCATTAGATTGACATTCAAGATACTTTTCAATTTTGTTTCTAAATAACTGTCCATGTTTGCTTTACATGATATAATTATTATACATCCGTGTTTATGAAACAACTTTCTCCATAAGCACAGAACAAGGCAATTAGTCTCATAGGCAGTTATGGCAAAAGTTTGTGGCACCAAAGAGCTGAGAAGCAAACCAAGTGATCAGGTGAGTGTGGTGCGCCAGGAGGGACTAAAAGCCACAGTGTGATCAGCTTAGTTCTTTGACTCGTCACTTCCGAGTATGTATAGTGAGATGAAGACGACCTGATAGTATTAAGGTTCACTTTGAGAAAAGGGCATGAGTCAAAACAACATGGCATATGAGTTCAAAGCGTGTGATGCTAAATGGATGTGAGTTCCTAATGATTGGCATTAGTGCTAACACTAAACAGGCTATGCAGGGTAGTAAGAGCGGGTTTGGCGGCTCCTTGTTGGTGGTTGTTGGTTGTTGGAAGGTCCAGAGCAAATCTAAAAGGTTGTTGTAAGATTGATGTTCTTTGTTTGAGTATTGGTGGATATATATATTTATGATAAACCCTATTGAGGTGTTATTAGAGTTGCTAAGAGGAAATCCAGGAGTGCCCGTGAGAGAGGGCAGACATGGGCTGTGCTTCACCAAGGGGCCCTCACCACATCAGTCACTCTTCATTCATACATTGCTTCTGTGCATCAAGGAATTCATGTAGGGAAATTTTATGTACATATAGTGTTGCAACATAATAAGGGAGTTGAACTTCCATAATACTTCCGCCTTGCTAATCTTTAGAGGGCCCCCAGACCCCTTCCCAGTCCTGTATTCTCACTCACCAGTAGTGGCCTCCTGAGGGTTGCCCACTGTTGGCTGGCTGTGGTGATGCCAGCTGCCAAAACAGTAGTCATTGTAGTGTTGGGTGAGAAGTTTGTCGTCTCTCTATATAAGTGTCAGAGTGTGTACTGCAGACTTGCATGCGTGATCAAGTGTTGGTGGTGGTGGTCAGAGGTCCGGCTCCTCCCCTTGATGGGATGAGGAGGAGCATCAACCCTGTGATCCAGTCTTCCCGTCTTCCATAGGATAAATCTACATCTGTATCTTTTACAAGTTAACTTTAAGGAGTTTTCATCTTTTTATGAATCTTACTAAGCAGCCTTAGGCATATTGTAGAGTAAACACAGAACATTACACACACATGCAAGCACACACACATGCAAGCACACACACATACACACACACACACACACACACACACACACACACACACACACACACACACACACACACACACACACACACACACACACACACACACACACACACACACACACACACACATACACACACACACACATACACACACACACATACACACACACACATACACACACACACATACACACACACACACAACACACACACACACACACACACACACACACACACACACACACACACACACACACACACACACACACACACACACACACACATAGACACACACATAGACACACACATAAACACACACACATACACACAATGAATATAAAGAGCTGTACAAAATTATAAGGAAACATTTACTCCTCTCTTGAGGTTGATATACTTCCCAGTTCATGAATATTATTGGAGACCTTTAGAGTTCCAGATCTTTGGTCCAGTGGAGCATACTAGAGGTTATGTATGTCTGCTACTCTGTAAATCTGTATGACTTGGTGCAGTGAATACAGTAGTCATGTTGTACTGTGAGAATACCTTGGTTGTATATTTCATTAGACTTCTTCCCAGGTTTTTGTTTCTTTTTTTCATTCTTTCTTCTTTATGAATTAAGTTTGTGAAGAGCATCAGAAGCAGCCTCCAGTATGTCCATTCCCCTCTTGGGTGCCACCGTGTTTAGGTTGTCTTCCGAAGTGATGCCAAAGTGGCCACTCCAGTGCCACCACCACTCTGGTCCACAACCTTCAGGGTTTACCGTTATCCTGGGGCTACACGTGGGTATGGTGTCAGTCCAGCCGTGCGAGTATGAACCAAACATACATACACCCAGAACATAGCTATTAGATGAAGTGATTGGTGCAGTGCATTGTGGCATTGATGTGAGGCATGTGTGGAAGGGGTGGCGGCGTGGAGGCTGCCAGGCATTCAAGTTAGTATATGTGTGAGTCACATTCCAGCCATGAACGGTGTCATGCTGTTATGTTGAGGAGGATTACTATAAATGCTCTGAGAAGGTAAACAGGTGTGTGTAAACTTCACTGTAAACTTAATCAAAACAGAACTACAAAACATGGTATACAAAGATTGTTATTTGTATTACATATTGTGCAATTTTTCTCTGGATTCAGAATATGAGCATGTAACTGATGGAGGAAATTTATTATCTTAATGCAATATATAATGTGGCACAAGATGATTTGTTTGGAAATGATATGTTGTTTTGTGTTGAGACTATTCCACCGTGTGCTGCAGCCCCTGCCTCATGTCAGTCCTATTAGAACCATGTACGAGGGAGTTACAAGCACGTGTCTGGGTGGTGAGGAGATGCACGTGTAGGTGACTCCTTCACTAGGACGGCACCATCAGTGTGGTTGTACTTGGCTGTTCACTCACACACACAACGGAATCCAGGTGAAGTGTGATCAGGGGTTTCTTGGCAACCAGAAAACTACCCATTTGTTATATATTTATATACGTATACTGTATATATCCATATACGTATACTATATATACATATACCTATATATATATATATATATATATATATATATATATATATATATATATATATATATATATATATATATATATATATATATTCATTAAAATGTGTATACTACAGTCATGTTGCTTGACTCTGTAATATAAAATATATTAAGTTATTGAAAGAAATTTTGTAAATTGCTATAAGTTTGAAATGGACAATAATAAGTGTTTGAACTGTATGGATTTCCTGTATGTTAAACCTTCACATTTATCTTGAGGCACAAACTTGACTTTACCTCTGATGCTCTGCCCTGGGTTGATTACTGGTTCTATTATCAGCCCTGCTGGGTAGGGGTGTGGTGTGAAGGGGGGGGAGCTACAAGAATACTACCACCGTATTTCCTGGAAGTCATAAAAGGCAACAAAAAGGGATGGAGTGAGAGGTCTGGGAAGCCCCTCCTCTGTATTCTCTCCTATGTAAAGACAAGGCACAGAGGGGGAGGGGAAATTAGTATCTCCCCAAACACCTTGTCTTGGCTGCCCTCCTTTAAGGGGGATATAAGCCTGCAATATAGATATGGATAGATTATCATTTAAATTGGTTACATGGAAATGGTTTAATTTTCATTTACTAATTCTATAACCAATGAAATATTGCATTTCTACCTACACTACAATTGAGTACAATATGGTTTATTTACTATTCTACTTTAGTTTTAGTTCAGCATGTATGGCTGTGGTAAGAACACCTGGCCTAGTGTGGCTAGTTTCATGGCGTGAAGACCTTGTTATCTCTTTCCACAAACTATATCAACAACTTCTTGAACCACTAATCATGATTTCCAGTTTTCTACACAAAATCTTATTCAATTTTCTTAACTCATTCCCATACAATAACTTCACCTTCGCCTTCTCTATATGGGACTCTTTTACAATTCTGCTCCTCTGGCAAGTTCCTTGGCCTAACTTTTGATTCCAGACTTACCTGGAAGGAACACATCTTAACCCTTGAGGAAATTGTTCCCTGAGGTCTTTGCTTACTACAAACTCTTTTTCATGTATTTTGGGGTACTGACAGTTAGACACTTCTTCACCTACATGTTGCCTTAATCCTTTGTTATGTGTATTCCTCAGCTTCTGCTTCTCTTTAAACTTACTTGACCCTATCCATCACCTAGGATTATGCCTTGCTCTTGGCGTCTTTTCTTCCTCCATAATAGAAACCCTTTATGTAGAATCAGGCTTGCCGTTATTTTCCTGCCGCCGTACTCTCCTTTCCCTTCAATGTTTTGCCAAACTCCACCAATTCTCTACTTCTACGATTATTATTCCACAACCTCTTCTTACTAGTCTCTCCTCCCATCTGGAAGCTGGGTGGCTCTGTGGTGCAGTGTTCGGCTCGTGGCCAAAGGTTGCAAGTTCGATCTTGGCTCACAGCAGCTCCTTGGTGAGAAAGGTAATGCTCTCATTAGTCCTAGTAGAACTATATGGTCTACAGCTTCTTAGTAAAGGGGGATTATTTCATCACCTTCTTCTACTCCCATCCATGCCCATTTCCTGCTCCTATGCACACCCTCCTCTCCACCTTTTATTTAAATGTACTCCTTTTCTGTCATGGCTTATATAGTACCCTTTAATTTGTTCTTCTGTCCTTTCTAATTCTTTCAAGTCTGATACACCAACTTACATCTTGCAATCCCTTTTTCTTGGACCCTTTTTTGCTTATGCCAGTTGCAACCCTGTTTTTACTGATGGCTCTAAATCCCACCATGGCTCTGGTTTTGCTGTTCTTTTTCCCGCTAAACATTTCCAGTTCTAATTACCATGCGTTCTAGTGTCCTTACAACTTAGCTAAATAATATTCTCTTTAATTTAAGAAACCTATTTTCCTACCCATCTTTATCCTTTGTAATTCTCAGATTCTCAAAATTCTCTCTCCCTCTTACGCTTCTTCCTTGCCATTCACCCTTTAGTTCGTGAAATCTAACAGATTTTTTTGTCTCTATGCCCGTAAAAAGCCTGTCGGTTTTTGTTGGGTTCCAAGCCATGCTGGTGTTACTGGTAATGAACATGTCAACTCACTGGCTGATTCTGCTACTATATTAGGATGCCATTGTTTTACAGAAGTTCCAACCTGTGATTATTTCTATCCTTTTTGCTCCTTTCTATTTAGCTGTTGGCAATCCGAGTCTGACCTCTCAAATAATAAACTTCATGTAGTTAAACCATCCATCTCTCCTTAGTCAGACCCACGTCACAAGAATAGACGATGGATAACTGTACTTACATAATTATATATAGGCCACAACAACCTCACTTACTCCTATCTTATGACACTCTACTTACCTTTTGTATGACTTATAATACCATTCTTTTTCACCCTTGTTACACTACTGCCCGAGTGAGTGAGTGAGTGAGTTAATGGAAAAAGAGTAAGCGCCAGATACTGTTGCCCCGACTGCAGTTTTTCCTCACTTAATTCATCTATCTTGAAACCTCTGCCTTTATGATATTCTTACAAAATCACATTTCTCCTTAGATAAAATAATTCCCTCCCTGCAACAAACCCCATAACTAACTGTCCTTTCCTTCCCCTTGCTATTACTTCTTTGCTCTGCCGTTAGCCTTTTAGTTTACCATAACATAACGCCATATGACCTGTGATGTTTGGTGCTTACTTTATTCACATTAACTCACTCTACCACCACCACCACCACATGTTTATATGGGAGGAAGCCAACATTAGGAGACAACTCAACATAAATACTTTAGGAAAACCAAACCCTTTCAATGTAATGTATAAAAACATATATTTCTGTTGAAGGGATGGGATAATGGGATTATATATACAGCAAAGTTTTCTTAACATTGAATATGAAAGCCCAAATAAACATTTCTATTATGGTAATTTACACTAGCAAACCCCACTCAATTTATAACTTAACCATCAATACAAATCCAACAGTGAACTGCATTAATTTTCTGTTAGTTATGTTCCTGTTTCCTCTACATTTGGTCACTCAAATATACATACAGTCAGAACTCTAATCCTTTTGAGATCCAAGAACTGCTTTCTATGTTTTATGAATGATTTCCTTAAGACTAGATACAGGCAAGTCACCTCTACCCCAAACAACCAGTGTTTCAGGATATTTACTTCTAAAACTTATTTGTCAACTGCAAAGGTACAATCTAAGACACACAAACAATCTGCTCATCTCCCACCACCCTTGAGGGAGGGAGAGAGGCCAAAGCACACACAAATAGTCTCAAGAAATTCCATTTATTCCATCAATAGCATTAAATTTATTTCCCACTAACTACGATAGGAATCCATGTGACACCAACTGATAACTCTATGAAGGCCAGCCATACCAATGTTACAAAGATGTGACCTGTGTGAAGATTAAACAATGATGGTTAGTCTAATTACTTGAACTAAAGTCTAGCCCCTACAAGTGATGGACAGCCACAGCCTCCAACAAGGCTGCCTCTGTCTAGGTAACGTGAGATGGGCGTGCTGGTTTCCCCTGAGGAACCTCACACCATTCAGAACAGGAGACAAATATAGCTGAAGGCATGCTACTATATTTTTGCATTTAATATTCTGATACGCTAGAAAAAGAAAGTAAAACTACTTAACTTATTATAATTTGCTTGATGATCTCCACCATACCTTCCTGACTACACTCAGGCAGCTAATGAAGTACGTCCATTAAAGGGACATGGTAATACTACACATGAGCAGCAGCTTCAAAGTAACACTGCTCCCCCATCTCTGGGTGTCCTAATAAGAATGAGTCTTCAATTAGTACCAGTTCAGCTTTACCGTAATTCTATGACCGCCTCTACAAAGCACACCATCGTTACACTTATGGATCCCAGTCACCAGCTGCAGAAAGGGGATACATACAAGACTCCATGCATCAGCCTAACATCACACCAGAAAGTGATGAAAGAGGACAAATTTAAATTGACTAGAGGAGACAGAAAACACCCACTGTGTGACTGTGACAGACGCCACAAACTAGGAAGGGAGGTTCTTTTCAGTCAATCATAACTGAGTACCACTGAAGCACATAAACTTTTAACAGAAGAGGTTTATGCACATTCTTCCCTGTTATTCAGAGGTTAGTGGAGGAGGTGGAAGCACTCCCAGCACATTATTGCACTGCACTAAATCACCATCACACTGCAGTCCCTCCCAGAACAAGATGGGCAGGCATGGAGTTAAAGGTAAAGATAATGAAACAAGTCTAAGATTGAGACACTTGTCCTTGAAACTTGCTGTAAACCTCTGAAGCAGAGGGAACCTGATCACCCTAAACTACAACTTTGAATGAATGTTATGCAAGACAGCGAGTGAAAAATTCTACACTGAAAGTCCTTCAAATGTGTCTTCCTAAAAAACATCTGATGCATTAATTCTGGAAATCGTAAGGAATGGTGTTGCTGCTTTATCACTCCTCAAAGTTAAGACATTATTAGCATCCCACACATGCTATTAGAGGCAGCACTAACACCTCCAAATATCCCTGCACTAATCAAGTTATACTACGGAAATTGTAAGTTTAGTTTTTAGTTCAAATAGAACATTATTTTCCCGCGGATGTATTCAAGTATACACATCCCTATACATGATAAAGTTGCACTGCTCTACAACTGCCTGTACTGTGCTCATAACACCACACAAACTGTTCCCATCACTGCCACTGTCACTGTCAAGGAATTACTTCATCAACACACTGCCAATAAGAATCTGATAGGATGGTAATAATTATTTGGGAGAAGCGTAGTAATGCTTGGCAGGCTGGATGGCCAAGCAGGGAAGTATTAATCAATTCTACTGTAAAGGTTTGCCATACATTACCTTTATATAAAGATTATATAGATCAACATGTTTAAGGCATACATAATATTATTTTGAACACTTTAGAAGAAATAATGAACCAAAATAAAATGAATCAATCGTTAAATTAGTGTTGGTCGTTAGGTGAGTGAGAAAGCAGCACACAAAGAGGCATGAGGGCAGTAGTGTGCAGCAGCAGTGCTTGGGATCAAGACTGTGTTGGGGAAGCAAGATCTACCCATGGTAAGCATCACACAAACTGAACACAACAAAGCCTGCTTTGCATGCTCCCAACAATAGTCTGCAAACTACAAGTGACCATGCTGAGATAACTTCCATTACAACAACTGTAAAGTGCTTTTCTAGCATCTACATCACAATTCAGTGTGGATACAGAGTATTAATCCAATGTCTTCACTGTGAAAATGCCCAAATCTCACTTTCAACACCAGTCTACACACACACACACACACAAACACACGTTTGTTTTTAAAGAGCAATTTGATCCAGCAGTAAACAACAGAATCATCATATACTAAGTACAAGAGTTCATAAGAATTTCTCCTTGAGGAGTTCCTATTCTACTACAAAACGATTCTAAATCATCTTGTAACTACTACAATAAAAAGTGATCAAACAATTTTCATTATAGGTAATAAAATAGCTCTGGAATAATAACTTGCACACACGAGTCCATTATATTACTTGCAAGAGGCTAGGAAGATGTCTTTGTCTTTACTACATATGGAACACACTGCCGCCCACCTCGCCTTGCTACGTGATGCTCCTTAAACCTAGCATAAGCTGACGGCAGAACACACAGCATCCCTGCGCTGCCCACCACTCAACTTACACACACTATCCTACTGACACCTTCCTCAAACAACTTATGGGTAAATTAACCTTATAATACATAATGTTGGAGTCGGTCCTTTGAATAATGGAAGAAAGATAACTAATAATATCTGTGCCATGTGCTGCCCTGTTACCCCGGGTGGTGTCCTGCACATGCTATTCCCTTAAATCCAGCATCCTTCACCCCAAGACAATGCTATTCTGTCACAACTATGCTCCCTAAACTTGATGGATTCTTCATGTGAATTTTGTGGACATGCCGCAGCTGTGACCCGTAACAAACAGTTGAAATTGTTTGGGAAAGCAATCAAGAGAAACTTTTGATAGATGACTTGATATACTCCCACAAAAGTCCTTCTTCCACATTTCTCTAATTACAAACAATAGAAGACTACCCAAAAAAGCATGTTTTAACAATAATGCAGAAAACACTTTTAATCCCATGTAAATATCTTGTTAAATTACTCACATAGAGAGGAAAAACTATTCCAAATTAATAGCAAGTTTTGAAATGGAATGAAGAATGTAGATATAAACTTAGGCAATGGAGGTGAATGCAATGAAAGTAATGACAGTGGTAATGAATCTAATCATACTGTGTCAAACTTAGTATCTGCCAAATGTACTAACTCTTACAGGCTTGTTGAGGCACCAGGAGTAGTCCTGCTGATGGAGAGGAAAAACTACATTGGCACCAATAAATGCACAAACATTGAACTTTTGGGGAGTCAAAGAAAAAAAATACAAACTTTGCTAGAACGTTTTGAAAAGTTGCATGGAAGCTGGATTTAAAAGAATAGACTTATGCAATATCTTAAGACTAATGACTGAAATTTGAAGAGTGGCTCTAACTGAGTTTTGATTGAAATTTCTTGTAATGGCATAATCTTTTTAGTTCAGCCACAGGAATCATAAAGAAAAGTAATTAATAGTAAGGAAAACCCGACTCAGCCTTAGACTCAGACCCATCTTGCCTTCACTCCAGTGGCAGTCACCCACCACCTCCTGGGGTGACCAACACGGGTGACACGGGAGGATGACCCGGCCATGCCACAGCTTCAGGGAGGTCCTCAGCAGGGCATGGCAGGGTGGGGCAGGGAGGGGCAGGGCAGTGCCAGACTACATTATCCAAACACTTCCTGGGATGCATACACCATGTACAGGAAGCCGTCCTCGTGGTGGTGGTGCTCGTACACCTGTGGGATGGTACTCAGGATCAGTGGTGTTCATACTCATTAAACACACTAAGGATCACCAGCACAGTTCACCTTACTGGACACTCATGTTTCAAGTTATCATGGATCTAAAGCAGCACCATCTTAGTGTAAATAATGGTCATGTTAACTTTTACATCAGTGGAATTAAGTCACAAGTTCAATGTATCTTCATGAAAACATTACTAATGGAGATGACGGCTGGATGGGTTAAGTGTTAGTTGATCCACCTGGTGAAGGTTAACTGAGGCTGGTTAGAATCAGTGGTTTTACTAACAGGAACACTATCGAGTCAACCATTGTGAGACCATTGTTGCTTACAACATTGTATATAAATCTAATTTCATTTATCCAAAAAGTTATCACTATGAAAGTCGTGTTATATATTTGTTTGTGATGTGATGTCAGCTTGGAAGGCAGCATAGCGATGTGCAACTTGTGTGAAGTCATTTACTTTGTGTCCCTGAAGGCCTTATCCCACATCTTATCTCGTCTATCTACTACTTATCACTCTACCTGCCACTTCAAAATGTTTAACACACCTCAAGTACAGAACGTACCATGTATGCATGTTAGGTAAGCTGACCACCCTTTGTATGCCAGAAAGGTAATGTTTCCACACCTTTCATGATAAAACAGTCTGCACCTATTGTACCCATAACAGGTGTGTCATTTTATGGAAGGTAGCAGCCCCTTATTCCCCCTACACATACACACACACAGACACACACACACACACACACACACACACACACACACACACACACACACACACACACACACACACACACACACACACACACACACACCTGGGCAAGGGTGCTGGAGACATTGGCCAGCGAGCGTTGGTTGATCAGCAGGAAGAAGGCCTGTGTTGGATGCAGCTGGAGGCGGCGTCTGCATGGAGCCAGGAGTGTTAGTGTTGAGGTGATGCTCATAATGACAAGGTGTTCTAACTTAACAAGGTAACTTTCCTTCTAGGGGATGGAGCAAGGCAACTAAGTTCTGCCTATTCTTGTATTTCATCATAACCACTCTCATTATCAACACAATACTACCCACTCCAGCATTACGTTGGTGTTAAGGTGAACAGTGAAGCAAAGCCACACAACCCCTGCCTCAAGGGAGAATTGTGTTTTATATATATTCAATTCCATCATTTACGGTGAACTCTATTTATTAAGCAATAGTTTGTCCAAAGCAAATCATGAAAGTGAAAACAAATCACATAGTAAGTCAAACATATAAGCCGTTAAGCACCAGCCCAGCATGACTCCAAGGCAATGACTAATTATAACAGCATCAGGAGGATAGTTAGACAGCCAAGCATAGGCCTACAAACCCTGACTGAGGGTACACCTGCCACACCGACCCACCTGATGATCTTGACGAGCTCCCCCATTGTGACGTGATCAGGCACCAGGAACTTGGTCTTGTCCAGCAGGGGCAGGTGACGCTCGCCAGGGTAACGCTCAATGATCACCGGCACTTTGTTGGGGTGCTGCTCACGAATCTGCTCCACGTCACGCTGCCTCTGGGCTGCAGGGATTCAGAATTACTCGTGTGAACTACTACCCTGCCTGCTGCTGCTGCTGCTGCTTGCTACACAATTGTTCATCATATAATTTTTACTTTCATATAATTTTTATTTTAACACCATTTTCTGATAAACCATCTTTGTTAGTCATTACTTTGTTATCTTTTGTTGTAGTTTTACATTTCTCTATTTCACTTATCCCTTATTATTATTTTAACTTAATTCATTACATTTTACTCATCAATTAATTAATCATTTTCTAGGTCTATTATTTTGTTCTGTCCATATCAACAGATCTCTAGACATTAAATATCTTGATTTTCAAAAAGTTAGATAAAGTTTCAAATAAGTCAATGTTTAGGGTGAAGCAGCTTGGGATGAAAGGTAATGTGCACGATTACATTCAAAACTGGTTAAGCAATAGCAAACAAAGGGACGTTAACAATGGGAGTGTATCTTTGTGCACCAGTACAAGTACACCTCTACACCATAACAGACAAAGACTCCAAGAAGACTTGCAAAAAAAATTTCAGAATAATCTGAAAGATGGGAGATGGCTTTTGACATTGACAAACAGTATTGTATATCACGAAAGTCATAAGAATGATGTTTAAGCAAACCACTTGCAAGGTTCTCTTCAAACATGTTTCCAAAATGCCACCCACATAAAAGTGATTAGGGGACTTCAGACAAAGAAAATTTGCCATTAAAAACTCTCTCGTCCTTACTTCCATGCTTGCATAGGATATGAAAATTGTTTGCTTCACAAAGTTTCACACAAGCAAGCAGAGTACGCATGAAAAAACAATAATTCATAGCACCAACAAATCAATTACCTGCATACCATTAAGATGCCCTGTATTACATGAACTCCTTGCTTAAACACATCAAAACTTTAGACGTGAGCACTGCCATTGTGTTTCTTATGCTTCAGTATTGGTTAATAATGACTTTCTCTTGGAAATATTACACTCTACAGGATATATTATAACCTTGTGAAATGTTCCAAGAACTTGATTCAAACCCAAAGTTCAACACTGAATACTTTGTTGGGGTGATTCCCTCACATAATCAACTCACATTGTTCGAGCACAGCAGACTGAGGAAGGTTTGTTAATGAACACAATGACCAGCAACCAGTGTTCCAGTGAGGGAAACATATCGAATCAATACTTAACAAATGCTACAGGTCAAGAAACATCACAAACACAAGGAATTGAACCATAGCAGCACACTAGAATATCAAACATAGATAATGTGACGAGCTGCAACATTACATCACAAGTAGCAACACAGGGCAAACAAGAACCTTAGGTATGTAATACACTTTATATATGGGAATAATACGTATATTCATCAGTTGTTATGTATAAATATCACTTTGTTTTCTTGATATAACCCATGAGCCTTGGTGGGGTGCCCGTCCTTGTTTCCTGGTCATGGGTCTCACCTGTGTTCAACATCGATCTATTTACCATTCCAACACCACCACCATCACCTTACACTCGCCTAAACCCACGCCAAGTTGCACCCATAACACACTCCTACACTCAAACTCCACCCATGATACCCTAACCTAACATTAGAGGCATCTATGGAAGGTTATAAGGCGATGACGCACATGTAAATTCCTGGGACAAAGGACGCAGCAGAGTTGAAAGTGTCACTCACCAAAACTTCTTCGCTCCCTGAAGGGCTTCACTTGAGTGTTCATGATGCTTTATATCACTGCAACACTAAATAAACACAATGCAATACTATCAACGCGATGTCTACTAGTGTGGAGTGGAGTGGAGTGGATGAGGAGGAGGAGTAGGTGTGTGTGTGTGTGTGGTCAGCTGTTCCAATGTTTTGTTTACATCCTGCTGCTGCTGTTCCTCTCCCCAAACCTTGGCCCCTTTATTTGCACTTGTGTTTCTACCAATTATTTACTCAGTCACATAGTATTTATTTTATTCTTTAATTTTGGTAATGAAAAATATAATGATTATGTTTGTGTAAGGGTTAATGAATGTATGTACGAGTAATGAGTAGGTGCGCAGTGGTGATGGGGAGGTGGTGAGGTGGGGAGGTGAATCCATCCGCCGCCACGCAGCGTCGCCATTGGTTCTATTATTAAACAGGCCCGTGTGTGGAGGGTGGTGCCGGCCAATGAACGCAGCCCTTACTCCCTGCCCACAGACCCTCTACTGCTGACTGATGGACCACGATTTTGTAAATGATTGCAATGGAGATAACACTGTAGAGAATAAGAAGTGAAATATCTTGTATAACGTAGTACTGTTATTCTTCATAAATCGAAAATAAATCCACGTCCTTGATATGTCCTCATAAGGGTGATATCTGGAGTAACAAAGCCGCTGACACGCAGTCAATCACAAAGAATGTGAGTGAGCTTGAGGTTCCTTTTTGAACGTGGGCTTTCTGTGATGTTTTCCCGCCACAGTGGAGTGGAGCGGCGGGGACCAATGAGGCGGCAGGGTGGCGTCACGTGAGCCTGAGTGGAGTGCGACGTTGTCAAGTGTTGTGTGGAGGGTGAGGGTGAGGGTCAGTGTTTGGACCGTGGCGCCGCGGGCCTGTCTGTGTCTGTGTGTCTCCATGCTGCTGTGAGAGTAACCCTCACTTAATGAAAAATACACCGGAACAAGTGCATTCTAAGATATAGCTAAGCATTAAGTGCATAAAGTGGATGAGGTTTGAAGTGAGATAGTGCGTGAATCTCTGAGGAATTAATACTAAAAGTGGTTCCCCGTGCGGCTGGAATACACTACCTAACAGTGGATGGGATAACATACCTAAGGACATGGATTATACTCTGTCTCCTCGCTGAACCAGGTAAGTCACACTTGTAGGGTGGCATGGGTGTGGTGTGGAAGGGCGTCGGGCTGCGGCAGGAGCAGGCTCAGGAACAGTAGCGTGAGGCAGAGTGCCGTCAACCATGTGATTCATTTCTTCAATGACCAGACTGATTTACCTCCACGCACGCCACCATCATTTCCTCCCTCAACCCGCAGCTGCCGCAGCCCGCTGGCCCGCTGGCCCGCTGCTGGCTGTCACCGCGTGGAGGGCGTGCTGGCCTTTGTCAGGCCAGGTCCTGCCGCTGCCCTCTATGCTGCTGCTGCTGCCTGCCCGCCACGGCCGCTGTGTCGGGGCCACGGACCGCCGCCTGGCCCACCACGGTTATCGGCACCACACACGCCGCCTCAATACCACGGCCTGATGTTTGTGTTCAGCTATACAGCTGCACGGACCAGCTATAACACGAGTAATTGTCAAAATGATATTACGATTGGCGTGAGGTAATGACATAAACAGGGTAGGTGTAGCCTTATTGTGTTAGGTGAGGGAGAGACAGGCCGTGGTGGAGGTGGTGGTGGTGGTAGTGGCAGGCGATGGTGTTGAGGCACCACCGACAATGTAATGCAGCTGATGAATGAGGCTTTGAGTTGCGAGTGTTTGCTGACGTGAACAATGGAACCTTCACACGACCTAGTTTGTTGCCGAGGTATTGTTCCGACGAGAGAAATTACCTCCTCTGCGGGGCGACCCGCGTTGGCGCCCTGCTACTGCCTGCCGTCAGGGGCGCCGCCCGTCCTGCTCCGACGGTGCACATCGATAACAAAAACACCACACGTGTGTGTGTATGTATGTATGTGTGTGAATATATATATATATATATATATATATATATATATATATATATATATATATATACATATACATATATATGTGTGTATGTATATATATATATATATATGAAAAAAATTTAAGTTCCTTGGACTGTCCAGCTGCATTAACAACTGAAGTAACTAATGTGTGTGTGTGTGTGTGTGTGTGTGTGTGTGAGACTGGATCGTGGAGTATACTGGAGACAATCACCTTAAACCATATATGGTAAACGAACTCCATAATATGATAAACCAACGCACGCACACACACACACACACACACACACACACACACACACACACACACACACACACACACACAGTTTGCATGCTTTAAGCTATACGAGGAGTGTTACCCTTCTATAGAACCCGCACGTGTCTTGTATATGCAGCAAGATAGTCATTAGTGTGGCGTCCAATCGGCAGTGAGCGGGGCGGGGGGTCGGGGGGGTGGACTGCCTGGCGGGCCGCTGTCGGACATGGGTCAGGCTGCTTGATGATGGCCTCACCTGATGTGCTGAGGCGGCGCCACAACCCGAGCACTGAGGCAGGTGTGAGGAGCGGGACGTTCACCACCCAGCCTCCAGGGGCGGCCCGACACCCTGCTAAGAGGTTGTGGAAGCCGATGACTGCAGCCTCGGTACCGGGGGTGGGGGTGAGGGGAGGGGAGGAAGGTGTCACGGACCTGCCTCACGGTTACCTGATCAGCTGGGAAGGTGGAGCGGACCTGGGGGGGGGGAGGGGGGAAGTAATGGTGTAAGGCAGATAGGAGTGGGGGAGGGGGAGCTGGAAGTGCTTTTTTGGGAGAAGAGAAAAACTTCGAGTTACTGAAGTAAAATAGAGGGAAGAGAGGAAGAATTGGAAGGTTATGCCGAGGGAGAGGAAAGGCGTAGGAGAGAAATCAGAGGTGGGGGGTGGAGGAGAGTGACTTGAGGTGGTGGGGTGGGGATGGAAGGAAGAGCAGGTTGGGGGGAGGGGGAAGTGTCCTTAACTCGGTGTGCTCGCTGAGTGGCACTTAGAGGCGCCACTTTATCTACAGGGGAGACAGCATGACCTTTGATGCCGCGCCCCTGGGTCCTCCTGATGTGCCACTCACCTCCCCCCCCCTCCCCCAGCACCACACACGTCCTCCCCCCCAAGTGCCACGCGTCCATGTTCCTCCCCCACCCCTCCCAACACCTCTCGTCCCCAACCTCACAGCTTAGGTCACGGGCACAGCTATTGAGTGTGACCTGCTAAGGATGTGTGTGTGTGTGTGTGTGTGTGTGGTGAGGAATTAATATCACTATACCGAATACTAGTAGTCATGGCGATGGTGGTGAATGAGTTCTTACATACACACACACACACACACACACACACACACACACACACACACACACACACACACACACACACACACAGACACACAGAGGTTAAAGGAAAGAGCAACAACTTGGAAATGCCAGATGAAGAAACAGGATATTTTTAACACTTCCTCCTCCTCCTCCTCCTCCTCCTCCTCCTCCTCCTCCTCCTCCTCCTCCTCCTCCTCCTCCTCCTCCTCCTGCATGAGGCTAACTAAGGGCATGAGTAGCAGCAGAGACAAGCATTAAAGGTAGGGAAGGAGGGAGGAGCAAGGGAGAGGGAGAGGGTGAAGGGTATCCTGTGTGTGTGTGTGTGACTGACTGACTGACTGACTGAAGCAGCAGCGTCACCTAAGATCGGATTCCTCTCCCCTGCTCACGGTCCTCTCTCTCTCTCTCTCTCTCTCTCTCTCTCTCTCGCTCTCTCGCTCTCGCTCTCTCTCTCTCTGTTAGCTTGCAATCCCCCTTATGACGCATTAATTCTCTCCCTCTCTCTCTCCCCCCCTTCCCCCCCTACAGGACCTCCACTTCTGCTTTTACCTCCTGCTTTACACACACACACACACACACACACACTTAAAATCACCCTGTTTATGCATGTCGTTGCATCGTGATGTAGCGTCGTAAGAGAGAGAGAGAGAGAGAGAGAGAGAGAGAGAATTATATATACTTTTGGTACTTCAGGAGGTAGGTAGTCAACGCCTTCCGGTGATTACACTATCCCTTCCTCCTCCTCCTCCTCCTCCTCCTCCTCCTCCTCCTCCTCCTCCTCCTCCTCCATTACCTGGTTGGAGTTTATCAGGAAGTATAATTTATTACTAGACTCGAAGTGAGTTTCCTTCCCCTTCGGCAAGAAAATTGGTCTGTCAATAACATTCACGCGGCTGGTCATGGCGTTGTTATTATTATTATTATTATTATTATTATTATTATTATTATTGTTATTGTTATTGTGGTGGTAGTGGTGGTTGCGATTTTTGTTCATATGTATTAGAGAGAGAGAGAGAGAGAGAGAGAGAGAGAGAGAGAGAGAGAGAGAGAGAGAGAGAGAGAGAGAGAGAAAGTACATGCATTGAAGTTTGTAGGAAAGGTGAAGAAAATTAGTTGAGAGAGAGAGAGAGAGGACATTGAATGGAAGTGTGGAGGGGACGGCGAAGGGAGAAAGTAAGGGAGATAGAGGTCATAGGTCAGCTGTCATGACCTCAATCCCGCCTCTGGAATACTGGTCAATAATGATTAATGATAATAATAATAATAATGATAATAATAATAATGATGTTGATAATATTGATAATAATGATAATGATTTTAATAGTTTGTACTTTTCCGTAGATATATAATTTTTTTTTTATGTATCTTATCGTTTTATCTCTCTCTCTCTCTCTCTCTCTCTCTCTCTCTCTCTCTCTCTCTCTCTCTCTCTCTCTCTCTCTCTCTCTCTCTCTCCCTCATTATTTCTTGTCTTACTCCTCCCTCCCTCTTAGTCCCTCCTCCCTTTTCTCTCCCTCCGGCTCCATATGTGGTTCTCTCTCTCTCTCTCTCTCTC
>JAPQNM010000047.1:10505803-10508303 GCA_029783475.1 Metacarcinus magister
TTATAATCTTTTATTTATTTTCATTATTCTTTCTTTTTTTTTCTTTCTTTCTTCATATCACTTGTTCTTTTCTTTTGCTCAATATCCTCTCTCTCTCTCTCTCTCTCTCTCTCTCTCTCTCTCTCTCTCTCTCTCTCTCTCTCTCTCTCTCTCTCTCTCATCAAGTTCCTTTATACCCTCCACTTCCCTCCCTCCCTCCCTCCCTCCCTCCCTCCCTCCCTCCCTCCCTCCCTCCACACAGACAATCAACACTTGTGGTAGCGAGGCCACAGCTGACTGGTGGAGGGAGGGAGGGAGGGAGGGAAGGGATGAAGGAGGGAGGGAATGGAGGGAAGGAGGGAGGCCAACAGTACTTCCCTGTTTCTATGTTTATTCTATGGAGAGATGACGATGGTTAGGAGGGAGGGAAGAGAAGAAGAGGAGGAGGAGGAGGAGGTATGTACTGTACTCTTCAAGGAGGAGGAGGAGGAGGAGGGAGGAGGAGTTGAAAGAAGAGAAGTAGGAGAAGGAGAAGTGGACTTAGAAAACAAATAGACTGATAATGGAATAGTAGGTGGTAGTGTAGTAGTGGTAGTAGTAGTAGTAGTAGTAGTAGTAGTAGTAGTAGTAGTAGTAGTAGTAGTAGTAGTGGTGGTGGTGGTAGTAGTAGTAGTAGTAGTAGTGGTAGTAGTGGTAGTAGTAGTAGTGGTGGTGGTGGTAGTGGTAGTGGTAGTAGTGGTGGTAGTAGTAGTAGTAGTAGTAGTAGTGGTAGTAGTAGTGGTAGTAGTAGTGGTAGTAGTAGTAGTAGTAGTATAATAGTAGAAGTAAAAAAATATATATATATAAAAAAACCGTAGAAGTAGAAGAAAAACAATAACATTAAAACAAGATCAAGATTACAAAAACAAGATCAAGATTACAAAAACAAGATCAAGATTACAAAAACAAGATCAAGATTTCTAAAACAAAAACATCAACAAAACAAAACAAAACAAAATCAAACATGGCGTCACCAACCAACAAGCACCCTCTCCCCTCTCCCCCTCCCCCCCCCATTCCCCCCTCCCATCCAATCCCAGTCGTCCGTTGATGGGAGGCACGCGAGGTGACATACCCTCAGCCAATAGCGTGAGGACAGTGCCTTAAGTATCGACCAATGAGCTGGCGTGTATGTTTGTGATCAGCCAATTAAAACACAGGATAAGGAACGGGAGGTGAAGGAATAAAGGAAGGAAGAGTAAACAATAAAATAAACGGAATAAAAATGAAGAATAAGGAGAAAGAATGAAGAATAATCAGACATGGAAGGGAATAGATAAACAAAAATAATGATAAATGAAGAATATAAAGAAATTAAGAGAATAAATGAAATAAATACATAAATAAATGATAAATAATAAGAAATAATGAAAAAAATAATGTATGGCAGGGTATGTAGGGGTCCATAGGCAGGGTGTGTGTGTGTGTGTGTGTGTGTGTGTATACTTGACAGGGTGTGTATGGGAGGGAGAATATACACAGCAAGGGTGTGAGAGAGAGAGAGAGAGAGAGAGAGAGAGAGAGAGAGAGAGAGAGAGACAACACTGGATCGCCTTGCCTCTTAACGGTACAAGGGAAGAGGAGGAAAAAGAAGAAAGAAGGAAAATAAGGAAGAAGAGAAGAGAGGAAAAGGAGGAGAATAAGGAAGAAGAGGAGGACGAAGAAGATAAATGAGGTGGAGGAGGAGGAGGAGGAGGAGGAAGTGGGAACGGAAGAAAGTCAAAGGAGAAGAAGAAAAGAGGAGGAGGAGGTGGGGAGGGGGAGGGGAGATATGAAAGAGGAAGGAAGGGAGGGTAATGGAAGAGAGGAGAGAGAGAGAGGAGGAGGAGGGAAGGGGGGGAGGGGTAGGCAAGGACGTGATGAGGGCTTGAAATGTTTCTAGGCCTATAAGACAAATTTTTTATGTATTTTATTTATTTGTTTATTTATTTTATTTATTTATTTATTTATTTTATTTATTTATTTATATTTTTTTTATTTGTGTGTTACTGCTTTGATATTATCCTTCCTCCTCCTCCTCCTCCTCCTCCTCCTCCTCTTCTTCTTCTTCCTCCTCTTCTTCTCTTTCTCCTTCCTCTTTTTTCTCCTCTCCATCCAACTTCTTCCTCCCTCTTCCTCTTTCCTCCTCCTCTTCCTCCCTCTTCCTCTTTCTTCCTCCACCTCTTCCTCTTTTTCCACTTTCCTCCTCCCTCCTCCTCCTCCTCCAGGTGAGTCAAGGGGTGACAGCTAGTACCTCTTCCCCCTCCCCTCCTCCCCCTTCCTCTTCCCCCTCCCCCCCTTCCTCTCCACCTTCCCTCCACCTGTGTTGTTTGATGTTGCCGCTCCTCCTCCTCCTCCTCCTCCTCCTCCTCCTCCACCTCCTCCTTCCTCACTTGCTCTCTAGCTGGCTCTCTTCCCCTTCCCTGACTTCGCTACTTCCACTCTCACTCTCACTCTCTCTCTCTCTCTCTCTCTCTCTCTCTCTCTCTCTCTCTCTCTCTCT
>JAPQNM010000047.1:10518303-10520803 GCA_029783475.1 Metacarcinus magister
TGGGGGGTGTTGGGGGGTACCCTTGAATGTCTGGCCTGAGCATGTGGTGGTGGTGGTGGTGGTGGTGGTGGTGATGTGGTGGTGGTGGTGATGGTGGTGGTGTTGGTGATGGTGGTGGTGGTGTTGGTGATGGTGGTGGTGGTGATGTGGTGGTGGTGGTGGTGGTGGTGATGTGGTGGTGGTGGTGGTGGTGGTGTTTGTGGTTTAAAAAATTACAAGTCTTTATTATTTTAAGGGAGACAGATTGGTAATTTACGTATATTTTTTAAAGTATTCTATTATCTATACTATTCTAAGCGAGACAGTGTTAGATTATGTATATATTTTAAAAGTATTCTATTATCTATACTATTTTAAGGAAGACAGTGTTAGATTACGTATATATTTTAAAGGTATTCTATTATCTATACTATTTTAAGGAAGACAGTGTTAGATTACGTATAATTTTAAAAGTATTCCATCATCTATACTATTCTAAGCGAGACAGTGTTAGATTACGTATATATTTTTAAAGTATTCCTTCATCTATACTATTTTAAGGGAGAGAGTGCGTGCAATATATACTTAATAGATGTATAAATGTTAATACAATACGTGTATGTTTATATTAATGGAAATACACTTAATAGATTCAAAAGACTAATACACTATTGTTATGTTTATATTAATAGAAATACACTTAACAGATTCAGAAGAGTAATACAATAGTTATAATCGTATTGAAGCATCATTATGTTCACTAATATTAACATTGACAAATTCGTTCCTATTTCAAAAGTGTTTAAAATATATATTAATGAAAAGTTCGAAAAGTTTGAATATGATAACAAAGAATAATTATTGGAACTCTGAGATTATCTTCAATTGTATTTTATATTAATTAGTGTATTGCTTTTTTTTTGAGAGAGAGAGAGAGAGAGAGAGAGAGAGAGAGAGAGAGAGAGAGAGAGAGAGAGAGAGAGAGAGAGAGAGAGAGAGAGACACAACACACCAGCCTAGCTAATGTCAAACCCGAGCTGTCAGTCTTTATTTATTGTTTATTTATTATTTATAGATCCATGACAACCCCAAGAAAGAAATATATATATAAACAAAAATAAAAATGGGATTGGGTTGAATTATTTATTCGTGTATTTATTTATTATTATTATTATTATTATTATATTTTTTTTACTGAAGAGGAGGAGGAGGAGGAGGAGAGATATAAGTAAAGGAGGAAGAAGGAAAATATTAAAAGTATATGATTGGAAGGAAAGAAGAGGAGGAGGAGGAGAAGGAGGAAGGGGGAAGATAATAGAGAGAAGGAGGAGGAGGGAGGAGGAAGATGATGAAAGGGAGATATGCAGGAGGAGGAGGGAAAGGAAAGGCGGAAGAATATACACACGATAGAATACACACACCCACCCACACACACACACACACACACACACACACACACACACACACACACACACACACACACACACACACACACACACACACACACACACACACACACACACACACACACACACACACACACACACACACACACACACACACACACACACACACACACACACACACACACACACGATCGAAAGTTTAATAGTGAACGAGACAAAACGTCGACCGAAGAAGGAGTGAGTTTGTATTTCAGGGACACTTTCACGCGCCTTAAAGGGAGGAGGAGGAGGAGGGAGGAGAGGGAGGAGGAGGGAGGAGGAGGATTAGCAGGGAAGAGGAAAGAAAAAATGTAGGCGGATGGAGGTTCGTTCAGAGAGAGAGAGAGAGAGAGAGACTATATGAGGGCGTAGTCTTTATAAACCTGCACCTCCCCCCCCCATACCCCCGCCCCCCACACTACCTCCAGGGGCATGGGTAGTCTCCTTCAGGTGTGGGCAGGGCCTTTAGGGGGGCGGTCAGAGGGCAAGGCAGAGGAGGGAAAAGTAGGTAGGTAGGTAGGTGGACAGGTAGGTAGATAAAGGTAAGGAGGAGGTACTGAGGTAGATAAATAGTTAGGTAAGTAGATACAGGTAGATAGGAAGGTAAGGAGGAGATAGATAGGTAAAGAGGTAGGTAGATAGATAATAGTTGTAGTTGTTGTAGTTTGAATAGATAAGAAAGTAGATTAAAAAGTAGATATATGGGTGAAAAAAGTGGATTGGTAGTAGTAGTTGTTGTTGTAGTTGTATTGTAGTGGTGTGTTGTAGTAGTAGTGGTGGTGGTGGTGTTGTAGTGGTGTTGTGGTGGTGACATTGCCTCAAGCGTGACCTCATCGTTCACCTGGTGGGAATAGCACCTGTAATTAAGTCCCTAATCCCACACCTGTATGTCTTAACCCCGCCCCCCTTCCTCCCCCTCCCTCCCCTACAAGCACCCTCCTCCTCCTCCTCCTCCTCCTCCTCGCAAGACTCAGCTAAGCACACACACACACACACACACACACACACCACACACACACACACACACACACCTGAGTAATTATAACAGGTATCTAAAGACATAGATACATACACCT
>JAPQNM010000047.1:10528303-10530803 GCA_029783475.1 Metacarcinus magister
AGGACTGAATAAGTTGAGGAAGGTAAGGGAGGGAGGGAGGAGGAAGAGGGGGAGGGGTGAGGGAGTTCATGAAGAGAGGAAGTTAGCAGGTCATGAGGAGGAGGAAGAAGAAGAAGAAGAGAAGGAGGAGGAGGAGGAAGAAGGTCACGTGACTCCAGGTTATGTTGTTACGAAGATTAGAACTGAAGATGATCTCCTCCTCCTCCTCCTCCTCCTCCTCTCCTCCTCCTCCTCCTCCTCCTCCTCCTCCTCCTCCTCCTCCTCCTCCTCTTCCCTTCTATTACCAATTTCCTTCTTTCCTCTTTCACTCCCTCCTTCCTTATCTCATCTTCATTATGTTTTACCTCATCTCTCTCTCTCTCTCTCTCTCTCTCTCTCTCTCTCTCTCTCTCTCTCTCTCTCTCTCTCTCTCTCTCTCTCTCTCTCTTTCGCTTTCGCTCTCTCTTTCACTTTCCTCCCTTCTCTCTTCCTTCTGTTCCCTTCCTCTCCTCCTCCTCTTCCTCTTCATATTTTTCCATCTCTTGCCTTTGCTATCCCTTCTCTTTCCTCCTCCTCCTCCTCTTCCTCCTCCTCCTCTCCTCCCCTCCTCCTCCTCCTCCTCCTCCTCCTCCTCCTCTTCTTCCTGGATATTACGTTTTCTCTCCCTTCCTCTTCCTCATCCAATTCTTTGATTTTTTTTCAACGCTAAGCCTCCTCCTCCTCCTCCTCCTCCTCCTCCTCCTCCTCCTCCTCCTCCTCCTCCTCCTCCTGCAATGGAAGAGACTCACCATCCATTATCACGTGACTCATGGGTAGTTTCTCTCTCTCTCTCTCTCTCTCTCTCTCTCTCTCTCTCTCTCTCTCTCTCTCTCTCTCTCTCTCTCTCTCTCTCTCTCTCTCTCTCTCTCTCTACATTACATAGAGAGATAAATAAGTAGATAGATAGATTAGTGGAGATACAATTTTTCTTCTTCCTCCTCCTCTTCCTCTTCTCTCCTCCTCTTCCTCTTCCTCTTCCTCTTCCTCTTCCTTCTCTTCCTCTCCTTCCTTCTTTTGCACTCCTCCTTCTCCACTTCATATTTTCCTCTTCCTCTCCTCCTCCTCCTCCTCCTCCTACTTTTCCACTCCATCTTCCCTCCTCCTCCTCCTCCTCCTCCTCCTCCTCCTCCTCTCTACTCTCTCTCTATCTTTATTCTTTAATGTTCCTCCCTTTCTTCTCCTTTCTCTTTCAACCTTCGTCAATATTGATTATTCCCCCTTGCTTCCTCTTTATTCTCTCTCTCTCTCTCTCTCTCTCTCTCTGTCTCTCTCTCTCTCTCTCTCTCTCTCTCTCTCTCTCTCTCTCTCTCTCTTTCTCTTTCTCTCACACACACAACTCGCTTCTCTTTTTGGAAGAAAGGAAATTTAGGAGAGAAAGAGAAGTTAGAGTGGAGGGAGGAGGAGGAGGAGGAGTAAAAGTAGAAGAGAATATGAGGAGAGAGAGAGAGAGAGAGAGAGAGAGAGAGAGAGAGAGAGAGAGAGAGAGAGACTGGAGGAGGAGGAGGAGGAGGAATTTGAGAAGGATGAAGGCTGGAAGAGGAGGAGGAAAATTACGAGGAAAATGCTGAATAAAGGAGAGGGAGGAGGAGGAAGATGAAGAAAAGAAGAGGAGGAGGGAGATGAAGAATGGAAGGAGGAGGAGGAGGAGGAAGATAGTGAATAGCAGAAGAGGAGGAGGAGGAGGAGGAATGTAAATAGAAGAGGAGGCGGAGGGAGGGAAATGGAAGAGGAGGAAGAATGTTAAAATAAAGTGAAAGGAAATATAGAATAAAGGAGGAGGAAGGAAAGAAAGAAAGAAAGAAGGAAAACAGACAGATAATTGGACAAACACACACACACACACACACACACACACACACACACACACTTTTCTTAATATTTGATAATCGTCTAAAAAATAGAGAGAGAGAGAGAGAGAGAGAGAGAGAGAGAGAGAGAGAGAGAGAGAGAGAGAGAGAGAGAGGTGATGCACTTTTAAATAATGTTCAAATTGGTCTGGTGGAAATGTCGGCAATTTCCGGAGGAGGAGGAGGAAAAGGAGGAGGGCGGGGCATGGTCATGGAGAGGAAGGTGAGAAGATGGCATGGGCAGGACACAGAGAGAGAGAGAGAGAGAGAGAGAGAGAGAGAGAGAGAGAATCTTTTTCCTTCATCTCCCTTTTGCTCTTTGTTGAATTAAGCCTCTTCATCTCTTCCCTCTCTCTCTCTCTCTCTCTCTCTCTCTCTCTCTCTCTCTCTCTCTCTCTCTCTCTCTCTTTCTCTCTTTCTCTCTCTACTCCACGCACCAATTATTTCTCTCATCTTCCAGCATCCTCTATTTTCTCCTCCTCCTCCTCCTCCTCCTCCTCCTCCTCCTCCTCCTCCTCCTCCTCCTCCTCCTCCTCCTCCTCCTCCTCCTCCTCATTTCATACGTCTACTTCCTTTTCATCTCTTCCACTTCATCTTCTTTTCTCTTTTCCACTCCACGTTTCCTCCTCCTCCTC
>JAPQNM010000047.1:10553303-10573303 GCA_029783475.1 Metacarcinus magister
CCTCCTCCTCCTCCTCCTCCTCCTCCTCCTCCTCCTCCTCCTCCTCCTCCTCCTCCTCCTCTTCCATTTCCTCCTCCTCCTCCTCCTCGTTCATCATTCTCTCATTGCAAAGGAGGAGAGTTGATCACCGTAAAAGAATATGAGAATTAGAAGAAAAAGAAAGATAAAGTTATGAGTAATTAAAGAAGAGAGAGAGAGAGAGAGAGAGAGAGAGAGAGAGAGGAATATCTTACTCATTCTTGTTGACTCAGGTGGGTAAGGGCGGGCTTGTCTGTGTGTGTGTGTGTGTGTGTGTGTGTGTGTGTGTGTGTGTGTACCCTTAGCTAGTGTTACAAAATTAATGGTGTTCACTATTAGAATGGTCATTAATTCTACCACTTGTAAGGAATGGTAACACAAACAGTATAATGAGAAACCCGTCATCATTATATTCATCATTATCATTTTAATTAACATCATTATAGTTTTCATTATCATTATCATCATTTTCTTTATCAGAATTTTCATCATTATTACTGTCATCATTTTTATTTTCATCTTATTTTCATTTTTTATTTATTTTTGTCATCTCCTCCTCCTCCTCCTCCTCCACCTCCCCCTCCCCCTCCCCCTCTCCTCCTCCTCCTCCTCCTCCTCCTCCTCCTCCTCCTCCTCCTCCTCCTTGTCATTCTCTAGTTTTCTCAATTTGGGCAAAAAATCTTATGTATTTCCTGTTTGTCCAACTTTTTAATGCAAGAATTCACCAATAATAGTTTTTCAGGTTTCTATTGAACATTTAACACACACACACACACTCTCTCTCTCTCTCTCTCTCTCTCTCTCTCTCTCTCTCTCTCTCTCTCTCTCTCTCTCTCTCTCTCTCTCTCTCTTATAAATAATTGTTCTTTTCCTTTCTCTATTATTTTAGTTTGCCCATCATTTTAAAAAGGCGAAGAGGGAATAAGGGAGAATAGGAGAAGGGGAAGAAAGGGGAGAAGAGGAGGAAAGGGGGAGGAGGAGAAGGGGAGTTAGGGAATTAGTTTCAATGTACAGATTCTTTTTTTTATGTGTGTGTGTGTGTGTGTGTGTGTGTTGTATTTGTATGTGTATGTGTTTGTTTAGTGTGTATGTATGTGTGTGTGTGTGTTTGTTTGCACATCGAGTACACACTAGAGTGACTGGACGCAGCATGTGCTTGAGGAGGGAAGTGTGTGGGGGGGGGAGGTGGAGTGGGTATGTGGGTAGGTGGGTGGGTGGGTATGTCCGGCGGCTGGTGTGTGTGTATGTGTGTGCTATTTATTTTTATTATTATTATTGTTGTTATTATTATTATTATTATTATTATTATTTTATTAGTTATTATTATTGTTATTATTATCATTATTATCATTATTATTATTATTTTATTAGTTATTATTATTGTTATTATTATCATTATTATTGTTACTACTACTACTACTATTATACTACTATACCACCACCACCACCACCACCACCACCACTTCTTCCCCAAAAACATCTATCGACCATAAGTCTCACCGTCTGACCCACGCCTCCACACACACACACACACACACACACACACACACACACACACACACACACACACGTACCCACACAAACGCCCACACGTACCCACACAAACGCCCACACGTACCCACACACACGCCCACACCCCTAACACACACACACACACACACACACACATTCATGAAGTGTGTGCGTGTGTATGTGTGTAACGCGACGCACCAACCACACAAATCTGGCTAGCAGCGTCTGGCAAGGAGAGAGAGAGAGAGAGAGAGAGAGAGAGAGAGAGAGAGAGAGAGACCCGCAGACTATATTAGTGAATAGTGTCTTTCGTTGTGTTCTGTGTTCCGTTATGGAAGCTGAGACTGCCTTGTATAGCGAAGTGTATGTGTGTGTGTGTGTGTGTGTGTGTGTGTGTGTGTGTGTGTGTGTGTGTGTGTGTGTGTGTGTGTGTGTGTGTGTGTGTGTGTGCCCGCCAGACAGCCTTTTGTTCCCTCCTCTACCCTCCTGGAATGCATGGTGCGAGGTCAGTAGTAGTGGTGGTAGTAGTAGTAGTAGTAGTAGTAGTAGTAGTAGTAGTAGACGTATAAGTAGTAGTAGTAGTAGTAGTAGTCGATCAGTATACTACTATATCTACTTTACTATTCAACAATGTCAACTCATTGGTATGTTTTAAAGATGTGTGATCTATACGTATTATACATACAAACGTACGTACATAGTGTGTGTGTGTGTGTGTGTGTGTGTGTCTAGTTTAAATGAATAATGAGTGGTGTTGCATAGCAGGTGAGGTGGGTGTAGATGTAGGTGTGTGTGCGTCATGCAGGCGTAGGAGGCTGTCACCTGGTCAGTGGTGGTGTGGTGGGTGAACACAGACTGGTGAGGAAGGAGGTGGTGAAGTACTGCTGGGTGTGTGGTGGTGGTGATGAAAGTAGTAGTAGTAGTAGTAGTTGTTGTGGTTATAGTTTAGTTGTAGCAGCAGCAGTAATTCCAAGTTCAATGACGTGTAGTAGTAGTAGTAGTAATGCCACCACCACCACCACCACCATAGCACCAGCAGTGTATAATAATGTAACGGTGTAGTGGTGGTCGTAATGTGCGTGCCAATGTTATGCTGAGGTAATAATAATAGCATTAATGTTGTAATTGATGCAATAAAAGTAAAAGTGGTGTTAGTGTGGCGGGATGCACGTGGTGGGCGGGGGGGGGGCGGCGACCCAGCGGGCGTGCCAGTCCTCGCGGCACGGGACTCACCGCTGCCTGGGGTGTAGGATGTGGTGGTGGGGGTTGGGGGGTGGGGGGCAAGGGCGATGTATGGTGGTGGTGTTGTGGTGTCGGTGGTCCTGGGGGAGTGTGGTGTGGAAGGTGAGGGTCGTATCTCATGTGTAAGTGGGGGTGGTCACTGTGTTGGGGGGGCAGGCAGGTGTGGAGGGCGTGGGGGTGCATGATGCGGGAAGAACGGTGGGCGGGGGGGGGAGGGGAGACACCTACAAGGGATGAGGGAAGGGGGCAGGGGGTCATTATTATTATTATTATTATTATTATTATTATTATTATTTCATTGCTTGTGTTGCTGTTTATTACACTATTTTAGATGTAACTAATAACACACATCTAGCTGTCATATTATGCTATTAACTCCCTTTTATTCTGCTTGTTCTGATGGGTTTGGTGTTACTGTTGATTGTTATTATTGTTATTATTATGATTGTTGTTATCATATATTCTGGCCGTCTCGTTACCGGTTATTACATTTCCTTCATTCTTATTCTTGACTTCATTAAATCATCACAGTTTTCATTCCTTTCCTCTTTGTTTTGACTATCTCATATATTATACTTCACCTTGTTTATCATCATTCTCTCCATCCACTTTTCATTTCTTCCACCATTCCTTCTCTTCGCTTCTATTATTATTACTATTATTATTATTATTATTATTCCTTGTCTTCATTTCCTTATTCGTAATCTTTTCACTATCACTCACTCGCTTCACGTCGCGTTTTCTTCCATTTCTCTCATAAACTCATGTAAACAGGATAAGTACAATTATTATTAGTACTACATTGTGGACTGGAAGAGTGGATGTTTTGGTGTGTGTTCGAGGCAGTTAAGTCAGTCAGTCAATCAGTCAGTCAATCAGTCAGTCAGTCAGTCAGTCAGTCAGTCAGTCAGTGAGGAACAAATTTAAAGCATGAACAAGACACGTGATTCGCTCTTAAAAGAAAACGGAATTCATGTCAGTAACAATCATAACCACTACCATTATTACACACACACTCTCTCTCTCTCTCTCTCTCTCTCTCTCTCTCTCTCTCTCTCTCTCTCTCTCTCTCTCTCTCTCTCACACACTCAGAAAACATGTGTAACCCCTTCAATGTACTACCAAACTAATACTTTATTATTACTACAACCTCACACACACTATACCTTGCAGTGATAGGAGGCAGGGGTGACAGGAGGCAGGGAGGGAAGGGGGGGGGGATGGCGGGAGCTTGAACTCACCCTGTAGCATACACCATTATATACCATTACAGCACCCTAATAATAGTGATCTGGGCATTACCACTTGTTCTCCTCTCCTGAAAACCTGTACTAGTATGTCACAGTGTAATATTAACTTGAAGGTGTGTTGGGGGTGATGTGATGTGTGTGTTGTGGTGGTGTGGGTAAGGATAGTATCTCCACCCCTACTACCCCCTCCTATGCCCTTCCCCTTGCTAGTACGCCCCCCCCCCTCTCTCACCACCCAGCATCCCCTACCCCCTGCCTGCCTCCCTGCTTCCATAACCTTCCTATCTTTACCTACAATCCTCCTTCCTACCTTTCTGTCCCTCTACATTACCTGTCTATCTTACCTGACCGTGACCTGTTTCTCCCCTCCTCCTCTTCTTCTTCTCTTCTTCTTCTTCTTCTTCCTCTACTTCGATTTAATAGCACCGCAATCCAGCCTCCTCACAGCTACGTGGTTCAGTCTAGTTGTCGCGTCTGTCTGTCTGCATCCTTCCTTCCTTCATTCATTCTTTCTTTCTTTCCTTCCTTCTTTCCTTCTTTCTTTCTTTTTATTCTTTCTTATTTTATTTCCTTCATTCATTCATTCCTTCCTTCTTTATTTCCTCCTTTCTTTTTTTTTTCTTTCTATTCTTTCTTATTTTATTTCCTTCCTTCATTCCTTCATTCCTTCCATCCATCCTTCCATCCTTCCACCTGCTCCTACGTCAGCTACCTTCAGAAACAACTGTGTATGTGTGTGTGTGTGTGTGTGTGTGTGTGTGTGTGTGTGTGTGTGTATGTGTGTGTGTGTGTTTTAGTTACATTTTCCTAACGTGTCTTGGGAACTTAGACATCTTATTCCCCTCAACTTCCTTGGTGGAAGTTTTTGTTTTATTTTTTCCTTCTTTCTATCTTGAAGTTTGTTAGAGGAAATCTCTCTCTCTCTCTCTCTCTCTCTCTCTCTCTCTCTCTCTCTCTCTCTCTCTCTCTCTCTCTCTCTCTCTCTCTCTCTCTCTCTCCATCATGTGTAGTTATTCATAATGTAATATTTTGGCGCCAAATTCTATGTTCTCAGATGTTTTATAAATATTTTAAGTGTGTGTGTGTGTGTGTGTGTGTTGGTGTGTGTATGTGTGTGTGTGTGTGTGTGTGTGTGTGTGTGTGTGTGTGTTGGTATGTGTGATGGTTTCCTTTCACCCTCACCTCTCACCCTCTGCCTCTCTCTCTCTCTCTTTCTTTCTGTCCACACACATACACACATACATGTACACACATACTCATACATACATACATGGATCGTTGTCGTCCCAGTTGTGGTGATATTTCCTATTCATTTCAACATATCCTGTGGAAGGACTTCACCATCATCACCACCACCACCACCACCACCACCACCACCACCACCATCACCATCACCACCACCACCACCACCACCACCACTCTGTAATAGCGTGAGTGTGTGGTGTTGTGGTGGTGATTGTGGTAGAGGTTGAAATGTTTTGCTCTCTCTCTCTCTCTCTCTCTCTCTCTCTCTCTCTCTCTCTCTCTCTCTCTCTCTCTCTCTCTCTCTCTCTCTCTCTCTCTCTCTCTCTCTCTCTCTCTCTCATATGTAAGAGTGAAGTTCTTTTCTTTGTTTTCTTCCTTCCTTATTTCTCCTCCTCCTCCTCCTCTTCCTCCTCCTCCTCCTCCTCCTCCTCCTCCTCCTCCTCCTCCTCCTCCTCCTCCTCCTCCTCCTCCTCCCAGTATCCATTATCTTAATAAAAGCGTAACCCAACATTATTCTATTCCTGCGTGTAAAATAATAATGATAGTAGTAGTAGTAGTAGTAGTAGTAGTAGTAGTAGTAACACATTCCTTAAATAAGCTTATCATTAACATACATAAGAAAAATGGTGTGTGTGTGTATGTGTGTGTGTGTGTGTGTGTGTGTGTGTGTGTGTGTGTGTGTGTGTGTGTGTGTGTGTGTGTGTGTGTGTTTATCCGTCATGCTGTGTTAACCATGTGGATGTAATTATAAGCAAGGTGGCGCCACTATTTTCAAACACACACACACACACACACACACACACACACACACACACACACACACACTGTACGTATTTCCTTCCTATAACTGTGAGTGGAATGTGATCTTTTGGTGTTATTCATTGTTTTGTTATGCAATTTTCTTCATTATCCTTTGTATTTTCTTTTATTTCCCTTGTTTATCCTCTCTCTCTTGCCTTCTCTTCCTCTCTTCCTCTCTTTCATTCTCGCTTTTCTTTGTTAATGTTGTTTTTTATAATATTTTTTTCAGCCTTTTTTTTCTTTTTCTTTTTTTTTCCTAGTTTTTTTTCTTGTCTTTCATTCTTTTCTTTCATAATTCTTTGTTTATTTCAACTATACAATCACCTCATTCTTTTTTATTTCATTGTAATACAACAGCAACGGCAATAATGATCACGAAAATGATGATTGATAAGTAATAAGGATGACAATAATAATAATAATAATAATAATGATAAAGATAATAAGTACAACGATAAAACATTGCATTTAGTTCCTCCTCCTCCTCCTCCTCCACCAGCTCCGTCGACCACGTGTCCCTCACAGGCGAGCAAGGAGGAAAGAGGAAGAGGAGGGGGAGGAGGAGGGGAGGCGTGAGTGAGCAGGTTGGGAGGGGAGGAGAGGGGAGGGAGGATAGGTAAGACAGGGGAAGGGGGAAGGGGGCGGTTAGGGGGCGTCGACCCGCTAGCGTGACCTTGGAAGACTGTCATGAACTGGTGGTAATAGTAGTAGTAGTAGTAGTGTTGTTGTTGTTGGTAGTGATGGTAATGGTGGTGGTGGTGGTGATGGTGGTGGTGGTGGTGGTGGTGGTGGTGGTGATAAAACATTGATTCGTTAATTTGAAGTGATTGGAGTGACTGTTTGACTGACTGTAATTACTTGCTTCTTTCATGGACTGACTCACTTACTCAACCACTCACTCACTGATTATTTGTTTGTTTGACTGACTGACTGACTGATTAATAACTTACTAATTTAACTGATTAACTGACTGACTCATTTTATTCACTTAGTGTTTGCTTGTTTGACTGACTGACTGATTAATTGATTGTTAGACTGACTGACTGACTGAGTAAATGGATGAAGACTGGCCTGTTATGAAGGGTTGACAGCAAGGTGGACTGGTTAATTGATTGATTGACTGGCTGATTGACGGATTAGTACTGCACACACACACACACACACACACACACACACACACACACACACACACACACACACACACGTGCCAGATGGTAACACGGAACATGCATTGCTGATAAGAGAGAGAGAGAGAGAGAGAGAGAGAGAGAGAGAGAGAGAGGAAAAAAAATGAATAGGGTCACCACTTCCTTAGCATTTCCACAACACAAACAAGAAGAGGAGAAGGAGGAAGAGGAGGAGGAGGAGGAAGAAGAAGAGGAGGAGGATCACCACAAGCGTAAAATAAGGAAGAAAATGAGGAGGGTATACATTACTTTAAGCTTTACAATGAGGAAGACTAGGAGGAGGAGGAGGAGGAGGAAGAGGAAGAGGAACCTAGTAACAGGTAACACAACTACTTACATACTTATAACCAGGTGACTTGAATGTAAGGACAAGTGTAAAGGGGTGAGGAGGAGGAGGAGGAGGAGGAGAAGTAGGAGGAGGAGGAGGAGGAGGAGGAGGAGGAGGAGGAGAACCAAAGCTTGTAAGACAGATGGATGGCATTTACCTCCCTCCTACCCTTCCTTCCCTCCTCCCACCATCCCCTTCCTCCCTCCCTTCCTCCCCACTCTTCCTCCCCTTCCACCCTTCCTTCCCTCCTCTCCCTTCCTCCCCCTTCATTGAGTACACCACCACCACCACCACATGGAGCTGATAGACTGACTGACTGACTAACGCTTGTCTTCAATGGTCACACACACACACACACACACACACACACACACACACACACACACACACACACACACACAACCACCACCACCACCACCACAGTCTTTTGAAGTGTGCAGGACGGGGCGGGGCGGGGCGGTGTGCGTTGCCTTACCCCACCCCGAGTGATTTTATGAATTACATAAAACGTACTTCAGGGTAATGGGGGGGTAGGGGCGGTGGCGTCACCATCACCACCACTCCAGGATTACTGTGTGGTGTGTGCTGCCTCCATCACCACCACCACCACTCCAGGATTACTGTGTGGTGTGTGCTGCCTCCATCACCACCACCACCACTCCAGGATTACTGTGTGGTGTGTGCTGCCACCATCACCACCACCACCACTCCAGGATTACTGTGTGGTGTGTGCTGCCTCATCACCACCACCACCACTCCAGGATTACTGTGTGGTGTGTGCTGCCTCATCACCATCACCACCACTCCAGGATTACTGTGTGGTGTGTGCTGCCTCCATCACCACCACCACCACTCCAGGATTACTGTGTGGTGTGTGCTGCCTCCATCCCACCACCACCACTCCAGGATTACTGTGTGGTGTGTGCTGCCTCCATCACCACCACCACCACTCCAGGATTACTGTGTGGTGTGTGCTGCCTCCATCACCACCACCACCACTCCAGGATTACTGTGTGGTGTGTGCTGCCTCCATCACCACCACCACCACTCCAGGATTACTGTGTGGTGTGTGCTGCCTCCATCACCACCACCACCACCACTCCAGGATTACTGTGTGGTGTGTGCTGCCTCCATCACCACCACCACCACCACTCCAGGATTACTGTGTGGTGTGTGCTGCCTCCATCACCACCACCACCACTCCAGGATTACTGTGTGGTGTGTGCTGCCTCCATCACCACCACCACCACCACTCCAGGATTACTGTGTGGTGTGTGCTGCCTCCATCACCACCACCACCACCACTCCAGGATTACTGTGTGGTGTGTGCTGCCTCCATCACCACCACCACCACTCCAGGATTACTGTGTGGTGTGTGCTGCCTCCATCACCACTCCAGGATTACTGTGTGGTGTGTGCTGCCTCCATCACCACTCCAGGATTACTGTGTGGTGTGTGCTGCCTCCATCACCACCACCACACTCCAGGATTACTGTGTGGTGTGTGCTGCCTCCATCACCACCACCACCACTCCAGGATTACTGTGTGGTGTGTGCTGCCTCCATCACCACCACCACCACTCCAGGATTACTGTGTGGTGTGTGCTGCCACCACCACCACCACTCCAGGATTACTGTGTGGTGTGTGCTGCCACCATCACCACCACTCCAGGATTACTGTGTGGTGTGTGCTGCCACCACCACCACCACTCCAGGATTACTGTGTGGTGTGTGCTGCCACCATCACCACCACTCCAGGATTACTGTGTGGTGTGTGCTGCCTCCATCACCACCACCACCACCACTCCAGGATTACTGTGTGGTGTGTGCTGCCTCCATCACCACCACCACCACCACTCCAGGATTACTGTGTGGTGTGTGCTGCCTCCATCACCACCACCACCACCACTCCAGGATTACTGTGTGGTGTGTGCTGCCTCCATCACCACCACCACCACCACTCCAGGATTACTGTGTGGTGTGTGCTGCCTCCATCACCACCACCACCACCACTCCAGGATTACTGTGTGGTGTGTGCTGCCTCCATCACCACCACCACCACTCCAGGATTACTGTGTGGTGTGTGCTGCCTCCATCACCACCACCACCACCACTCCAGGATTACTGTGTGGTGTGTGCTGCCTCCATCACCACCACCACCACCACTCCAGGATTACTGTGTGGTGTGTGCTGCCTCCATCACCACCACCACCACTCCAGGATTACTGTGTGGTGTGTGCTGCCTCCATCACCACCACCACCACTCCAGGATTACTGTGTGGTGTGTGCTGCCTCCATCACCACCACCACCACCACTCCAGGATTACTGTGTGGTGTGTGCTGCCTCCATCACCACCACCACCACCACTCCAGGATTACTGTGTGGTGTGTGCTGCCTCCATCACCACCACCACCACCACTCCAGGATTACTGTGTGGTGTGTGCTGCCTCCATCACCACCACCACCACTCCAGGATTACTGTGTGGTGTGTGCTGCCTCCATCACCACACCACCACCACCACTCCAGGATTACTGTGTGGTGTGTGCTGCCTCCACCACCACCACCACCACTCCAGGATTACTGTGTGGTGTGTGCTGCCTCCATCACCACCACCACCACTCCAGGATTACTGTGTGGTGTGTGCTGCCTCCATCACCACCACCACCACCACTCCAGGATTACTGTGTGGTGTGTGCTGCCTCCATCACCACCACCACCACCACTCCAGGATTACTGTGTGGTGTGTGCTGCCTCCATCACCACCACCACCACCACTCCAGGATTACTGTGTGGTGTGTGCTGCCTCCATCACCACCACCACCACCACTCCAGGATTACTGTGTGGTGTGTGCTGCCTCCATCACCACCACCACCACCACTCCAGGATTACTGTGTGGTGTGTGCTGCCTCCATCACCACCACCACCACCACTCCAGGATTACTGTGTGGTGTGTGCTGCCTCCATCACCACCACCACCACTCCAGGATTACTGTGTGGTGTGTGCTGCCTCCATCACCACCACCACCACTCCAGGATTACTGTGTGGTGTGTGCTGCCTCCATCACCACCACCACCACTCCAGGATTACTGTGTGGTGTGTGCTGCCTCCATCACCACCACCACCACTCCAGGATTACTGTGTGGTGTGTGCTGCCTCCATCACCACCACCACCACCACCACTCCAGGATTACTGTGTGGTGTGTGCTGCCTCCATCACCACCACCACCACTCCAGGATTACTGTGTGGTGTGTGCTGCCTCCATCACCACCACCACCACCACTCCAGGATTACTGTGTGGTGTGTGCTGCCTCCATCACCACCACCACCACTCCAGGATTACTGTGTGGTGTGTGCTGCCTCCATCACCACCACCACCACTCCAGGATTACTGTGTGGTGTGTGCTGCCTGCATCACCACCACCACCACTCCAGGATTACTGTGTGGTGTGTGCTGCCTCCATCACCACCACCACCACCACTCCAGGATTACTGTGTGGTGTGTGCTGCCTCCATCACCACCACCACCACCACTCCAGGATTACTGTGTGGTGTGTGCTGCCTCCATCACCACCACTCCAGGATTACTGTGTGGTGTGTGCTGCCTCCATCACCACCACTCCAGGATTACTGTGTGGTGTGTGCTGCCTCCATCACCACCACCACCACTCCAGGATTACTGTGTGGTGTGTGCTGCCTCCATCACCACCACCACCACTCCAGGATTACTGTGTGGTGTGTGCTGCCTCCACCACCACCACCACCACTCCAGGATTACTGTGTGGTGTGTGCTGCCTCCATCACCACCACCACCACTCCAGGATTACTGTGTGGTGTGTGCTGCCTCCATCACCACCACCACCACCACTCCAGGATTACTGTGTGGTGTGTGCTGCCTCCATCACCACCACCACCACCACTCCAGGATTACTGTGTGGTGTGTGCTGCCTCCATCACCACCACCACCACTCCAGGATTACTGTGTGGTGTGTGCTGCCTTCATCACCACCACTCCAGGATTACTGTGTGGTGTGTGCTGCCACCACCACTCCAGGATTACTGTGTGGTGTGTGCTGCCTCCATCACCACCACCACTCCAGGATTACTGTGTGGTGTGTGCTGCCTCCATCACCACCACCACCACTCCAGGATTACTGTGTGGTGTGTGCTGCCTCCACCACCACCACTCCAGGATTACTGTGTGGTGTGTGCTGCCTCCATCACCACCACTCCAGGATTACTGTGTGGTGTGTGCTGCCTCCACCACCACCACTCCAGGATTACTGTGTGGTGTGTGCTGCCTCCACCACCACCACCACTCCAGGATTACTGTGTGGTGTGTGCTGCCTCCACCACCACCACTCCAGGATTACTGTGTGGTGTGTGCTGCCTCCACCACCACCACTCCAGGATTACTGTGTGGTGTGTGCTGCCTCCACCACCACCACCACTCCAGGATTACTGTGTGGTGTGTGCTGCCTCCATCACCACCACTCCAGGATTACTGTGTGGTGTGTGCTGCCTCCATCACCACCACCACCACTCCAGGATTACTGTGTGGTGTAGTGTAATGGTTGTACACTACATAAGGGTTGGAACACCACGCATATTAGTTTGGTATATAGTTTAATGCACACAAGTATTTGGAACTGTGGACAGAGTAGCCGGTGATGGTGAGTGTGTGTGAGGGAACCACGAGGCAAGCTATCCAAGTGTGGAGGAAATGATTGTTGTGGCTAAAATATGGTGGTGATGCGTGTGTGTGTGTGTGTGTGTGTGTGTGTGTGTGCGCGTTTGTCTGCTCCAAGGTAGACTGGCTGGTGGTGTTGTGTGTGTAGGAGGTGTATCGGCATCAGGTCACTCCAGGATTACCGTGTGGTGTGTGCTGCCTCCACCACCACCACTCCAGGATTACTGTGTGGTGTGTGCTGCCTTCATCACCACCACCACTCCAGGATTACTGTGTGGTGTGTGCTGCCTCCACCACCACCACCACCACTCCAGGATTACTGTGTGGTGTGTGCTGCCTCCATCACCACCACCACCACTCCAGGATTACTGTGTGGTGTGTGCTGCCTCCATCACCACCACCACCACTCCAGGATTACTGTGTGGTGTGTGCTGCCTCCATCACCACCACCACCACTCCAGGATTACTGTGTGGTGTGTGCTGCCTCCATCACCACCACCACCACTCCAGGATTACTGTGTGGTGTGTGCTGCCTCCATCACCACCACCACCACTCCAGGATTACTGTGTGGTGTGTGCTGCCTCCATCACCACCACCACCACCACTCCAGGATTACTGTGTGGTGTGTGCTGCCTCCATCACCATCACCACCACCACCACTCCAGATTACTGTGTGGTGTGTGCTGCCTCCATCACCACCACCACCACTCCAGGATTACTGTGTGGTGTGTGCTGCCACCATCACCATCACCACCACTCCAGGATTACTGTGTGGTGTGTGCTGCCACCATCACCATCACCACCACTCCAGGATTACTGTGTGGTGTGTGCTGCCTCCATCACCACCACCACCACTCCAGGATTACTGTGTGGTGTGTGCTGCCTCCATCACCATCACCACCACCACCACTCCAGGATTACTGTGTGGTGTGTGCTGCCTCCATCACCACCACCACCACTCCAGGATTACTGTGTGGTGTGTGCTGCCTCCACCACCACCACTCCAGGATTACTGTGTGGTGTGTGCTGCCTCCATCACCACCACTCCAGGATTACTGTGTGGTGTGTGCTGCCTCCATCACCACCACCACCACCACCACTCCAGGATTACTGTGTGGTGTGTGCTGCCTCCATCACCACCACTCCAGGATTACTGTGTGGTGTGTGCTGCCTCCATCACCATCACCACCACCACTCCAGGATTACTGTGTGGTGTGTGCTGCCTCCATCACCACCACAACCACCACCACTCCAGGATTACTGTGTGGTGTGTGCTGCCTCCATCACCACCACCACCACTCCAGGATTACTGTGTGGTGTGTGCTGCCACCACCACCACCACCACCACTCCAGGATTACTGTGTGGTGTGTGCTGCCTCCATCACCACCACCACCACTCCAGGATTACTGTGTGGTGTGTGCTGCCTCCATCACCACCACCACCACCACTCCAGGATTACTGTGTGGTGTGTGCTGCCTCCATCACCACCACCACCACCACTCCAGGATTACTGTGTGGTGTGTGCTGCCTCCATCACCACCACCACCACCACCACTCCAGGATTACTGTGTGGTGTGTGCTGCCACCATCACCACCACCACCACTCCAGGATTACTGTGTGGTGTGTGCTGCCTCCATCACCACCACCACCACTCCAGGATTACTGTGTGGTGTGTGCTGCCTCCATCACCATCACCACCACCACCACTCCAGGATTACTGTGTGGTGTGTGCTGCCTCCATCACCACCACCACCACCACTCCAGGATTATTGTGTGGTGTGTGCTGCCTCCATCACCACCACCACCACCACCACTCCAGGATTACTGTGTGGTGTGTGCTGCCTCCACCACCACCACCACCACCACTCCAGGATTACTGTGTGGTGTGTGCTGCCTCCATCACCATCACCACCACTCCAGGATTACTGTGTGGTGTGTGCTGCCTCCATCACCACCACCACCACCACCACTCCAGGATTACTGTGTGGTGTGTGCTGCCTCCATCACCACCACCACCACCACCACTCCAGGATTACTGTGTGGTGTGTGCTGCCTCCATCACCACCACCACCACTCCAGGATTACTGTGTGGTGTGTGCTGCCTCCACACCACCATCACCACCACTCCAGGATTACTGTGTGGTGTGTGCTGCCTCCATCACCATCACCACCACTCCAGGATTACTGTGTGGTGTGTGCTGCCTCCATCACCACCACCACCACTCCAGGATTACTGTGTGGTGTGTGCTGCCTCCATCACCACCACCACCACTCCAGGATTACTGTGTGGTGTGTGCTGCCTCCATCACCACCACCACCACCACCACTCCAGGATTACTGTGTGGTGTGTGCTGCCTCCATCACCACCACCACTCCAGGATTACTGTGTGGTGTGTGCTGCCTCCACCACCACCATCACCACCACTCCAGGATTACTGTGTGGTGTGTGCTGCCACCATCACCATCACCACCACTCCAGGATTACTGTGTGGTGTGTGCTGCCTCCATCACCACCACCACCACTCCAGGATTACTGTGTGGTGTGTGCTGCCTCCATCACCACCACCACTCCAGGATTACTGTGTGGTGTGTGCTGCCACCATCACCACCACCACCACTCCAGGATTACTGTGTGGTGTGTGCTGCCTCCATCACCACCACCACCACCACTCCAGGATTACTGTGTGGTGTGTGCTGCCTCCATCACCACCACCACCACCACTCCAGGATTACTGTGTGGTGTGTGCTGCCTCCATCACCACCACCATCACCACCACTCCAGGATTACTGTGTGGTGTGTGCTGCCTCCACCACCACCACCACCACTCCAGGATTACTGTGTGGTGTGTGCTGCCTCCATCACCACCACCATCACCACCACTCCAGGATTACTGTGTGGTGTGTGCTGCCTCCATCACCACCACCACTCCAGGATTACTGTGTGGTGTGTGCTGCCTCCATCACCACACCATCACCACCACTCCAGGATTACTGTGTGGTGTGTGCTGCCTCCATCACCACCACCACCACCACTCCAGGATTACTGTGTGGTGTGTGCTGCCTCCATCACCACCACCACCACCACCACTCCAGGATTACTGTGTGGTGTGTGCTGCCTCCATCACCACCACCACCACTCCAGGATTACTGTGTGGTGTGTGCTGCCTCCACCACCACCATCACCACCACTCCAGGATTACTGTGTGGTGTGTGCTGCCTCCATCACCACCACCACCACCACCACTCCAGGATTACTGTGTGGTGTGTGCTGCCTCCATCACCACCACCACTCCAGGATTACTGTGTGGTGTGTGCTGCCTCCATCACCACCACCACCACCACCACTCCAGGATTACTGTGTGGTGTGTGTTGCCGCCATCACCATCACCACCACTCCAGGATTACTGTGTGGTGTGTGCTGCCTCCACCACCACACCACCACTCCAGGATTACTGTGTGGTGTGTGCTGCCTCCACCATCACCACCACTCCAGGATTACTGTGTGGTGTGTGCTGCCTCCATCACCACCACCACCACTCCAGGATTACTGTGTGGTGTGTGCTGCCTCCATCACCACCACCACCACCACTCCAGGATTACTGTGTGGTGTGTGCTGCCTCATCACCACCACTCCAGGATTACTGTGTGGTGTGTGCTGCCTCCATCACCACCACAACCACCACCACTCCAGGATTACTGTGTGGTGTGTGCTGCCTCCATCACCACCACCACCACTCCAGGATTACTGTGTGGTGTGTGCTGCCTCCATCACCACCACCACCACCACTCCAGGATTACTGTGTGGTGTGTGCTGCCTCCATCACCATCACCACCACCACTCCAGGATTACTGTGTGGTGTGTGCTGCCTCCATCACCACCACCACCACCACTCCAGGATTACTGTGTGGTGTGTGCTGCCTCCATCACCACCACCACCACCACTCCAGGATTACTGTGTGGTGTGTGCTGCCTCCACCACCACCACCACTCCAGGATTACTGTGTGGTGTGTGCTGCCTCCATCACCACCACCACCACCACTCCAGGATTACTGTGTGGTGTGTGCTGCCTCATCACCACCATCACCACCACTCCAGGATTACTGTGTGGTGTGTGCTGCCTCCACCATCACCACCACTCCAGGATTACTGTGTGGTGTGTGGTGTGTGTTGCCGCCAGTACTGCACCTCTTTTACCACCCTCAGTTTAACAAGTGTAGAAGCAAGTTGATACCCAAACAGAACACTTGAGCTGTCTTTATCAGCTTTACAAGACCTGTTATTGGCTGCCTCCCTTACTTAACATCACCTTGGAAGCCAGTTTACAAGCAGGCAGATGAGACGCCGGCTGCTGTAAAACATTGGGTGTATGACGGATGGGACAGCTGCATCCTTGTTTTCGTGTTCACGCTGAAGACGGATGAGTGTTGCTGCTGTGCATTGTTTTGTTGACGATTACCATTATTGTTTTTTGTTGAGCTTTGTTGTTAAACGTGTTACTTACTTAATTTACTTGTATAGTCTAGTAAAAAACGAGAGAAATATTGCTGATGATGACTGTTGATTCTGAATTATTGGATGTTGAGAAAGTTAGCTTCATAGGGAGTATTTATTGGCAGGGATATATGAAGGGACTCGTAGGGCGTGAAATAAACTAAAGGTCAATTCACTACCATGGATTAGGAAGGAAAAGGATTGTATGTACAGTACCGCGGGACATCTAAACAAATGATAGTCGTGTTACGTGAATGTAGAAATGGTGTTCTTATATTACCTGTGTTTGATTACACTACAAGTACGTATGTATATAGGAATGTATGTGTGTGTGTGTGTGTGTGTGTGAGACAGACATAAACACACACACACACACACACAGACAGATCGGTATGTAAGCTCGTCTCGCCGGGAGGGTAATGCCTGGTGATCAAGCCTCCAGCACGTGATCCTCAAGACCGAGGCTGAATTACGCAGGCAAAGAGACATAAATAGATAATGTTAATTAATGGATAGTGTGTTAATGCTCGAAATGAATTCCAAGACAAAGCAAACATTTCTACAACGTGACTCACAACACTTGATTAAATTGTACAGCAACACAGTTATACAAAAACATCGTAATTCATCTTGACTCTCCACGCATCACATCTTCACTAACCACACCACACCACGCTCACTACACCACGCTCACCACACCACGCTTACCACACCACGCTCACCACACCACTCTCACTCCACTGAACACTCCACTGTAACGAAGAAGGGAAAAATAAGACCAATATGCATGGGTTGAGTGGGTGTTCTGAGTGCGTGGCCGTGGGAGCCTGTGACCACAACCACGGCTACTGAACCCACCTCAGTGTAAGTGTGGACGACGACCACCACCACCACCACCACCACCACCACCACCACCACCACCACACCCTCCTGAAGGCAATGACGATGACCAGTGGGAGTGGTAACATTAGCTGTGGTGGTGGTGGTAGTAGTACTTGTTGTTGTTGTTGTTGTTGTTGTTGTTGTTGGTAGTAATATGTGGTGTACGTTTTATTTAGGGTTGGAACTGCGAGGGAGCGTGTACACCCACGCACGCACACACGCACACACGCAGATACAATAAAGAATAATATTATTGAATGAATAGATAACTTGATAAATGAATAGATATAAAATATAAAAAAAGTAAATTGAAAAAATAGATAATGATAATAGTAATAATAATAATAATAATGATAAAAATGATAATGATAAGTGTTTGCAGTTCACTTAATCCCCGAGATGGCAGCTTTACTTGACTATCATTATTATTATTATTATTATTATTATGATTATGATTATTATTATTATTATTATTGTTGTGAAGATTAAACAAATAAGTTTATCTACAAATTTAGTTATCCAAATAAGTATCAGAGAGAGAGAGAGAGAGACTGTATCCTGCTTGTGCTGTGGTTGCCTTCTGAGGGTGGGGCGTAAAGTAGGACGTGTGGTGATGATGGTGATGATGATGATGATGATATAATAGTGATGGTGATGATGGTGTTATATGTCTTCTGTGACTCTCCATCACCACACCATCACCACCACAGCCTACCACAGCGTAACACACACCACATTCATCACACACCACACCACACTCATATCATCACCACCTCCTCCTCCTCCTCCTCCTCCTCCTCCTCCCCCTCCACCCCCACTTTCGTCCCTGTTGACCTCTTCACCCCAGTCTAACCCCCCCACCCCCCACCACTTCACCTTCCTTCTCTCTCCCTCACCCCTTCCTTCACTCCTCCTTCCCTTGCTTCCTTTCCTTCCCTCTCCACTCCTTCATTCCTGCACCTAACATTCCCTTTTATGCCCTCTCCTTTCCCCTCTCTCTTTCCTCTCTCTTCTCCCTCTCCTTTCCCCACTCTCCCCTCCTTCCCTCTCTCTCCCCCTCTTTCCCCTCTCCCTCCCCCTCTTCCTCCCCCTCTCCCTCCCCCCTCCCTCCCCCCTCCCTTCCCCCTCTCTCTCCCCTCTCCCTCCCCTCTCCCTCCCTTCCCCTCTCATGCCCAACGCTACTTCGCCTGAGGTAGGAGATTTGAATTCCTTCTCTGGCAATGATCTGTGTGTGTGTGTGTGTGTGTGTGTGTGTGTGTGTAGCCAGCAGCCAACTCTCCACACACACACACACACACACACACACACACACACACACACACACACACACACCTAAGTCACACGTGGCCTCAACTTTTCATCCTCGAGGCTAAACATCAAGAAAAAAAGAGTAGAGGCAGAGGAGGAGGAGGAGGAGGAGGAGGAGGAGGAGAGAAGAACAGAGAAGCAGGAGGAGGAGGAGGAGGAGGAGTTGAAATTATGGAGGAAAACACACGATAATTGACGTTTAAGGCGTAAGAACAAGGATATGTTTTTGTGTTTATATGTGTTTATACTTGTAATGTTTCCTAAATGTCTGTTTGACTCCACCACACCACATCACATCCCAGCCACTGTGGTAGTAGTAAGCTTAACACTGTCCTCACTCTGTCTATGCATCTCTACCCACCTGTTAATCTACCTGTCTATTGCCTACCTGTCTGTTCCTACCTGTTAATCTACCTGTCTGTTGCTACCTGTTAATCTACCTGTCTGTTGCTACCTGTTAATCTACCTGTCTGTTCCTACCTGTTAATCTACCTGTCTGTTGCTACCTGTTAATCTACCTGTCTCTATTGCCTACCTGTCTGTTGCTACCTGTTAATCTACCTGTCTGTTCCTACCTGTTAATCTACCTGTCTTTTGTTACCTACTTCTGTCTGTGTCTACCTGTCTATCTCTCTACCTACTACTGTCTTTGTCTACCTGTCTAATCTCTATCTACCTGTTAATCATGATCTGTTCCTACCTGCCTATCTCTACCTACCTACCTTACCTGCTACTCATTGTCTGTTTCTACCTGTCTCTCTCTACCTGTATAAACATCACATTTTTATTATACTAGACAGGTGAGATGACTGTCACTATTTCTACAAGTATACAAATGTGTGTGTGTGTGTGTGTGTGTGTGTGTGTGTGTGTGTGTGTGTGTGTTTCTCTCTCTATACAGACTTGAGGTGGTAAAGAAGGTATCCAAGTGTGTGTGTGTGTGTGTGTGTGTGTGTGTGTGTGTGTGTGGTCTTGGATTGCCTTGTTTGACTCCTCTTTATCATACACCGAGGTAGTGATTGGTGATGATTGGTAGTGAT
>JAPQNM010000047.1:10593303-10600803 GCA_029783475.1 Metacarcinus magister
CTCTTTCCTTCATCACCTTCCCTAATATTACTCCCCCATCATCATGTTCCCCTTCCCCTCACTCCCCTCATCCACTCCCCTTCCCCTCCCCCTCCCCCCGCTCCCCCCTCCTTCGTCCACACATGAAGGGGAAGTAGAACGTGAAAGGAAAATAATAAGTAGACACACAATAAAAGAAAAAATAAAAAGATGTGTAAATAGATACTCAGACAAATAAAGGTTGACATCAAGGAATCAAGTCCAAGTATAAGTCCACGTACATGGCCAAGTATAAGTCCACGTACATGGCCAAGTATAAGTCCACGTACATGGCCAAGTATAAGTCCACGTACATGGCCAAGTATAAGTCCACGTACATGGCCACGCACACGGCCAGACGCTCCCTCCCTCTTCACCTTCTTCTACATTGATCAACTACAAACACAAACAAACATAAACAAACAAACACACTAAAGAATCCATAGCGACCACTTCATTTATTTATTCATTCATTTATTTATTCATTTATTTATTTATTCATTTATTTCTATACAAGACGCTGAAGGAGTAATAGTGGCATTTATTTATTCATTTCAAGGGCAGGTAAAGTTAAGGACAGGTAAGGGTGGATAAGGCTAAGGGCAAGTAAGGCTAAGGGTTATGTAAGGGCAAGTAAGGGCAGGAAGGCTAAGCGTTATGTAAGGGCAGGAAGGGTAAAGCAGATAAGGGCAGGTAAGGTTAAGGGCGGGTAAGGGTGGATAAGGGTAAGGTCAAGGTCAAGGTCAAGGTAAGGGCTGTATAGTTAGCGTAACCAAACAGACCTACATATCAGTCACAAAGGAACACAAAGGAAGAACAAACATCAGCAGACTTCTTATTCACCTTGACAAGTCCTTTTATATACCTGACTTTCTTCTACTTCCATGTCGTTGAGTGAGTGATTAAAAGTGATCTGTATGTTACCTGTTCAACCTTACCTGTGATTGCAACCTCATTCAATACCTGGGAGTGAAATAGTAGTAGTAGTTGTTGTAGTAGTAGTAGTAGTAGTAGTAGTAGTAGTAGTAGTAGTAGTAGTTGTTGTTGTTGTTGTTGTTGTTGTTGTTGTTGTAGTAAAGGCACTTACCTGTAACAGAGGTGTGCCAGGTAGATCAGGAACGTACAGGTAACAAGGAGGGGAATAGGATGGAAAAAGTGTTGTGAGGGACGGGAGATGCGCCCCCCTCCCACGAGACCAGGTGTGTGTGTGTGTGTGTGTGTGTGTGTGTGTGTGTGTGTGTGTGTGTGTGTGTGTGTCGTGTGTGTGTGTGTGTGTGTGTGTGTGTGTGTGTGTGTACAGGTGAACTGGAAAGGCTGATCCACTACTGACTAAAAGGTGGCAGCATTTTTTTCTCTCTCTCTCTCTCTCTCTCTCTCTCTCTCTCTCTCTCTCTCTCTCTCTCTCTCTCTCTCTCTCTCTCTCTCTCTCTCTCTCTGTCTCTCTCTCTCTCTCTCTCTCTCTAAATCAAAATATGAGAAAGAAAAAAGTACAAGAAAAATATCAAATTGAAGGAATCCACATGAATGAAAATAGAAAAAAATTTAATAAGTGAATAGAATGAAGAACACAAAGAAGACTTAAGTTATATTTAAAGTGTATTTATAACACATCTTACACTTCACACACACACACACACACACACACACACACACACAACATACACACACATACGACAATAGAAGAAATAAGTATAAGTGTTTGTTTACGAGGTTGAAGTTTACACTCAACAACTTCCACGAGACTGTTATCATCACCTTTACAAACTCACTTGGATTCTAACGTTAAGCCGCGACCCAAGTATTACCGGCACTACAAAGGCTGATACACGCCGCCTTCATGTCGCTTCTCAGGGCTGGTACGGGTGGGCGGGTGGGTGGGTGACGGTGACGGTGACGGACAAGTGCCTCTCCGTGACGCTGCAAACATAACAACATCTAGTAGCGGCGGTTTGGTTGTATGTTGAATGTACAGAAAATATTGTTACGTTGATATTATTATGTTCATTCTCTTGCTCTGAAATGTTAGTTGTTAGAGTTTTTTCAGTGTGAGGTAATGACGAAATGTAGTTGTGGTAGTAGTAGTAGTAGTAGTAGTAGTAGTAGTAGTAGTAGTAGTGTAGTGTAGTAGTAGAAGAGAGTGGTGTCTGGGAGGTGACACAGCATTCAGTGGACTTGTGGTGTGGTGTGGTTGTGGAGGAGGAGGAGGAGGAGGAGGAGGAGGACAAAATTAAGAAAAGAAAACAAGAAAAAAGCAAATCTTCCCAGTAAACATTGAATATACTTAAAAAATAAAACTAATGATGTTGAAGTGTGAGATATCTGAATCCTCATTGAACGTGTGTATGTACGAGTGTGTGTGTGTGTGTGTGTGTGTGTGTGTGTGTGTGTGTGTGTGTGTGTGTGTGTGTGCGTCTCAAGGAAGGTGATGGATGGATGGCAGAGAAGGTAGTGAGAGTAACATAACATAGCATAGCATAGCATCGCATAAGGAAGGCAAGCGTGATGCAGCAGCTTGTGGAGGCCTCTGGTGGGCGGTGCTGTGAAGGATGAGGCGTGACACAGCTGGGGTGACGCAACACACACACACACACACACACACACCACACCACACACCACACACACACACGCCGGTGACCTCCCTGAAGCACGAGGAAGGCCGCGGGAGGGTCAACAATGGCTTGCAGGGGAAGGGAAGGGAAGAGAAGGGAAGGAAGGGAGGGAGGGAGGCGTGGGTGTCACTACAATACCAAGACGAGACCAATACGAGTTAACACACACACACACACACACACACACACACACACACACACACACACACACACCACACACACACACACACTGCTTGCTGGCCTGCGCGCTCTGGGTCTTTAGGTCAGTCAGCACGTGGGTCTGAAGGGCGAGGTTGTTGTGGTGTTGCGGGAAGAGCATCACCCTTGGGGCTGCCTTGCCTCCTGCTGTTAGGCGGGGTGGTGAGCCTTGTCTCCACCAACCCCGCCCCGCCCCGCCCCACCCCGCCCCACCTCACCCCGCTAATAGTAGTAGTAGTAGTAGTAGTGTAAGTTAGTGTTGGTGGTGGTGAGATAGTTTGTAATTGTAGAAACCATTACTGTAGTACTAATTATAATGGTAATGATAATGATGGTGGTAATAATGTTTTCCTTTTTCCTCCTCTCAGACTCTCCCGTCGCCCGCCATGACCGACACTACCTCTTGTAGACGTCCAGGTGAGTGTGTGTGTGTGTGTGTGTGTGTGTGTGTGTGTGTGTGTGTGTGTGTGTGTGTGTGTGTGTGTCTCGCAGGTATTGATGGATGACAAACTTAGCGTGTGTGTTTGTGTCGTTAAGTTAAACGTCACTCTCCCCTTCTCCTCCTCCTCCTCCTCCTCCTCCTCCTCCTCCTCCTCCTCCTCCTCCTCCTCCTCCTCCTCCTCCTCCTCCTCCTCCTCCTGTGTACCCTTAACCATCACATTAACAACGTACTGAAGGGAAAGGTCAAAGGCACAGGTGATGAGGTTCCTTGCCGCTGCGTTCATCTCCGTCTCTCAGCGGGTGTCGATATAACCACACATTCAATGGACACTGGCTGACAACACTCGGCCTTGTCACCTGTTCTGGGTTCGAATCCCCAGTCAATTCAGTGTTAAACAGGCAGCCGTGTTGTGTGAGGGGAAATGGGGAAAGGGAGAATAAGAGGGGAATAGAAAGGGGAGGTGAGAGGGGTAACTTCTGATATTTTTATGATTTATAGATATAGAATGAAGAACGTATTGGTTTTGTAATTCATTCAAGTATCATTTATTTACACATAAGCTTCTATACCAGTGTTCTTTATCTAACAACACTATAATACTACACCACACCACACCACACCACACCACACCACACCTCACCTCACCTCACCTCACCTCACCTCACCTCACCTCACCTCAGACCATCATACTGCACGTCATACTAAATCAGCTGCCATTAGATTAAGCGTCTCTTCTTTCCTCCCTGTTACAAGTCCACTCACTACAAGTCCACCCTCTACAAGGCCAGGCCCGCCCATGTGAGGGTTGACTCCACTCACACAACACATCCAGACATGGCAGAGTTGATGAATACTTGTCCTATCAACTCTATTATATCTTGAACTCTCACTCTCTTCCCTCTCTCACAGTCCTCCCGTAGCCACCGTTGTGTTGCTGGTCTTAGTTGTACTCTTCTTTAGTGGTGTTTACATGTTACCTGCTGTTCAAGACTTACTAACTAACTAACTAACTATCTATCTGCTTGTCTTGTCTCCCTCTGTTACCGACCCGCCTGCTACTCACTCACTCACTCACTCACTCACTTACTCACTTACTCACTTACTCATTTACTCACTTACTTGCTTGTTTACCCTCTCATCCTGTTTTAGTCCATAATCTTCTTCACTTCTTCACTCCTTGATTCTTTTTTTCCATGATTGACTCTGGAACACTTTGCTTCCCACTCCCTCCACTCCCTCACTCCTTCACTCCCTCCACTCCCTTACTCCCTTACTCCCTCCACTCCCTCACAATTTCTCACTCCCTCCACTCCCTCCACCACTTCTTAATCCTCCTCAACTTAACTCACCACAACCTCCTCCTCTTCCTCCTCCTCCTCCTCCTCCTCCTCCTCCTCCTCCTCCTCCTCCTCCTCCTCCTCCTCCTCCTCCTCCTCCTCCTCCTCCTCCACAGGGAAAAAAAATACAGAAGCCATTTGTGTATCCTGGTGTGTATGTGTGTGTGTGTGTGTGTGTGTGTGTGTATCCAAGCTGTTAGTGAACCCTCGGTAAGTATTGGAAAAGAATGGCGGAGGTAACCTTGATAGGACGTGTGTGTGTGTGTGTGTGTGTGTGTGTGTGTGAGAGAGAGAGAGAGAGAGAGAGAGAGAGAGAGAGAGAGAGAGAGAGAGGAGGTTGGGGTGAGTGAATTATTATGTAGTAAAGGTGTTGTGTGGGTACTGAAGAAGGTGGAGGTGGAGGAGGAGGAGGGGGTGGTGGAGGAGGAGGAGGAGGAGGTGTTGTTGGGGGGGGGGGAGGGAAAGAGTTTGAGGGTTTGCGGTGGTAGCAGTTCAGGACATCCGGTGGGGGGGGGAGGAGGAGGGGAAGGAGTGCAGGGAGGAGGAGGAGGAAGGACAATTAAGGTTGAGTTGATGGGTAATTTCTTCTTCCGATTGTTTGTGGCTGAATGATTTTCCTTCTTCTCCTCCTCCTCCTCCTCCTCCTCCTCCTCCTCCTCCTCCTCCTCCTCCTCCTCCTCCTCCTCCACACACCCCTTCCTTTCCTCCTCATCTTCCTCTTTCTCATGAATTATTTGTATCCTCTCCACTCCTCCTCTTCCTCCTCCCTTAGCTCCTCTTGGTGTTATTATTACAAGTGATCTAAAACCGATGGACTGAAGGAGTTAAAACTGCAAACAAACTTTCAATTTTAAATCAGAAAAGGTGATAGATACTTACATTATATAACTCACTCGTGCGTTCCCATTTAGAATACTGTGTACACTTTTAGTCACTTTATTTCAGGAAGGATATAGAATAAAACGAGATAAATACAGCGTCGCGTAACGAAAATGATACCAAGATTACGTAACAAATCATACGAGGAACAACTTACAGAACGAACTGCATGTGTCTCCCCTTAACGAAACGCATCTTCAAAGGTTGGATATATACTAACGTAAATCCAGACGCCTAGTTCACAGTGTACCTTACTAACTAACATCACAAGAAACAACGGTTACGAAATAATTGGGAAGCGATTTCAAACTAACGAAGCCACATGTTTTTTTTTCTTCCTTTAGTCGTGTTGTCAATGTTTGGAACGGACTGACTACCCGCGAAGGTCGTTAACTCAGCTACCAATTGTTACTACTACTACTACTACTACTACTTTTTTTTTCATTACTACATGGTATCACTTCTTTTCCCCGCCAACTTTAGCTGTAGGGTTGGTTGGTTGGTTGGATGGGTGGGTGAGGAGGAGCCTTCTACTGTACTATCCCATCCATCTCTTTACTGTTAGTGTTAGTGTAGAGTTGTGAAATCAAATAGCCTTGTAAGGACCTAAAGTTATGTTGCTGTTTGTTATCCTTTGTAATCCTCCTCCTCCTCCTCCTCCTCCTCCTCCTCCTCCTCCTCCTCCTCCTCCTCCTCCTCCATTACCCATAACACATCTTTCATCCGTTAAGTGTTTCATGTTTCGTTGTTAGCACCTTTTCTCTCTCTCTCTCTCTCTCTCTCTCTCTCTCTCTCTCTCTCTCTCTCTCTCTCTCTCTCTCTCTCTCTCTCTCTCTCTCCTATAGTCAGCTATTTGTCACTCTTTCGTGTTGTTAATGGTGTTGACTTGTGTTGTTTGTGGTGGTGGTGGGGGGGGGGTGTTGTGGTGGTGGTGGTGGTGTTCCTGACCTTAAAATAGTGGTTATGGTGGTGATTGCTGGTGTTGCGGTGTGTGTGTGTGTGTGTGTGTGTGTGTGTGTGTGGAGTGGTTAGTGTGTTGGTCAGTGAGTCGCTCCTTGTCTTGCGCCCTCGAGTCCACCACCACCACCACCACCACCACCACCACCACCACCACCCCCCCACCCCACCACCACCACCCCCACCACCACCACCCCACCTCCTCCTCCTCCTCCTCCTCCTCCTCCTCCTCCTCCTCCTCCACCCGGATCATTAGTGGTATGTCCGCCTCGCATACTTTCATACACACACACACACACACACACACACACACACACACACACACACACACACACACACACACACACACACTTAAAAAAGAAAAATTGAACAGAATAAACCAGTAACTAAATAAAAAAATTATAGAAAAAAACCAAGCAGATGACATTCCAAAACACACACACACACACACACACACACACACACACACACACACACACACACACACACACACACACACCACACACACACACACACACACACTTTCCTGGAATAACCACCAATTTCACGAGGAACCACACCTTGTATTTAAGTATATTATATTCAAGAAACTGAGTCTGAAATTGAAGGTCGTTCTCTTGGCGAGTGTGTACAAGTTTACCTTAAGTTGTCCTGAAGATACATACAATATACATAACCATATCAATCGTTGTGTTGTAGATACGTATTCATAGTAATCTTTGTGTTGTCTAAGGGTTAACTAATTGTGCATCAGAAACCTGGAGTCTTATGAAAACCTTGGAACGAAAACTTCAAAGTGCTCAAAAGGGGAATGGAGAGAATAATGTTTGAGATTAACATGGAGAGATAAGAAGGGAGCATCATGGATTAGGGAGCAGACTAAAGTTAATTAAAGACATCTTGAGCACAGACGGGGTGAGCGGTAGGGGAAGTGGTAGTATAGTGGTTAGCGTTCGGAACCAAATATCCACTGGCCACTTTTCTTTGGTATTACCGCCGAGTGGCCAAAGATTACCCATATTGCTGCCATACACTGTCCTTAGACGGGACTTGCAATGTT